>JACEGR010000511.1:0-254684 GCA_014170235.1 Listronotus bonariensis
AAAACTAATAAATTAATTACACAAAAGTCTATAATAGCTTACATATTAAAATAATCATCCATTCAGTAAGGCTCTAAGTTGATTAACAATTTTTAATTTTAATTTTAAATGCCCTTTGGCTCGTTATTTTTAATTGGTGTTGGTAACTTATTATAACATTTAACACACATATATTCTGGGCTTTTCTCACTTAGTTGAAGGCGATGTATAGGATAAGACAAATACTCAGCTCTGGTATTGTAACTGTGATTACTAAGTGGTTCAAATAAAGGTTTATTTCTATATAAGAACATCAGACATTCAAAAATGTACAATGCATACACTGTCATTATTCCCATTTGTCTAAATACAGTTCTACATGATTAATTTAACTCTAGTTTTTTTATAACCTGTATAAGACGCTTTTGTGCAACAAAAGTGGATTGGATGTTTTCGTCACGACCCCAAAAAATAATACCATATTTTAAAATTGATTCAAAATTAGCAAAATACATTATTTTTAAGGTTTTTTCATTCATATACTTTGACACCAACCTGATCCCATAGCAAACAGACGAAAGTTTTTTAGTAACTGACTTATATGGACTGACCAGTTTAAATTTTCATTAATATGCAGACCTAAAAACTTTGTGTTTTCAGACACAGATATTTTATTGCCTATTTAATAATAAACTATTGCGTTAAATCGTTATATTTTGGCCTTAGAAATTTGTGGTAGCATTTTGTACAGACGTTTTGGAGGCACTTTGTATATAAATGAAAGTGAGAAAAGAGTAAGTCATACACTTAATATTGTAACATAATAATTTAGTTGATAAAAAGTCACCACAATTTCGCAATATATGACCTTCATATTTGTATTTTTTAATGTTTAATTTTTTTTGTAAATAAATTTATTAGAACTTTTGATTAAGCTCTTAAATTATTATAAAAAAACGACGTACTGTTTAAAATTGTTTCACCAAGTTTTTAAATTTGTCTGCTATAATTTTACGGGAACATTGCCATATCATACCTTTTAAGCGGATCGTCAAACAAATTTGTTACAAACTAAACCAGATATGCTTTTTATTATTAAAAGTTTTCTTTTTCTCTTCTCAAAAGTTGCAATGTCTTGAAGTATAAATGTATATTTTATCTTTAAAATATACGACATTTTTCTAAAGACATCACTTTACACGTCTGTGAATACGCCGTTCAGAGTTTAGTGCTGATAAATTAAAACTAAGAAAGAAAGAAAGAAAGGGAAGAGCAGAAATGCAAAAGTTGAGAAGTTTTGGGCTAAAATTGTTCAGCTGGCGCGTAAAGTGGCCGATATATATTCCGACAAACCAAAATTAAATTAAGGAAAACTTAAAAGTTCCGAGCCTGAGACGTAGTTTTAGCTCGCTTACTGCTTAAGAAATAACGATAGTTTGCTCCCTAAGATTTCAGGCTTTTTAGCGTTATGCTTTAGGACTTGTTTTACATTTATAACTGTGCTTGTTTTTAATAAGCGAGAGAAATCTGTTAAATTAAAAGTTTTATTTTGGTTTATTTTATAAATAAAATCATGGATCGAGTAAGCATTTAGCAATTTACCAAAAAAATTTAACGTTAATATAACTAAAATCATGGATTTCGCTGACTTTAAAAATTAAAGAACTCAAAAGCTTATTACAATAATTAAAGAATATACAATACATTCTTGAGCATAAAGGCTAGTAGGCGTATCGTAAAACAAAATTTTGGGAAAACTGGTCGCGTGGTCCAAAACTAGTAAATACAAAACTTTACACCAGTTGGTGCTATAACTAAAAGTGGAAAAAATTCCCAGGAACTACCTACTTTTATTCTTAAAAATAAAAAAGTTGTATAAGTAAATGTTGCAGAGAATTGAATTTTGTGTCAAAATTTGAAGCATGCAAGTAACAGATAATGTAAATGTAATTTTTTTACATTACGCATTACAACTTAAGAAAATTTATTAATATTAAATATGTTTTTTAATTTCGCTGCCCTAAGCCATGTATTTAAAAAATGTTAATGCATAATGTAAAAAATTGACAAAAGTATTTTTTCCTTTTATTCTTTAACTTTAAATTGGACCATCCGACCAGTTTTCCCAAAAGGCGTTTAAAAATTTTAAATTTTTTGGTCAATTTGTCTTCTTGCAACATCTATCCTGGGAACCACTGTATATAATAACTTAATATGTGTAATGTGTTTAAGTTATAAATAGCTTATATATTTATAATAATTATTAAATATTCGTATTCCTGAACATCATAGACAATGATGTAGGTTGAGTAAAAGATTACTCACATGAAGACGGCTGGAGATACTTACTTGTTGAAAAGAGTCGTGTATTTTATTAAATAATGACAATGCAAGTCCAAGAAATGTCTTTTACTTAACTCGTATGACTAATATATAAATCGGCTTATACAATGTCGCGGAAGTACTGCAGCCGAAATAATTGATGCCCCATGAATTAAAACCTTGTGTATGCTACTGGGCATGTAGTAAAATGGATATCTGCTTATTAACAAAGCAGCTGTTTCTTCTGCAAATTCTTGAAATTTTACTTCGTTTATCGCAAAACCTGATGACATTACTTGTAGTATACAAGCGCAACGTCTAATGCATTCCTCGTCTAGGTCTAATATCTTAGAAGTGGCTAACGGGTCGCTAAAAAATCTCCTACTAGTGTTGCCATCATTACTTGTTCCACTTCCACCTGCTTTTACTTTATTTATAATCAAACTCATTTCTGTTCTAAATTTAAGCTGAATATTTTCTTTCTCTCTTTTAATCTATCCTTATCGTCCTGTGATCTAGCCTGCCATTTCTTAAAATCTATAAGCTACATGTAAAAAATATTCCATAAAGCGTATCCACGCATGTAGACTAGATAATCCATAATTGAACGCTGCGTTGTTGATTGATCTACTTTTTACGATTTCTAAGCTGTTCATCATTTTAGGTGTTGCACCACATATATTGCAAGCTTGACTTGAAGATGTCTCTGTCATAACACTGCAGACCTTCCCATCAATCATCGTCATTTTTATGTCGTGTTTGACCAATAAAGAGAGATCTTTGTGATTTATCTCTGTAGGATGTAATTCGCTAATTTCTTTTTAATGGAGGCTGCTTCTTGTAATATTAAAGCGGTAGTTTCTTTTCGAAAATAAATTTGAAGTGGCTTACAATACCTGGTAAATGATGGTCGGGGGTTTTTCCAATAAATTATTTTCTCAGTTGTATCGGTTTTGGAGTAAGAAAATAGTTGCAAAAGTACAAGTGAAGTTAAAAAAATATCTGAATCTGAAGCATTTTGAGTTTGAATAAATTGCTTATATTCACTATGGCCTGGGCTACCATCACATCCCCACTTTGTAATAAAAATTAAATCAAGTGGTTGAGATGTATTGCCAAATACTTCTGTTTGGGATAAAATTATTCGGGAAACAGTATGATCCACAAGGCCTTGTAACTTAATTTTCGCAGATAATTCCGAAACAAAAATCTTATCAGGAGATGGATAACAACATACCTTTGCTTGTAATTTTTTTGTATGAAGGATAAACATTAAAGTTCCTCTCCTTTGCCTCTTTTCTAATTGTTAGATAGTCACTCTTTGATAACTTGGTCTCAATTATCAAGCTAACTGCTTCTTCACTTGTATACGGTATAATTGGTTTTAATTTTTGCGTATTCCAACTATCTATTACTTTTGATGACCTAGTAGGAGTGGTTTCGAGACTCTCTTTAAGCAGTCTGACTTCATCTTTTTTCCCCTGTTTTTTAAACTTAGCTTTGTTGCCCCAATTATTAGATTTTGTTCGCAATTTGTTGCTAATTCTTGGATTTTTTTCCTCTTAGTTCTTCCACTACTCGAGGAAAATGACTTTTTGGGTCTTCCTAGCGAGTTTGTTGGCATTTGCACGCTATCCATTTGAGGAAATAGAACAACTGTACTATTTAATTTCCATAACTTTCCTTTTTGTAGAATCCTGATATTTGGGGCTTTTGATATTCATCATATTTAATATCTCATTGCATACTTGCACATTTCTTTCTTTATGATTTCCGTTCTTATTAATCCAAAAATTAAATACGTCCATTCTTTAAACATTCATGGTGCGTTCGCTCCGTAGTGTTCTGTAAAAAATATTTAAATTTACGCACAATAATTAACGTTAAACTCTTTTATTACTTACTTACTTTATCTAAAAAGCTATACATTAGCAAAACGGAAGATGACAGAAACCTTTTTTTTATCCAATTTAACATTTTCTAAAACATAAAATAGATTTTATACATGTAACCAGTAAATTAGTTCTGCAGCCAAACACTAGACCGAAATTTAACTAAGAAAAGTATTTTTAAATTTTACTTAACTTCTTCTAATTAATCCAAATGCTACAGAAGATTTGTCAACTACAACTATTATTTAACAAAAACTTCAAAACTATATAAAAATCTCTGAAAAATATTTTTTCCAATCTCTATTCACTTGAAATTAAAACTTCTGACTGACTGACAGATGTACAACTTTTGATAAAGTGTTTTGTTTTCTAAGACTACTTGACTATTTCCTTTAGAAAATTGCTAATTGTAAGGATCTTGTGGATAGTTTATTTTAAACCAGTTATGGCCAAAAATATTATTTGAGAAACCATTGTGTGTCGGGGCAATTCTTGAGTTAGTATACTCCTACACTAGAAGCGAACCATATTTGGTAAATCTACGTGGCAATGCATTTGACAGCTTTTAAAATTTAGCCAGGACTTCAAACACATAATACTTTAATTCTGAGTTTGTTAACGCGACATTGTAAAAACAGCTTTTACAATGTGCTAATATTTCTGGATTTACTTTACTACTACCCTAAAAATAAACCATATTTAATAAAAATCAAAACTCTAATGTCAAGGAAGGTTATTACGTGACATTAACATATTTTTTACCCAAGACTTCAACCATTTGTGCTTTAATCCTTAGGTTAGAATTATTACGACATTGTAAAAAGCTAACTTTTGGTCTGAAAAATAAAGAAGAAAATGGTTAGTAAAACAATATTTTATTTTTAAACACTTAAACGAAGAATATTTGGTGACTTATTTTGTTTTCTTTTGTATTATGCCAGGCATTTTTAAAAAAGTAATATAGCTATAGTAGGATATTCTAAAGGCAACATTTCTTAATAATTTAAATCTTATTGAGATGCAGTGCAAACTATTTAGATGAACAGTCTAAGTACAGGGTAATTCTAAACCTATATGCATAGGTTAGGAAAGTATAATAAATAACAAACAATTACTTAAAAAAAAGTTAGTAAAATATATTTACCTCAGGACATATTCCAAGATTTTAATTAAAAAAAGTAATATCTGAGTACATATAACAACTAATAATGTAAAAAAGATCTTAAACCATTTTTTGTTACAAATAATCAGTAATATACCATTTTCTTAGATTAGTACTTATTATTAGTCCTTCGAATGTATACGCTCTTTTTTTTATTTAAAATAATTGACTATTTTCCAAACGAAACATATTTCACCAACTTTTTCATTATTATGTTTTCTCTCAGAAATTATTACCCAAGTTTGGGCGTCTAGGTTAGGAAACCCAAATAATAAATTTTTGTAATAATTGTAATTTATAACTTTTATATTTTTTTAGATATTCCTTTTATTTTTGAACGAATTAATTTAAAAATGAGAACTTTGGGATATAAATTCAATGCATAAGTACTATATTTAAGAGTTAAAATGACAGATAAAAATTTTAAGATGGCGGCTGAGCGCTATTTTGAGATAAAAAATTAAATACAAAGGGGGTCTTGTAATATATATTATAACCCTAAAATATAAAGTCAATACCTTTACCTAATACAAAATGGCGGTACTTTAAATATTACCTAAATACCTGATTTGGATGACCATATCTCCAAAACTAATAAAGTTAGATGTACATAATGTTGCATTTTCTTAAAGGTATTTTAAAAGAGTTTTTTAATGTTGATATAATAAACATGGTGCGCCATTAAAAATATATATACTTTTTTGCTACCCTGTATATTACCACCAGTATCACAATTAAAAAGATTTAAAAAAGCTTAAAAAAACATATTAGGTACATCTAACCTAATTACTTTCGGAAATATGGCCATCCAAATCAGGTATTTAGGTAATTTTTAAAGTACCGTCATTTTGTATAAAGTGAAGGTATTGACTTTATATTCTAGGGTTATATTGTACTCGTCATAAGCTTTAAAATAATGTCACAAAACCATTTTTCCCTTTAATTATTTTGTCCAAGATGGCGCCCAGCCGCCATTATAAAATTTAAATTATAGCATATACGAGATAGGTGCAAATTAACAAATATGACGGAAGAGAAAACTACCTTTACTTTAAAACTTAAAGAAAAATATTCTGTGTAAAACTTGTTTAGGTCCAACTAAATATACAGTCATAAATATTTCTTATAGCTCTAAAATTTTTAAAAATGTCAAAGCTTTGTTATTATAAAAGCATTTAAGAAGATTTTTAAAGGACATTAAGCGTATCCTTTCTGCTCTTAATACCAAGAAATCGTCTGCGCTGGATGGTATACTAGCAGTCGTTTAAAAAAATTGCTCCAGAACTTGCACCAATCTCAACTCGGCTCTTTTGAATTTCTTATGACACAGGTATTTTTCGGAGAGTTGGAAAGCTGCACGTGCTAAACCTATTTCCAAGAAAGGATCTAAATCTCTTTCATTTTAATATACTGGCACCAACATTGTTTCTTCAAATCAATGACCTTCTCTCGTCCACAACTAATTCCATTCATAGTTTTGTCGACGACAGTCCCTTCACTTCAGTTTTCAAGTACCTAAATCAATCTCTAAGCCTGATTTGGAAAGCAAATGCAAAGGAATGCAGATATCTCTTTCACAGAACCTTAAGTTAATATTGGGTTGGGGCGCCAAAAATCTCATCCATTTTAATGCATCCAAAACAGAATCATGTTCCTTGTCGCGAAAAGAGTCATCTAATACTCATCCCTTACTTATGAGCGGCCAAGTTTTGCATATCAAAGATACCTTCAATCTTGTGGGCGTCACATTTAAGAATAACCCTTATAACACAAGTTGGTTTTATAAAAGTTTATAAAATATTCAAGTAGATTTTAGGTAACCTACGATAAACGTTCTTAAACGTTTGTGAATGCTCTTTAAACGTTTTTTAAAAGTTTTATGTCGGTAAAAACAACGTTTTAAAAACGTTTTTTTGTATGTTTACTGAACGTTTTTTATGGTCCCTAAAACGTTCTAGACACAGGTTTTTAAAGTTTTATTTGGAACGTTTTAAAAATGTTGTCATAGTATGTTTTTGTACGTTTAATAAACGTTTTTTATAGTACTTAAAACGTTCTAAAAACAGGTTTTAAAATTTTTGGGACGTTTTAAAAATGTTGTTGTATGTTGTATTGCTAAATGTATAACGACAAATAACATTAAAATAAAATAAGAATATCCAATTAGAATTCACAGATTGAACACATAAACATTATTTGGAACTTCTAATTGGTTATTCTTATTTTATTTTTTATTATTTGTCTGTATAAATTCAGCTTATGTCTTATTGTATGTGAATGTTTTTATTTTAGATTAGGCGGAAATAACCCTATTTATTAAATTATATTTAAAAAACGCACATTATACACAACTTATATGTATGTACAGTTATGGCCAATAAAATAAGAGTGCATATCAAATTTTAAAATTACTTGTATTACACTTACACTTAAGACGCAAAAACAGCACATCACAAAATACTAAAAGAAAACAGCACATCAAGGAATACTAATCGTATAAAATTCACTAAATAAAATGAAATTTTACAACTTGCATTGTCATTTACTAATGACAGTAGATCTCCTGGGTACGTTCCTAATGAATAATGCTTCTCGAATAGTTTTCTAAGGAACAACTTTTAGAGTTATGCAAAATAAAGGTTACAACTTATCCTTAAATGTACTAATAAAGAATTTGACATGTGCAAAAATAATTATTCAAGACTTCTTTTTATTTATTTTATTTAATTATTTATTTAAGTTCAGAATACGGTCAATAAACACGTTTCATGTAGGTTCTAAAAAAGTTTGAAATACGTTCATATTAAACGCTTTTTAAACGCTTTCTTTTAGTCTTGAACGTTCGGACCCAAAGTGTAGCTAAAAGTACGTTTTCTAAATATTGTGTGTTATAAGGTAACCTAAACTGGCATAAACACATTTAATCTATAGCCAAGGCAGCTTCAAAAAACTTGGATTTCTCTTTCGAGCCAAAAATTATTTTCCCCTTCTAATTTATACACCTTGTATGTGTCCCAAATCCGACCTCCCTTGGAATATTGTTCTCATATCTGGGGCATGGCGTCCCCCACAACCCTAAGCATTCTTGATTCCATTGAAAGAATAGCTGTTCGACTCATTAATAATCCTTCACTTACAAAGAGGTTTCCCTCTCTTGCCCATCGTCGGGCTGTGGGAATTTATCGCTTTATTATAGGTACTTTCATGGCTTCTGTTTTGAAAAATTGTCCAGTATAATTCCTTCACTTACGGTTCCCAACAGAGAAACTCGTGGTGCCGCACATATGCATCCCTATACGGTCCAACTGAACAGGCCCCGAATTTTCCATTTTGTTCGTTCTTGTATCCCTAGAGCTTCTAGTATGTGGAACTACTGCGTGCGGAGGTCTATCCTTGCCCACCCAATCTTCAATTATTTAAGTCCTGTGTCAACAAACTTTCTTTTACCTTGCTTAAGACACCTATGGTACCTTAGTATTTAGGCTTTTAGTCTTCGTCAATTGTCAAAAAAATTACCTTAAGCCCCTCATAAGCGACACTGGTTATAACTAATTTTTTTCTTGTATGGCAAAAATGAGTTTTCGTGCATAGAAGGTGTACCCAAATTTTTTAAAATTTTTAACACCTTGTAGTTCAAAAACTAAGACGTTTAGAACAAATTTTATAAGAAGTTTTTTTATTTTTACTGTAGAATTAGCCCTTAAAGTTTGTCGCATAAGTGAAACACCCTGTATGTTGATGCTGTTATATAATTGGAAATAAATATCACAGAAAATATTTGGCTTAATCGCTATGTATTTACTATAATATGAGAGTTTGATGTCAAGAGTACTTAGTTTTTTTTTACAATCATTATATGAATTAAAATTTGATACACTAACGTATTGGCCAATATTTCTTGTAGCAAATTAATTGCAATTTAAAAAATGTATAAAGAGGGTGATATTATTTAAATGTTAACTTTGATATACGTGATATTAACCAAACCAAAAAATGTTAGGTACGCAGGCCGTACATCAAATAAAATAATATTAAGAAATATAAATTGTACAAAACTAGACAAAAATTTAATAAAGGATTTTTATTTTAGGCAAACGCAGTCACGTATTATTTTTTCTTACAAAATATTTACACCAATTACCCCACGCACGACACACAAATAATGATTTCTTTATACGTTAATTTTTTTTTTTTTTTGTTTTTGATTCTTAGGAGATCTTTCCTAAATTTCTTAAAAATATTTAAACAGGTTCAAAAGATATATATCCCGGAAACTGATTACTTTTCTTAAATTTTAATACCATTAGTAAGACTTTTAGGACACATGGGTGCCCCCAGGATGAAATCCCGGGGGGCAGCAAGCAAGTTCAGATTTTTTTTTTATTTAAAATTTTATTTTGCATAAGTTTTTGCATAAATATTACAAAAACTATATCAAATCACACAACCGTTTCAATATTCATGCAGGGATATGAAAAATTCAAACCAAAGTAAAAACATTATCAGTAATGATATACAATATTAATAAATCTTTAAACTAAAGATAAAATTACTTTTAAAATAAAAATAATAATCTTCCTCTATTTTGACCAAATTTATTTATTACATCTTTGATAAAAAAAAATCCTCTTCTGCTTCAATTCGTTGCCTATGAACGATTAAGAGGCATAGACCACTTTAACGATCTTGCGACATTGTAGAACGCAATCAAGTTTTTACACGTCTAACAAAACGGCCAAACTAAAGAGCGAGCGAGCGACAAGCGAGCGATTTTTTCAAAAACTAATGTATAAATGCAAGTGGCCACACCGACACTCAGCGGACGGGAAAATATTAACATGAAGCCTTCGCATTTCGAAAAATCGCTCGCTTGCTTTGTGCCCCTGCGTGCTGAATGAACGTGCCATTGTTGCCGTTGTTGATGGTATGGTTAAAAACATTTTAAAGCGTTGTTTTTAATATGGTAGGAATAATAGTACATTTATTTAGGGCCGCCGAGAGAGAGAGATTGAGGGGGCCCAAGCGGGATGATAAACGTAAATGGAACAATGGAGTGAGGACGGAAGATGTAACGAATAGAAGTTTCGAGGAAGTGAGAACCTTTCCTTTTTTTATCTTTAACTTTTTAAGGATAACTGGGTAACTTTGAAAAGTAATGTAAGGTAAACAGTATGACTTTGGAGGAAGTGAGGACGTTTTCTTCATTTGCTCTTCAACTTATTTTTTCCCGGTTCGGTTTTTTTTTTAATGTTATTTTCTGTCATCTGACTTGGATGCAGACCTCAAGAAGAAAAAATGCATCATTTGCTTCGTTAGTAAATCTTATCTTTAATAACTGAATCAGAAAATCTAAATATGGAATAAAAATTGTGATTTTATAATACTATTCTATTGATGTTTGTGATTCCTAATTATTCCTATGGGTTTAACGAGCATTATTTCGAAGAACTTTTATTTTATATTTTTAATTTTACCTCTCTAACTACTTACTACAGATCACAAATCTTAAAGAAACTACACTACTAGATAAAATACTTAAATACAAGACAAGCTTTTAGAAAACTAAATAAATCAAAAATGACCATAAAAAAGCACTTTTGGCTGTTGTCACCGAATAAAATTGGATTTTTACTGGGATAATCTCCACCAACAACAACTCTTATTTACCTTTATAAATAGTTACCATTTGCTTAATGTTTTAGTGAGTGTGCTACAATTACTTAAATCCCGGAATTGGAAACGCCCCCGCTCCTCCCACCGGCGCCCATGTTAGGTCATATATTCATATAAAGTTTTCTTTAATTATTTTTCGTTAAGGAATAACCCCTTTAAAGTTACTTGGTAAAGTTAGTGTACACCCTAAATAAAAACCATTTATATTGTTTAAAAAACTTAAGTTCGTTTTAAATAATATTAAAAAAAATAAAAGTTAAAAAATATATATATCAAAATCGGACCTGTTTCTGAAGACTTTGGAAGAAAAGGCTTTATTGACGCGACTACATTAGCATTGGCAGATTTGAGCATGTTACGTGAAAAAATGCAGATATTGGTAAATATTTAGATACTTATTTAGCAAAACCTGATATCGCTGTGTTTAAAAAACATTCTATTACTTAAATTAAAACCATTTATTCTAAAAAATCTATTAAGGGTATTAAATTTTAACGATTCATAATAACATTATCAAAGGTAAATATTTAAAATTTTAGTTTAATATCTTCTTCGTAATATAACATAAGTAGAGCACAGTGAAACATAAAATAAAAGAATTTTTAAGCAGATTCTTTGAGTACGAGCCTATAAAGTAAAACAAAAAATATAAGAAACATCGGTAAGGTGCTTATTGTTTAAAATTTACGAGTCTTTGAGTTACTAATGGTTATATGTTCTGACAGCCACTCCATAAATTCAAGAGCTTTTTGTTACGAAAAAATTAGAAACTTTAGACATTAAAGTGAAAAATAAATAATGGACGTAGAGCCGCATAAATATGTAAGAAGAAAAAATAAAAACATTATATTACTTATAAAGAGGAAATACTTTTAAGCGCTTAAATCTACGTAATAATTTTTCCTACAGGCGTTAAAAAAATTTGGTAAAAGAAGTAAGGGCAAAATCTACATAAAAATATTTAAATAAAAGTTTATCATTGATTATCAAAGAACATTGGTCCGGAAATGCATTGTTACTCAGATACAACAGCCTGGTCAAAATTATTTTTATTATATTAATACTAAATAGGAAAATTGCTTTTTAATGTTTCAAAAATTAAGAATTAAGAATTTTTGAAACATTAAAAAGCAATTTTCCTATTTAGTATTAATATTTTAAAAATGTTTCACAAGAAACCAACTGCGGATACAATTCAGTGTATTATTTTTATTGTTGTTTTATTTAAAATTATACAGTGACTGGCTTTAATGTTAAATTATATGAAAACTTTTTTATTATTTTTTAAAAATATACACAGCGCATTTGAAAACAACGGTACGAAACTTTAAGGTGTGACTCCTTATGCTATTTTATGAAAAAGGGCGTAAAAATTAAAGAAAATAATCAGTTTTTTCTAAATTTTTTTATAATTAATCAATTAATAGTGCAACTTTTTATTTTTATGTATTTGTTTGTATATAGCTTTGTTTTTGAGAAAAAAAGATTAAAGCCATTTTAATTACTTTTAAATAGTGCCCATGGACGACATGGTAAAATAACAAAAATAAAAAATAAACAATTATTTGTTTTAAAATAAATGAGCAGTCGTGTATTTATCGAAAATCGTCATTTTTCTTATTTACCCAAAATGGTTTATTTTTTAATTTTGAATTTTATTTTTTGCTGTTTACATTTTAGTATCACTTATATAAAGTATATATATATATATATATATATATATATATATATATTTTTATTAAATCAAAATAAGATGTGAGCCTATAACAATCTTTTTCGAGGTTGTTGCCTGAACGCAATAAATATTTTTGAAAAAGCTCACTACGCTGGGCGAAACGTCAGATGTTTGCTATGTAATGAAGTAGTTTTAATTATTAACTAAAAAACCTATACCCAAGAAAAATAAATAAATTTTATATATATATATATATATATATATATATATATATATATATATATATATATGTGGCGTACTTTTTTTCTCAATAATATGAGTTGCGGTGCTCACTGTGACGCCACTGGACCTTATCACTTTAAATAAAAATTTTATTCAAATCGGCCTAAGCATAATAGAAATTTTTAGGAAAAATGTATCTCAGTAAGGAAGCAACTCCAGAAATGTGATTATGGGAACTTTATTTTCATAAAATAACATAAGAAATCACACCTTGAAGTTTTGTACCGATGTTAGAAAACACCCTGTATATTCTTGATAGTAATCTTTGCATGTACTGAAGCTTACAAAACACTGATCAAAATTTAAATAAATTATAGCTTATACGAGGTATGTGCAAATAAACAAATATAACACAAGAAAAAAGTTCCTTTATTATCAAACTTGAAGAAAAATATTATTTAAAAACTCCTTTAAATTAAAAGTTATGGTATAATTTAAAAGCAGTATGATGATTAATTCAAACTAAAATAATTGTCGTAAATAATCCTCATTCCCCTTTAGTTTCGAAAAAATGTCTGAACTTGGTTATTCTTAGAGCATTTAAGTTCATTTAGATCATTTAAAATAACAAATGTAAATGTTTGCGTTATTTAGTTAAATAAGGCTGAAATTTAAAAATCTTTTAAGATTAACGTTCCACATCGTTTTTGCCTTTTAAAAATATAAACTTATTTAAAAGATTTTCAGTCACAACGTTCAAAAATAAAACTTTATTGAGGTTATAATAATAAAAATAGAAGTTTAAAAAATACTTTAGGTTTATTTTAAACTAAAAAGACCTTAAAATAATTTTAAAAAGTAAAGACGTGTTTTTATAAAGCAAAAACGATATGACATAGTAATGTAAAGAAGCTTTTAAATTATATTAAACCCTAAAAAGCTAACATTTATGTTTGTTTTTTAAAGAGATCTAATTTTTTAAAAAAATGGTATGCCACCGCATTTTTCCAATATAAAAATAGTTTTTAAAATTTCCACCAAGTTTGGAACAAATTTGGTCTCTTAACTTTTTTTATTTAATGCACGGTTTTCGCGTAAATAAATAAAAATTATTTCTCAGCATGGTCAAATCCCTATTTAATTATAGAATCAAATATCGAAGGTAATTTTTACCTGTAGAATTTAATTTTATCCATAGAAAATGACCGTGCTGAGAAATGGTTTTTATTTATTTACGCGAAAACTCGTGCATCAAATAAAAAAAGTTAAAAATCAAATTTGTTCCAAACTTCATGGGAATTTAAAAAATTATTTTAAATATAGAAAAATGCAGTTGTGTACCAGTTTTTTATTAAAAAATATTTACCTTAAACCCCTTATGGACGACACTGGTAATGGCTAATTTTTTTCTTGTATGCTCAAAAATGTGTTTCGGTCCATAGGAGGCGTCCTTCCAATTTTTTAAAAATATCTCAATTTTTATAAAATTATTAAGAAAAAAATTTTTGACACCCTGTAGTTCGAAAACTAAGACGTTTAGAACAAATTTTTAAAGAAAGTTTTTTCATTTTTTTAGTGTAGAATCCGCCCTTAAAGTTTGTCGGATAAGTTGTGAAACACCCTGTATACTAAATTTAATAAGAATAACATCTAAACCAGCAAATTTTACAGAATTAGGTGTTTTTAAAAATATTTGTTTATTTTAACTTTTTTATAAGCTAAACAAAAAACAAAAAAAATACTTTAAAAGGCCAAGGAGCTTTCATGTTAATTGCCTAGCAAAATATTATTAAAAAGAATTAGAAAAAGACAGTGGCGTACATATTTTTGTCAGAATTATCTCGAGACGCCACTGGACAAATTTAATCAAGTAAGGGATAATGCCCCTTAATTTAAAATAAAATAAAAACGGTGGAGGGATATTTAGGATTTTAATGATATTAATAAAAAAAGGACTAGTAATAAAATGGTTTATGATAATAACCCTTTTAAAATCCTTGTAGGGGGTTTCTTTTGGCGAGTTTACCAAAAATATTTATACCGCCATATATGAAAGCGGGGCTTTCACCCAGCCTGTCAATGTCAAATATTTCGGGTGTCGGATTGAGCGAACGCGTTACTTTTTTTGTCAGACAAGTTTACTACAATGTTTTATAATATGCCATTTTTAAAAAGTGAGTGTAACCCTTACGATTTTTGGCACAATTTTTAAAAATTGCATTTAAAACATTGTGGTAAACTTGCTCGACAAAAAGAGACGTGTTTACCCAGTCCGACACCCGAAACATTTGACATTGACAGGCTGGGTTAAAGCGCCGTTCCATATATGGCGGTATGAACATTTGTAGTAGACTCGTGTAATTACCATGAAGTCCATTTTATTACTTACTGCCCCAGGCACTAAAAAGTTGTTATTATAAGGTTTAACGCCCTATATTTTTGACTTATATCCGGTTCTTTTTTCATAATATAAGGTCATAAATAAGGCCTTAAATTTTGTACCGCATTTGAGAACTGCTCTGTATACTGTGTATACCGGAGAAAACAAGAAGTTGTTATACCCCAATTATATTTTCTTAGTTTTGAAGACAGACTTAAAAATGTTTATTAAAACTTAAAAATTACTTTCGGTTTAACCGTACCATAAACTTTCTTATAATAAATACAAGTGACAACACATATTATCTCTTTTGACAGGTACTAAAATGTGACTTTATAAAATTACTTTTTCCCCAAGAATCCATACACGTATATCAGATTCTAGAAAAAAATGGACTTTTTTTTCGATAATTCACATGATATGCGCTAAACGTTTTGTGTTTTTCCTGGTTAATCAGATTCTTAGAAGGGATTTTCTGCTAGTAGGTAAAAGTATTCGCTTTTAAAAGGGCTACTTACAACACTAACATTAACTATTTACTTCTTCTTTTCGTAAAAATCCTGTTGGATAGTCTAAAATGATTATAATGAAAAAATAAACAAAAAATAGTTGTTATTTCTCCACAAGAAAAGTAAATTTTCAAAGAATTTTTAAAAATAATCTTCAGGAGTTTCTTCTCATGGTCTATTAAGGAAATTATTGATCCAAACTTTGAAATATATTTTAAATACGCGTTTTTGTATGGTTGCCATGTAATGTGACATTTTCAGGTCCTAATAATTTTTAATAAAGAAACTACATAGTTTGACAAGAAAAGCGTTTTACCCTAAATTTAATTTAAAGGCAAAGTAATAAATCACTTTAATCCTACACTTGGTTATAAAGTTGATAAAAAAACTCCTTCAGACGGCCTGAATTACAATAATGGATATTAAAATTATAAATTACGGTTACATTAAGATAAAAAATGGGCTTAAGGAGAAGACGGCATCTTTGGTTTGTAAATAAAGCGTTGTAAACAGTAAAGCAATGTATCTTAGGCAAATACACAGAGTATTACAAAAAGCTGTAAAGAATATTGTAGGGCGAATTCTGCCTCAAAAAATTTAAAGAGTGTATATAAGCAGTGACGGCTCACGGGTCTAAAAACAGGTGTAGTGCAGGAAGGGAAAAAAGTGCATTCGCCAATTTAGCAAAATTGAAAATACTCAACTATCAAAAGCCTAAGTAAAAAGTGTTAATATCTAAACTTACCTAAATTTTATACACCAAATCAATTATTCTATCTTTTAATGCAGCAAATTTATTAATTATATATATTTATAAAATGGTTAAGTTTTTATCAGTTCCTGTAGAAGCTCCTTTTGAATTGAAATATTGGCCAAAGATAAAAGTCTATCTTGGGATATAGTGTTTCTTAAGAAAGTTTTTATACGCTTAAGGCAAGAAAAACTTGGTGTCACTGACACGCTTGGCGATGATATCGTTAAAATTAGCGAAAAAAGTTTATACCCCTCGGTAAAAATGTCTTTATTTGCGCCAACTTGTTTCACTAACTGCTGCAATGAAATATTTCTATAACTTTCATCGGCAAATATTAGGTCAAGTTTATTTTTGAGCCGCTGATTTTTTGAAAATGATTCGGCATATATCTTCAATAAGGTTTGAAAAGAATCAGTGGGAAAAGTTTGGTTATACTGGCCAAACTTTGCAGTATCAACTAGACAAAGAAATTGTAGTTTGTAACAATCTTCGATTCTTTCTACCATTTCCATCAAAATATGATCTAATATTTCATAGAGAAGTGCTCTGTACTGTCCTTTAATTTCTTCCTGTGAAAAATCACTGTCGCTAATAATACTCAAACGGAAACAATCGAAATAATACGTGAAAACCCAAAGTCGGTCTATAGAGGGTCGCGAAATTCGGCCATATTGCTTTGACGTGTTATCACGTCACATCTACCATTTTTCGGCCATGTTGTTCAGTGCCGGAGATATACAGTTTATTGTATTAGTAGAACAACCATTTACACAACAGCTTTTAATTATTATTAAGTTGTAAACTCTTTTACTTTAAATAAAAAACATTTGGAATTATATCTTTCAACAAATATCACTTCCAAAACAATGCAAAGTGAAAGCCGCAAATTCTAGACGCCACTGGATTGATCATCAGCTTTGATTTTACTCAGTCTTGCCAACTATTCTCCGTGGAGTGCCCTTCCTTGCGTCTCCGGCCTCGAACCGCCTAAAAGTTGAGGATGTGTCGCAACCTTATAAATATAAACTAACCTTGGTGAAAACCAACGAAACGACCAAAACCTATAAAGTTCGCCAACTGAGTCTAGCCAGATGAAAAGAATGCGGAAAAAACTGAAGTTGCTTTTAAGATGTTGCCAGTTTTTCATTCTAATGCTGTGAACCTATTTTATACTTTTTTAAATATAATATTTTATATTTTATACAGTTCGTGTTTACACCTTGTTATTGATTTATTTTTAATTCCCAAAAGATATTTTATTTTATTGCTCTATTTTCTTAGATGAACCGCTTATACTATGTTTTATTATTCATATCGCCCTAAAATATTTTAACATTCTTAATTTCCGACAACAGTGCTACTTTACCAAGATAAGCACTCAAATAATGTCTACTAATTGGTTGCCGCTGGAACGAGCCTTCAAGGAGGTGGAGCATCGCATGAACATAGACGGGGAATGCGAATGGTTTGGAATTTATTGTACTTACCGTACTTACCCAGCTTTTAAAAAATTTGTTTCCTATTAACAATTTTTAGTGTTGTGGTTTTGGGTGGGTATTATACCGTAGATAGTAGTATTTTGATTTTGCATCGTATTCAAAAATAATTAAGGTAGGTATGGATGTAACTAAACAAAAATCGTTTACTTGCGCAAGCAAAAAAGTTTGGCTTGTGTAAATTCTGGATGGTCAGATAATTTGCATGTGGTTGGTGCAAATGCATGTGTGTCAACGACATACAAATTTAAGACATGCGTAGTGAATAAATAATAGTTGTATTGGCGTGAATGTGGCTTTAATTTATCGTTTTCTATTTGATGGGTCTTTATCATTATTTGTTTTTTTTTGTGGTAATAATAATGTCAGTGAAAGAAAAAAAATCTTTTGGAATTTATTGAACTCTATTTTATTATTAAATTAATATGAAAGTAAGTGGTTCTTTTTTCGATCCAACTCTTCTGCGATATTCTAGGTTTTTATCTTTTCTTTTTTAATTAAACAAACACTAGCTAATGCTAACAATTCGTCGTCGTACTCCATCGTTTACTGATAATCTTTACAAATTTATGCAAATAGACTTGACTGTAAAAACGGATGTAATAGTTTAGTCTAATTTGCGCACAGGTGATGAAAAAAACTATATAGTAGATAGAATTATTCGTTCTTCTGGCCATATTCCACAACTTAACCCCATTGAGTTGATACGGGCCCAATTAAAACATTTTATACGTAGCCACAACACGACCGGTGATCTATCTTTAAAAAGTTTATTAGATCTTGTTGAGCAGGGTTTGGCGTCTATTACACCCACAGATTGGGAAAAATATTGCAGGCATGTGATTGACATTGAAAAAAATTTTGGGAGACTGATCAATACATGGAGGAAGTAGAACCTCTAATGATTCAAGTTGGCAATGAGAGCAGTGATGAGGACAACTCCGATGATGACGATGACAATGAAGACGACGAAGAAGAAGTTAACAGCTATTTTTTTTAAAACGTACGAATTTTTATTAAGGGTTTGTGGCTGTGGACGTAAAATTATAAGGAAAAAATGTATTTTGTGCAAAATTTAATATAATTAATACATTATATATTTAATTATATTTAAAATTAACCCAATTATCATGAAAAATATGTTTTTAATAAGTTTTCTTGTTAATGTACTGGCAATACCTCTTCCTTAGCGAGTAACACTATTTTTTTTTTAACAGCGTTCTGCTACAATATTTATTAAATGAAGTTTTACATTTTTGTGCATAAATACAAGAGTTTCCTTTTTTGTTAAACATTTTTGTTAGTACAAGAATTTTGTTGTTTTGTACCATTATTCCGTAAGATTTTTTTATTTATTTTCTTACATTTTTATATTAATACATTTTATATATATATATATATATATATATATATATATATATATATATATATATATATATATATATATATATATATATATATATACATATATATATATATATATATATATATATATATATATATATATATATATATATATATATAAAATATATATATATATATATATATATATATATTAAAAACGCTACCTATTAACTTTGTTTGAATGTGGTAGACAATAATTATCTTCATCAGTCATACTAAAGGAATTTCGGACTTTCATAATCTTTATTTATAAGTATTCACACAACGTTTCGGGCAGTCCTATCTCTGTCCGTTTTCAAGTGTAAAGTGTAAAACGGATAGAGATAGGACTACTCAAAACGTTGTGTGAATAGTTATAAACAAAAAGACAGTCGAATCTGGAATTCTTTTAGTATCACTGATGCTATTAATTATATTACTGAGATGATATTCTCCTTATAATTAAAAATATTTAGATATTTGCAGTTTCCACTACATTTTTAAAAATAAATTATTGCTTACATATTTTTTATCATATTTAAACTGCTAAGCAATCCCCTGCCTTCTTGCGTCGTCTCGCACGTTTCAGTGGGCAAACTATACTAATACTATTTTTTAAGGCTAGCGATTTACCAAGCAATACAACTGATACTCCCACCCGCGATTCTGGCCACCGTCAAGTATAGCGTTGTCATGGCAACGGAGCGTCAAAGCGTAAACAAAACCCCGCATGAGGGGTATACTTCGGTCCGTTTTATATTTGCATTACACTTGTCGCGTTGCCGAAAGGGGAGGAAAGCGACTCCCGCCAGCGGTTAATTTATATGCTAGATTTTTATGGCGAATTTTACAAATAAGGAATAGAAATGAGAAAAATTAATTGAATAATAGTAATATGTTTTTTTGTGTTTTATTATTTATTTTTGGTGAAGTGGCACTTCACTTACTACACCTGAATAGCCGCCACTGGATATAAGTGGTCTCACGAATTTGCGAAAAATGACTCCGCTTTATATTAAAAACATAATTTGCAATATTATGTGTAAAATTTCTAGTACACAACTAAATCACCTCAGCTTTCTACGTGGTCCCCAGCTTTTTCCAATTTAAATAAAAATGAAGTGGTGATAAAAAAATTAATTATGAAAATGTAGAAATTCGTTTTAAAAATATTAAAGCGGGAGTTATCATTATAAATAAGATTTACAAAAATAAATTTATCATCAATCAGAATATAATTTGAGACTAGGAATAACTAGTTTTTGTAAGCTTATGTTTGATTTTATCATTCCCTCATAAACTCTTATTCCCTCATTAATAGAATAGTGAGGATGGTGAGGGAATGATAAAATCAAACATAACCTACAAAAACTAATCGAGCATAACCTTGAATAAATTTCCAATTAAAAGCAAGATTTTTACTTCTCGAAACAGGTTAAAAATCACAGTGTTTATTATAAATTACCTTTTATTTAAATGATGAAAGGCAATGAGACATAAAAATGTAACATTTAATTATTTAATTAGAAACCTCTTGACACCAACACATTTCTTCGCGCCTTGCAATAATGATAGTATGGCTTTATTAGCAATGCTACCAACTGCAAAAATTCATAAGCGCGGCAATTTTCTATCCGATTTAAAAGTATAATGCAGATTTTAGTTAAAAATGAGGAAATAATTCTTTTTTTGGGACACAGATAAAAATTGAATTTTCCAATAATTCCTTACTCGGTACCTCATGAAAAGGGTATGAACTGTTAAATGCATTACATGCATTTTTAATATAAGTACTGATCAAAACTAGTCACTAGAACACAATAGGTTAGTAGTATAATATTATTACAATATTAAGTTTGGGACACGATGAGGGAATAATATTTAGAACATTCGGTTACCTCTTATTTATTATTGTGAGATTGAAAAGCTTAAATAAAGTATGTCTCAAGCAGCTTTCGTAGTATAGTATGGTTTTTATGAAATATATACTAAGTCTACGATACACCATTAATAGTATATTGTGAACACCCTGTATAGGGGGTATGTAAGTTTAAATAATTTTAATATTTATTTAATTACTTCGATAATGGAAAAATGCATCTTAAAGTAAAACATATAACAATTTGAAATAATGTCAAAGCTTAGACCTCAAACCGGCAAGGTAATTTTCTAGGTCGAACGGGCAAGGTCGTAAACGTGCTCAGTCATCAAAAAACCGCGGTTAACTTTGTATATAAACAGGGGAGAAGTTGAGAAAAAAAATGAAAAAATATTAGATAAGAAGTAGGTAGTAAAAGTGAAGTCAAGTATGAAGTTAAAGTTTTAGTGAAGCCTCCGTACGGGCTACCCCTAGTGGGGGTATGCCCGTACTAAATTTAGTTAGTCAAATAGTTCCTGTAATCTTATAGTGAAAGAAAAAGATAGTTTTTGTCCACCGGTCTCATGATTCCAAGAAGATAGTTCAATATGGTATATTGGTCCAAGTGACGTAAAATGAGCCCTAATGTATTCAAAATTACACAACACGTCACAATATAAAACTGAGCATAGACACGATTTTTGCAAATTTCTGAGAACTACTCATATACAGAGTGTCTTATAATGGGTTTAGGATTTGAAATTGCTCTGGCGCCGGCCCTGCGCTCAGTAGGAGGGCTGCGGTGGTGTAGACAAGTTGCGCGAACATGCGAATTTCAGTTACTATGGTACCGTGGTCAACAGAGCAACGAGCGTTTATTCTTGAATCGTTCTTAAAGTGAAACACACGGTAGCAATGTCGATCAACGCAATTACAGAACTATTTTCTGGCACGGGTATTTCCATTAATGGAGATATTTCGTTTCCTCTACGATCCCCAGACCTGACTCTGAGATTTTTTCAATGAGTGTCGTCTACACAATAGACCGCATTACCAATACTGTATGTGAAATACCCGTAGGGATATGCCAGCGAGCTCTCCCTAGCTTGCGCTGTAGACTAACAGCCTGATACGAAGAAGACGGCCAGCTATTAAAGGATGTTTTATTTAAACAATAAATCCGCATGTTTAACGTATCTCACAAGTATATTAAAATCGTTCCACAATGATTTAAATGTTCGTTTTATTCCTTTAAAACCTTAAATCCATTATGAGATACCCTGTATAAACAAATGCCTGGATATACATTATTTTCCAGATAGAGGGTGATTAACTTTTTAGGCAATATCGTTTAATTAATAATAACTTAATTATTTATGATTTATTGTAATTAAACTTTAGCAGTGTAATGTGAAGCATTTAAATCTAACTTAAAATTAAATTTACTTGGTCCAGTGGCGTCTCAAGCAGTACCTCGAAAAGTATTGGCTTACAAGCAATTCATATAATTTTATACTTAATTTAAACAAATAAATATACAGTATCTATATTTCCTAATCTTTTTTAGATTTTGTTTAGTTTTTGAGAAAAAAATATTATAAGTTAACGGGATTAGTTAACGTCTGGCAACCTCGTTAAAAACCTATTTTACGATAAGACCATTATAAAATAATTTCTACCAGAAGCCCTTTAACCTATGTTTTAAACAACGTTTAGTGGTTGCAACCATCTCTGAGTAAGTTTAGCTTTTAATTTTTAAATTTTTATATAGCTCGTATACTTAATTGCACACCAAATAAAAAACTTTTTATGATTAAATTTACGCAAAATGTTATTTTTATAAAAAGTTCTGCATGGTCTAAAACCTAAAATGCAATCATGAGATATTAATTTTTGCAGTTGATAGGTATACAGAGAGTAAATTATTAAAAAAAATTTGTTAGACAAAAACACATTAAGGATTAAAAAAACCATTTAGATATACAAACTTGTGTATTTTTACAAAAATTTAAAAAAACTTTATTTTTATTTTTTTTATTGTTTTACTTTATTGCATACTATTTTCAAAATGTAATATGTAAAGAAAACAATGAGGTGGATTTTCTTTTTAAACTTAATTACATAAAAAGCTGTATTTTAGCTTGCTTAATCCAAATAAGCTTTGGACGCCACTGGACTAAATAAATTTTATTAACTTAGTACTAACTTAGCCTTAAAATGCTACAAACAACACTGTTAAATTTACTCGGAATTTATTATGGGTTACTTAGATATTAATAAAAATTCAATTTTAAAAATGTTACTTTAACACCCCGCATCTGGGCAAAAATGCATTTTCGGGACCAATGTTTAGATGCACTCTATTTCAAATATTCTCATGTATAATTCACCCCTAGCTTTTATTAACAACATTTTATTACACCCTGTATAAATGTAAAATTACTTCGTGGATTCAAGCGCTTATAAATATTTCCTTTTTATAAATAAGGAATGAGTGATTACCGGCTTATGCATATTTGTAAGGTAATAGCAGCCTAAACAGATACATTAAATTTATGCATTATTTATTTATATTTCTTACGAAAAATTCTAAGAACAGCGACAAGTCTATGAGAACCTTATTTATCTATTCAATTGTGCATATTAGGGATGGGTGATGTTCATCGATGGTAACAAAACATCAATGATATACTAATGATGGTCTATGCTTTGCCATCGATGGTCGGGTCAATTAAATATCCACTTTTAAATACGTGTTTAAATTCCCAGGAAGAAAGTAATTTCATAAAAAGTTACAATTTAGTACCTGTCAAGAGAGATATTATGTTTTGTCACTTGTATTTATTTAAGAAAGTTTATGGTACCTCCGGTTAAACCGAAAGTATTTTTTAGTTGTAATAAACATTCTAAACTATGTTTTATACTTGTTTTACCCGGTATACACAGTATAATATTTTTTAATTGCGGTACAAAAGTTAAGGCCTTATTTATGACCTAATATTATGAAAAAAGGGCCGGATATGAGTCAAACATATAGGGCGTTAAACCTAAAAAACATTTTTTTTTTATTGCCTGGGGCACTAATTAGATGGACTTCATAATAGGTAACCCTTTTAAAACCTTTTTGTGGGGTTCTTTTTGACGAGTCTACAACGAATATTCATACCGCCATATATGGAAGCGGCGCTTTAACCCAGTCTGTCAATGTCAAATGTTTTGGGTGTCGGACTGAGTAAACGCGTCCCTTTTTGTCGGGCTTTACCACAATGTTTACATTTAATTTTTGACCAACATCTGTTAATATGGTAAATAATATGCAGTTTCTGTTACAAAAGTTTTATAACACCAAGTCAATAATGGTTAAGTGTTTACTGGTTACTAAACTAGTATAATATTGTGTTATATAGAAGACATTTTAATGAACTTAAAAAAATCCACGTTTTATTTTTAAAATTATTAAAATCATTAAATGACTTCAAGAAAACATTTATGACCGACATTGTGTCCATTTTATGACCATACTGTTTCTGTTTCAAATAAAAAGAAATGAAAATAAAATCGGTCGGCCATTTTTATGGCCTTAATTTAAATTATAGTTTTTCTTAGCCATATTTTAAACTAAAAAACGGTATTTAATAAAATTTCCCAAAAATTACAAAAAAGTACTGCTCACAAAAACCAATTACTGACCTCTCGGTCATTAATTGGTTACCATGTAATGTTTTTGAAACCAATTATTAACCAGTGATTTATTTTTAAAAAACAGCATTATCATTTCAAAAACCAATTATTAAAATAAATCTTTTTTATTTTGATAAGCCAAAATATTTCAGAAAGGAAACTTACCTGTAGGTTATAAGCCTCCTGCCACACTAATAAAGGGTTTTCCATTTTTAACGCTCGATGTTTGACAATAGCGCATGACCAAGGCAAGAATGATACAGCCGTTAATTTTCGGCGGAGTACTCAGTCAGTAGTGACATTTTACTATGGAATGCTACACGATTGAACAATGCGTTAAAATTGTTAAAACCCATTATCAAAATCAGTGTTCGGTTCGCCAAGCGTTCCATGCACTGCGTTTAATTTATGGTATTCACGATCGTCCTGCAGAGTCATTTTGTCGATTTAACTTCGTAGGATTTTTTCTTGTAAGCTACATCAAATCTCGAGTATATGTGGACAAACCACAAACGATTGCCGCCCTAAAGGCCAACATAACTCGCATCATTGGTAAGAATGGGCCAAATTTGTGTCAGAATGTCATCGAAAATTGAATCTCTAGGATTCGAATGACTCAGCGAAACCGCGGCTGTCATTTGCTGATATAGTTTTTGAAACTTAATGTTATCAAACATGCTTTAAAATAAAAATACAGCCATTGCAATATAATTTTCATAATTTGTTTTATTTTCATTCAAAGATAGAGCTCTGAAAATGGAAAACCCTTTCCGTCTTAGCTCACCTAGCACTTAAGATGGACTAAAGCGACTGGGCTGTGTACCCTAGCTACTGTTTAATATTTTAGCTCAATATTTAAAAAATAATTTTAGAAAATAATGGTTTATACATAAAGTAGAATCATAAAAAATATAATAATCCAAATTAAATTTGGAAAAATACTTTAATATTCTTATTTATTTATTTTAAAGCTTAAATTGGTCAGTAATTGGTGCCCAGTCAGGAATTGGTACTAAAACAGTTTTTAACAAAAACGATACGTTCATTATATTTTGTGTGTAATGTTTAAATTTTACCATCTTCCAATTAAACCTAGTAAGTAACTATGGTTACTGACTTTTTAAACCAAGAACATACATTTCTAATTGCGTAATAACTTTAAACTTTTTAGCTGTATTATAATTAGGCATTTGCATGAATAACTACAAAAACCCCAGTCAACCAAAAATTCAGACGGATTGAAGCAACGGAGTTTAAATAAAGTTAATATTTTCAGCATGTTTTTTTACTTGATATGCATATTGTAGAAAAACATAAAAACTTAGTTGCCATATTAGATTGATGCCACTTTATTTTTTGAGTTATTCTTAAAAAGCGCCCACGTTTGATACCCATATCGTAGAAATGCATTAAAAATTACTAGTCCGCCACCTTGGGTGTTCCGCCATGTTAGGTTAGGAATGATACTACTTTAGTTTTTGAGTTTTCCCAGCAATCCCGTTCATTTAATATCCATATTGAAGGTGTGCATTAAATCGTTCGCCATCTTGCGTGTTCCCACATGTTGGATTAAGAATGAAGTCATTTTTCTTCGAGTTACTTTCAGCAGGCCCTCTTATTTGAAACCCACATTGTATAAGTGATTTAAAATAACTTGCCCTTTTATTTAATACTCACGTTAAGAAAGCGCATTAAAAATAACTGGTCAGCCATTTTAGGGGTTCCACCATGTTGGATTTAAAATAACATCACACAGCTATTCATGCATTGTTATCCAAACTAAACGTGTATACAAAATTTTAGCTTAATCCATTTAAGATAAATGCTTCAAAATCGAGTTGCAAGATTTTACCCGAACATACATACCTACGTACATACTTAAATTTCAAGTTTAATAAAAGCTTGTAAAAGAAAGTAGGTGTCTACAAGTTTCTTAAGAGCCACAAAAATTAGATGCGGGCCCCGTCTTGTACAAAAAGAACCGTGTGAAGGATATACAGGGTGATATGTAACATATACGTGTAAAATTGGGATATTGTTACCAAGGACAAAAATTACTAAAAATGAAATTCAAAGTTAGTGAAATATTTTTTATTGGGGTGATAATCAATCATTTTAAATTAAAAAGAACGTGAATTTTAAGCATAAAGAATAGCAGATAATAGATAATAAAAAAGAAAAAACTGATTGTAAAATCTAAACCAATAAACAAATTATCATGATTTTTGGTAGGGGTGTTAAAATTTTAATATATGATGTGGTTTGTTGTGAGTGTATGTTCATGAGTTTGAAGTTAATTATTTGTGACGCATGAAATATGTAAGTCAGTTACTGGAGTTAGTTACTAGCGATGCATTATAATGATAATTATCAATACAAAGTGCCCAAAGTATTGTCGTCTGTTGTAAGTAAAACGTCAATTGGACCTGAGTTGCATTGGAAACCTTTAAAGTAATTATTAAATATCTGTGACGGATTTGATTTAAAAATTTAAAACAAAGTGTGGTTGTTTAATACTTATTTTGCATAATATAAAGGTAAAAAAGTGTGATTGTAGTTTTGATATGAAGGAAAACCAAGTTTTGTATAATAAAATGTTCCAAAATTTAATATCTACCGTTACTTTTACGTGTATGTATATCCGGGAAAAAGCACTTACTTTACCCGGGGAAAAAAGTAATTTTATGAAAAGTCAAGCAACAGAGCTAAAATATTAATTTTTTCCCGTCAAGCCAAAAAGTTAGTTTTCTAAAAATACTGCTCCAGGGTGGGGGACCCAATTGATATATCGATATTTATGGAATACTACTGTTTTGTTTATAAACATTGGCCATACAACGATAGTTTTAGTTACAAACATCTACTAGTTATTTAAAAAATAACGTTCATGGTGGCACTACCGCGTTGTCCAAAAGGTGCTGTGAAATGCCAAACTGCATGTTTCAGTGCTTGAACAACGTTGACGGAACAGAAGAAACGATGGGTTAATCATCTAATAACCCGACACCTACGGTACTCTGGTATTTAGGCATAGGCCTTCGTAGGATGAAAAAGATAAAAAAGAATCTACAGCACAGCGTCAACCTACGTATACGCATAAACTTAAAAAGTAATTTATATAAGTTATGTAAAACATAAAGCTTTAAACTGGTTAGCTGTTGTATTTAAAACAACAATTAGTCCTTGCATTACTCTGGAAACCTATAAAAAGTTATTAAATATCTGTCAATGTAATGTTTTGATTTGACGAATTTCAATTATTAATTTAAAAGTAAAAGTGAAAGTTTAGTAGTTATTTTAAATACTACAAAAATAAACAATATATGATTTTACTTTGGATATACAGTAAATGTAAGTTTTGTATAATAATATATGCTAAAATTAAATATCTACCTTAACTAACGTGTATGTTTGTTCGGGAAAAAGTATTCACTTTTTTCTTACGGGAAAAAATATTTCAAATTAAAAAAAATTTAAGGACAAATAATAACTTATAAATGAAAACAGGGTACTTACATATTTTTTGCGTCATAAATAATGTTGGTATTACGATTAGGTATAAGTAAAATATACTAACAAGAAACCACATCTAATAGGAGTTTTAACAGACATTCGAAAAATTATGATAAATTGTTTACTGGTATAGATTTAACAATTAACAAAAAATTCAGCTGATGATTCCGTAACAAAAAATAGTTTAAGATCTTTTTTATTATTATGTGTTATCATTTATGCCCAAAAACGTTTTTTTATTTTAAAATAATTAATTATCTCACCAATTAAAAATATTTCGCTTTCTTATTTTTTTATTTTTAGTTATTGTTTGTCCTTGGTCAAAATTTCCCAAGTTTATGCGTATATGTTACGAATCACCCTGTATATCCATCACACATTTTTTACAAAACAGAGCCCGCATTCTATTTCTTGTGGCTCTAAAGATACTTGTAGATACCTTTGCTTTCTTTCACAAGTTTTTATTTAACTTGCAATGATGTACATACATTTTATGTGGGTTAGAATGTCCGTTATTTCCCAAATCGATTTTTTTTCAGTGATCGCCCCCTGAACTTTTAGTTTATAGCCTAAAAAATATATTTAATGTAAAAATGCTTTTAATTCCTAATTTAAACCGTGCCGTACACGGGATTTTTGAACTTTTGTCTTTTATTTATTTTTAGTCACAAATGAAAAAAAATCTACTTATCGCATATTCTGATGGGAAATTTACTGCTCTACAAAAAAGTTCTAAGAATTTTCGATTAAATCACTTCCTTAAGAGTTATTTACCGTCAAACGTTGAGTTAATATTGAGTTGTGGCCATCCACGGAAATTTAATAGTTAATCGGAATTTTTTAAATAAAACACTTGTGCCCAATTTAATTACCATCACTTTTGGGTTAACTATTTTGGCAACACTTATCACATTTCGGTATTTCGTTCTTTCTATGGTAACAAATCTATGTTTAGTATTAACCAAATATTGTGAAACTGGCCGTTAGTATATTATATTACAATTAAATAGACATTTTAAAGAGCTTTATGAAAATACTACATTTGATATGTCTATCTCTTATAGTTTTAAAAATATGGCTACTAAAATCTAAAAAATAGTAGATATAGTGCCTGTTTTATCTTCGACACTAAACTTAGTGCTTATAGCTTAGAGCTGAAAATATATTGAAAATTTAACATAATTTTCAGATTTGAATGGCCTTATTTTTTAAACTATAGGCATATCAAATGTAGTATTTTCTTAAAGCTCTTTAAAATATTTATTTTAGGGTAATGTAATATACAAGGTGTTTTATTTAAAAATGCCGGTTTACTATTAAATTCCCGAGGATGGCCACAACTGACAACATTTGACAGTAAATAACACTTAAAGAAGTGACTTAATCAAAAATTCGTAAGAAAATTTTTTTGTAGAGCATTCAATTTTTAAATTAGAATATGCGATGAGTAGATTTTGCCACCTATTTGTGTCTAAGAAAAAATAAAAGAAAAAGTCCAAAGATCCCATGTTATTTAAATGGGAAAAGCAACATGATTTTGGCACGGATTAAATCAGGAATTAGGAGCATTTTTACATTGGATATATTTTTTTAGAGTATAAATTAAAAGTTCAGGGCCCGCTAAAAATATCGATTTGGGAAATAACTGACACCCTAATGTAAGTATGTATGTATATATGTATGTATGTATGCTCGAGTGGAATCTTGCAACTCGATTTTCAAGCATTTATCTTAACCGTATTAGGCTGAAATTTTGAATACATGTTTAGTTTGAATGACAATGCACGAACAGCGTAATTTTAAAACCAACATGGTGGAATCCCCAAAGTGTATATATACGAAAACATTTTTAGATTTTAGCTCTTAGTTTCTTGTCTTCCTTCGCTTCGCATCGGGAGACAACACAGCCTCAAGCTGAATAATAAATAACTTTTATTATTATTATTTTTGTTCTTAATTTAGTGTTTAATGGTACAACGGTATTTATTTTAAATAAAATAAATAAAATTTAGTTTGTAATATAACCTTTACTAGATGTCATTTTTACTAAAAATCAGAGGTACTTTCTGCAGCTTCTAATATGTTATAATGATGGTTAGGTATTTGTTAAAAAGAACTTCTTACTTTTATAAAAAGCTGTACCAGCTACCTTTTAAAGTTTTAAAATATATATAAGCTTTTAAAACAATAGGTACTATGGAATAGGGTCTTAAAATATATAGAAATCTGACGCTATATGTATATATTTTTAATTTCTTTTTTTTAAGAAAATGCTACCTTGGTTTTGTGTGGAATTATTAAAAACGCTTACTTTATTTATTTTCTATAAAATTATGACACTTATATTTTATCTAACCTGTATAAAAAGAAACTATAAATAAACCTAAAAAAATGTACCGCTTTTAGAAAACATGCTGTAAATTGAAATACGGACAGAAACAATTTATGTCTACCCAACCAAAACACAAAAGCCATAAATAAATTAAATACGCTTACGCAGAAAAACGACAGTTTAAAAACTTTTACCCTAAAACACATTATTTCAAATGGAAAAGGTAACGGGTAAAGGAAAAATGGGACTTATCTAACAGTAGTTTAAAGAAGGTTTTGTATCAGAAAAGATTAGATAAACACCGATCTATTTTTATAAACTGGTGGGGTCTTCGAAATAATGAAAACATAAATTTAAACAAGTAATGCCCATTTTATTTAATAATTGAATAAAAATGTAAATTCTGTTTGTTTTTAACCTGGGGACATTTTCGGAACCCCAGTATTTACGTGCCGTGGGCAGGTCCGCAATTATTTTTTTTATTATTAAAAAGTGAAACATAGGACCCAAACCAAATAACTACCAAATGGTTTTACCTAAAAAGAAAAAAATGAAATAAAAAAATCTTTTAGTTCTTTTAAAAATCCTAAATGATAATATTCGTGATAATATACAGGGTAGGACAAAAAGTATAGATTTTTAATAACGCACCCTGTATATTATATTACCTTTAAACAGATATTTAAAAGACCCTAAAGCAAATAGCACATTAGGTAGGGTAGATGTACCATTCGTTGCCACTTTAAGCAATTTCGTAACTTTTCTGAAGAATTAAAGTAACTTAAATGAATTATTGCCTAACCAAATATACATAAATTAATATCATTATTAGTGTATCAATATTTAAATTATAGGAAACTTAAGCCTTTAAACTTTACTTTAGTACAAAAAAATAACAATATTTAATCTTACCTCCTCTTGTACCATTTGGGGCCATAAATGCACCATTTGTAGCCAGTGGTTGCACCATTTGTGGTCAGGGTAAATATAATGTGCTATTTAAGGAAATATTATTATTATTTAGCGGATTTATTAATAAAATATCCGTGTGTTTTTAATTTACCTTAACAAAATACAATACGAAGGCAGTTTAACCTATGAAAAAAACAACTAATAAAAAAATTTGTTCTAAATAAAATATTTTTTTTTTAACTAAAACAAAAGAGATAAAATACATTTGTTTGAACATTCTCTGTTTTAATTTTCGAAACAAACTTAAGGGTGGAAGTAAATATAGCTAACCTAACTCGTTTTGGATATACAAAGTGTTCATTACATTTTGTTAATTTGTACAGTCACTTACAACTTTATTGTTATTAGAGATAGAAAAAAGATGTAAGTGGCAAAGTTTTAGGGATTTTTACGTAGATTTCAGTGGCGAGCCTATATTTTTTCATCAACTGTTTTTAAAGTAATAACACAAAACTGTTTATTTTTTAAATGAAATACCCTGTTTATTAAATCAGCACTAAAAAAATGTTAAAGAGATTTAAGAAAATATCAAAGTCGATATCTGCTTCTTTATTGGTTTAAAAAATTTAGGCATACTATACCCAATTTGTGACGGTAGTTTTTCGCGGTTTTAAAAACCACCGCTCTTCGCGTTTGTATCAATTAAATTCTGGTATAAATAAACAAATTGGAATAGATCTACGGTCAATAAATTAACAAAATCTACAAATACTACCCGATTTGGACTCTACTTTATTGGTTTGGTCAAAAATAAGGTATGGGGATGATTTGAAGGTAGGCGCATGCGCAGTATGAACCTTTAAAAAATGGTGTATGGGTCAGATATAAACCTTAAATTATCTGTTTTACGGTTTTAATTCAAAAGTTTCACTATAACGGTCAAAATATACGGTACTCAAAGTTCTTACCTACAAAATCTAGAATAACTAGATTAACGATCAAATTTAAAATTAAAAGGATATTTCCCAGGATATACGAATGTTGTGGTTAAAATTGTCGATTTTGTAATTTACGACCCCAGATTAGTCAAAAAAGGGGTATAACTTGAATTTTGCGCATGCGCAACGCTTGGTTAAAAAACATAGTTTCTGCTCGGGCGTCAAATTTGTAACGATGTTTGTAACTAACCAGAAGTAACTTTGCTGCGTTAGATACGTTTAACGAATACCTATTATACCTACTATTGTTAAGATCTAAATGACTATATATTTTCGAAACTATAAAAGATGGACATAACAAATGTAAATATATTTTTTAAAGTTCCTTGAAAGATTTTTATATTGGTAATAGAATATACAGGGTGTTTTATTAAAAAATACAATGTTTATATCGACTTTTTGAAGAAGACCATATTTCCTAAACAACTAAAAATTGAATATATCAAATGTGGCATTTTTCCTTAGAAGTGTTTTTTACAGTAATAAAATATACACTACTAAATTTATTTAAAAATCCCTGAAACCAATTTTTTTTATCACCAATAACAAAGAAATTAAAAGTGCCTAGCCAAATTGACAAAACTGCATGGAAAGAAATAATTTCGGACACAAAATTCAGGTAACTGCTCTGGTTTTTTTATATTAGTCATTATTCGTGTTTAAAATTCCATCTTTTCTTTTTTATTTAAAATAATTATATCTTCCTGTCTAAAAATATTATACTAACTTTTTTTTAATTACTTATCATTGCTTGTTCTAAGCAATAATTTTCTATCTTTATACGTATAGGTTAAAAATTACCCTGTATACGTGTGAATTATTCACCATATTAATAAATAATTAAGTACTATGGCCACAAATGGACTTTATCTGCTCCATTTGTGGCCATAGCATTCTTATAAGAAATGATGAAAATTGCCTGGGTACAACGCGCATTCCAAATATGTTTGTAACTATTTCCTAAACTATTCTTTTAAGAAATAGTAAAAACGGTTCACAATTTGCGAAGATATTTAAAAAATCTCATAAATATACTACATAACACCATAGTAAGAACTAAATATTTAATATTTTGTTATAAATGTAACTTTACTAGTTTTGGAGATATGGCCATCCAAATCAGATATTGAGGTCATTTTCAAAGTACCGCCATTTTGTGCTAGGTTAAGGTATTTACTTTATATTCTTTATTAAAAATACTCGTCAGGACATTTAAAATGATGTGCAACAAGACCCCCTTTAAATTATTTTTTTTTTTAATTGCGTTCAACTCTCACTTTACCATTTGTATTTTTTATGTCTTGCCTAAAATTTGGTTTATGTTGTCTTACTGAGGTCCTCAAATTTTCATGAAAAAAAATACCATACAATTCAAAAGTTGGGAGGGGGTCCTGACTTAAGACAAGCACTGTATACTTTAAGGCACTTTATTGGCCAGGATTTTTGGCGCCTTAGCAAAAATAAGCTACGTACGTCCTGTGATCGTAAATGAGATATTTACATTACCATGCTTACTTTTTAAATCAGGCTTTGCGATTGGCTTGTAAAATACTTTAATAATAATGATAAAATAAAAGGGCAATATTATTGTCAGAAAAATTATGACTTGAGTAAAATATGAAGGATAAAATTATCTATATACAGTGTGTCTATGTAGGTGGGCGTCATATAAGAATTTTTTTAATATTAATTGTAAAACAAATTATTTCTTATAAAAAATACTGCATGGTGCAGAACCTGAGCAGCAACAATTAAATATCAAATTTTTATTTTTCATAGGACCATTCTTAAGTTAATTTTCCTAAATACGGTCCTGATATTATATTATTAAAATTTAAAGCTGATTTTACTACAAGTTTAAAAATGTATTACACATTAGGGTTTAATCCTAATACGGACCTGTATTTTAAGAAATTTAATAAAAATAATTATTTTCACATTTTAAATTAATTAATAACTTAAATAAATAAAGCAAAATTTAATAAAAACCCCAACATCACTATCTCATATGTTTTAAATACAGTGCTCATATTTTAAAATTGAAATTTTAAAGCCAATTTTATTTCAAATTAACAAAATGGTTTAACCGTAGTACGGCCCTGTATTTTTCAGAACTCGATAAAAATAGTAAGCTTTACATTTAAAACAGTACATTAGTTTAGTAAAAATAATAATTTAAAAATGTAACCGAAAACAAATGAATCCAATAAATCTTGCACATTTAGGTGATATATCTACTTAGCAAATTTTATTTTAATATTATAAAAAATGAAAAAGTTACAGGTGCTTAAGACACCAAGTATTTAAAGTACGTTATTCGGATACTACCAAACTGATTTTGAAAAACTAAAGTCTGTTGAAGATGGCATTTAGAATCCTTTAAGGCAAGGTATTACATAAGCCCCTTTCACATTAAAACTTTTTGACGTTTGTGTTGGTGGAGGGAGGGTATAACTTTGGACAAATAAAGTTTAAAACACAAATGTGTCCTCCTAAAAATAAAAATTTACGTGTTTCAGGATTTTTTTATTAGTGAACAAACAACGAAATTCTAGCGGGTGGCTCGTTTTTATTGGAATGCACTGCTAACAGTAAAAGTTTGGAACAAATAGTTGCAGTAAAATTTTTAGGAATCGTATTAGATTCTAACTTGGATTTTATTGAGCAGGTTAATGTTATTTGCCGTGAATGTGAAAGTTTCGCAACTTATGTTGATACTTGCGTGATCAGATAATAAGAATATTTTATTCTGGTAGTGTCCAGAGCATCATTTCGTACAGTATTATGCTCTGATACCATTTCAATGTTTCTAATGCACACAAAAAAAAGATGTCTTAACTTAAAACAATTTGCTTTGACTTAAGACACGTTGTGAGTTGTATATAACGAAAAGAATATATTCTTCTTATCAGTAAATGACATTCTTAAAAACATTATTTTAGTACAAGCATAAAGGTAGATTTAGTTAAGTAAACATAATTTTTTAAGTTAAGAATATGAATGCCTTCTTTGTAGATATTTTTTGTCGACGCGATTATCTAGCGAAGAAAAGCACTAATTTTATTGAAGAAAATATATTCTTGTCGAGCAATCAATTTAAAACATATGTTTTCTTCGGCGAAAACAAATTAAAACTTAAGTTAAGAATACATTTCTTTGGCCAAGAATATATTACTATAGGGTTGTCTTGGTTAAAGAATATCATAATTAAATACTTTCTTTAAATAAAACTACTTGGTTTTCATTTAAAACAGAAGATTGTTATAAACATCACAATTATTATTGTTAAAGTACAAAACAATGCTTTTAATAGTATAATATTTTTATAATGTTATGTTAGACCTTCTGGATGTCTCTTATAAAGCCAACCTTGCTAAGGCGTCTAGGATCCTATTAATGGAAATCTTAATGGTGCAGCTCCAATGTTAATAAAAACAAGAATTTTTGGTGCTCTGCATCCGGCATTTCCAGTGTATTCTTCAGTACTTTCTTTGTGAAGATTTCACGGAAGTTCCCGATAGTCCCAGCACGATAGTAGCTTTACTGTGGATATTTTCAGCATGGTGATCCAACTACCCCATAAAACTATGATGTGTGTCCACGGATGAACTTGAATATACCTGTAGAAAAAAATATTTTTAATATTTCGAAAAAAGTTATTCTTCATATTTTTTTCCTTTATCCGAAATGCTAAAAACTATAACAAACATTTTTGTAGGATTTACATGGTGGTTCATACCTGCAAAATCAAGACATTAAAAAATAAAATTTTTGAGACTACCTAATTAAATAGCAAAAAGTACTTAAAAGTGTATAACAAAAAAATTCTATTAATTATGATTTTCAGTAAAAATTAAGGTTAACTAACTAAAAATAATAATAAAAAAATATATGTTTTACAGTTTATTAAAATATATTTTTTTAGAACAAAAGTTTTAAAAATCGTCTGACTTACTATTTAAATCCAAATCCGGTAGTATAACGCGCCTGAGGGGGACGCGTTTTTCTCCATTTCTACAAGCAGGATCGCACTAATCTAACTTCCTTGGTTTTCTTGGAGCCCACACCTCCTTTCTGTCAAGTTTATTACCATTTATGCGGTGTTCGTTATTTTCCAGCACTTATACCATGGTGGTGCCGACGTTTTCCTCAAAATCCTCCTCGGCCTGCAGCCATCTTACTTTTTGGCTATCTAGTCAACCTATCTTAATCTCCTTAGTACAATAACTTTTTATAATCTTGCAGTTTGAAAGAAAGCGTTTTTTGTTTCCTGGTTCGCCGAGACGCACTTCCCTGGGCAACGTTTTTTGCAAAAATGAATAGGGAAAATACCTTTGATACCTAATTATGGCAACCAAGAATCTAATAATTTGGTTTAATAATACAAAACCTATATTTTTAAGTTAAAGAAATAAATATAAATTGTTTTGACCGTAAAATAAATACATTTTTTAGTAAATAATATTAAATCAACAAGAATTTTATGTCAAAGTAAAATTATGTTTTAAGTAGACAATATAAATATTACTTAGTCTTGGCTAAAGAAATTTAAGTTTTCCTGTAAGAATAATATTATTTAATACGAAAATAATGTTATTTCTTGGAGCAAGAATAATGTTTTTCTCAAGAAAATTTGTTTTAAGTTAAAAATAAATTTTCAAGAAAATCCATATTCTATTTGCAAGAATATTATTTTTTGTGTGTGCTAACAGGGTTTTTTAGTTGTTTTTTGTATAACATTTATTAAGCCATGTCAGGGTAAGTTTACGTTGCTTATGCTGACTGTTTCATCTTTGTTAGTTTATGTTTGTTCTGTTTTCGTAAGAAGTAATCCTCAAATGTTTGTCACCAATGTGGGTTTAAACAAAATATTATTTGGCTTTTCTTTAAAACAAAGATATTTATTAAACATTTAGAGAAATATTACTTTTTATTAAAAAAATGTTTATAAAATATCTTAAATTTGGAGAATTTTATTTTGTTTAAATTTAAACTCCCAGAAAACAAATAAACTATAAAATACCAATAGGGATGTCTCGCAGAACATGATAACGAGAGGTAGGGATGATTTGGTTATGCCACTTTATTTCGCATCTTCCTTTCATAAAAGGTCTCAGTAAGCTGTATTAAGGTTGACAATATAATACCTTAAAATATAAAGAGGGCAAAAAGCCGTGGAAAGAAAGGTAAAAACAATAATATGCTAGACCTAGTCAGTACCCTTGTATATTATAAAGAGTATTCAAAAAGTATGCTGCCTAATAAAGACTGATTTTTATATAATTTAAAGACAAAAAGTTTATATAACCATGGGTCTGCAAATTCTTTATATTTCAGATATAGGGAGCTAAGCTTTAATTTGAATAAAAAATCATGCTGCACTTTATGCTATGCAATTAGGTAAGTGCTAAATAAGCCCTTTGATATAATAAATACCGCCAAATTACAAAATAATAGGGTTAATCGTAGTTAAGATATTAACCCAAAATATTTTTTCTAATAATTTAGGGAATCTAAAAAACAAAGAATTTGTAGACCCATTTTTATAATAACTTTTTGTCATTAAAAACTGAAATGATTTGTCCTTTGTTTGGCAGCATACTTTTGTAAGTACCCAGTATAAAAAAAAACTAAAATTTTTCAAAAACCAGGGTAACCATTTGTTAACGAAACAGAGCTAATTTTGGGCACTCATCAAGTAAAAACGCTGGTAAACGTTTATTTTTGATTTTAGGGAAAACCATTTTTTGCTACTTTTACCCCTGAACTAAAGGGGATGCCCCTCTAGCAAGAGTGATAATCTTGTTACACATATTTTGAGACATACTGTATATTAATTTCAATATATTAATATCAAAAATAATATTTGGCTTTAAACATTTCTTGGGTCTTATGCAAATTCTATTTTTTACGGAATTTTTATTTTACAGAAGCCACGGGCATACCAGCAATAAACGACGTCTCGAGGGCGACGGTATGGATGCGAGCGTCGAAGATTCTGGGCTGGAAATGCCTGTGCGTCATTTGACAGAAGATTGCCAATGCGGTTGTGATCACGTGGTATACAGCCCGACAGCCTACACCTGTTTGCAGGTAAGTGACACGTAATTTGCTCTAAAAGGTCTTCCCGTTTGGGGCATGGTCTAAATATTTCCCGTTTCGGGCACGATTCTAAAATTGACCTGCAAAGATATACTTGCAATTCCGTTTGGGGCAGTAATGGTGTAAATAGAATTCTTAAGTGGATTTATAAAGTGTGTACTAGTTTTGGGTTTAATTAGGAAATTAAGAAAAAGGATTTGCTTTCAAGAACTAACCATTTTTAAGGGTGTATTAGTCTAAGGTTTAATTAAGGAATAAAAAAAAAGAATTTGCTTACCGGAACTAACCATTTGTAATTCCCTAAAATTGTTTAAATTACCCTGTCGGGCGCCGTACGTACCTGCTTTACGGCGCGGGGTCGATATTTCTTCTTACATAATTTGACCCTTCGATTTCCACAGGTACAAACAGAATTTGGTGTCTAAAGTTCGCCCACCGGTTTAGACGAGTGTCCGTAACGGAAACACTAAAGTAGGTTAATCGAGGTCGTTCAGGTACAATTTATCGTAGTGCTCCAAACGAGAAGAAAACAGATAAATTTTGAATCTTGCCTCTCAGGGGACTGAACCAAACTGGAAAACACCTCTAAAAAATACACGAAGTATATAAAAGTAGTATATAATGAGATGAGCAATGGTATGTTATACTTGAAGAAATGAGTATTCCGTGCGAGTTGCATATTGTACTTTTTCTACTATTTTTTTATGCATTTAATTAATATAAATAATTAGTTTATTGTTTTCGATTTGTGTTAAAATAATATTTGTAAGCTATCGAATTAAGTGCGATTGTTTTTATTATTACCTATACTCTGTTCACTATAAATTAAGTAAAACACCTGAACAAAAAAGTATTTCATTGGTTTAAAAAGTCAGTAACCGTAGTTACCACAATAAAGAATGTATTTTATTGGTTTAAAACTACAGTAACCGGAGTTACTTACTAGGTATTCATTATCAATTTATTGTGGCCAAAGTATAGTTGATTTTATGTACCATCGTGCCCAAAAAAACTGGGTCAACAAGATCTAGTTTTATGTCCTAACTTATTATATTATTATGTTATATGTCGTAATGTTGTCAAAGCAAAGTTTATTTGTGACAGTCACGTCAAAAAATTTTCAAATATAATAGAACGTGATCCGAATAGGGGTTGACCTTCATTCATTTGTTGACCGGATAAAAGCTGTTTTATATCAGAGATAGTATTTAAACTATAGCCATAGGGCTGACTAAAAAAATTAGGTCAACCCCAGATTTAATTTTAAAAAATAAGCCCAAAATTTTTGACGCACCTTGTATAATGGCAACCCTCCTATTTTTAATTACCTACGTATGCTAATTATTAAAATATATATTTTGAAATAACACAGATGTATCAACAAAAAATTTTTAAAGTTAATTTTAAAAATTTACAACAGATTCATTTATAAAATCAAAGAAACAAAATGTGCTAATATATAAGTATATGTACAATAAAAACATTAAAATTGACATTATACAGGGTCACTCAAAAATGTCAAAACTTTTTTTATTGTTCATAGCCTTGATTCTTTTGATGATTGATTCTTTTAGGCAACCCCATGGCAATACCTTTGTTTAAATACTATCTTTAATATAAAACAGTTTTTATCCGGTAAATAGATTGGTAAAGATCACTTCCTATTCGGATCTTAGACTATAAGGAATTAGATTTCTTATAGAGCAGGAGACATTTCGCTACTTGGATTTTAATGTCCCAGTTTTTTTGGACACGATGATACCTATTAGATATTTTAATACATATATGTGACTGAAAAATAGTGGCTTTGGCTACAGAGTCTTAGTTAAAAAACAAGGTTTTTAAAAAATTTATACAAATTATCGTATTTATGAACATTTAAAGTATCTTATGACGACCGTGAAAAATGGATTTGGGTAATGGCCGTAGGTAGTTTTGTTATATATATGTTTTAAATCTCAATTAAAATGTATACATTCTTAAACAGTCGTAGAAAAAATAATATCAGTAAAGAATTTCGTAAAAATTTACGATATTGTAATGTAAATCATGACAATTAGTTAGAGGTTAAAGGTAATTGCGCCTAAAAATGCTTAGGTTCAGTAAATTTTGTTATTTATATTACATTTCAATTCAGAACAAGCCACTTTGTATAATGTCGTTATTTGTACACCTATAAAAAATTCTTAAACACGCCTATCTAAATTTTAAGGGCAAAACATTTTTGTGTCAAAATGTTTAAAGTTATACGGCCCCCACTATCACCCAAAGGTTAAAATATTCATTTTCAACCATTTAGTTGTATGGAATAAGTGGCTGCGTGTACGTAAAAACGTAAAGCAAAGAAATAAAACTTCCGTATTTCTTGCAAACTTTTAATCAATTTTAAAATGCGTAGCGAAGCGCTTTCGGTAGAACCACCATCCGTGTTAGATGTTCGTCATTTCAACAAAATCGTTAAGGAAAAAGCTATGTTTGAAACAATTTTTAAAGTTTTTTTTTATTTAGTTGTCTATTTTGCAAAGCTGGTAAGATAAATAAAAAGTATTACGAAAATACAATAATATAATAGTATCCTGATACTTTAGTAAAATAAATAAGTGAAAATACTGAAAAATATTACGACGTAAATTTTGATAAGGTTGCTACTTTACGGCACTAGAAACTCTAACTATATAGAACTATTTCTTTGGGAACGTGGAACCGGTGGACTCTAAAAACTGTTTCATCATTGCTAAATAAACTAAGTCACTTCAAACAACAAGCGTAAAAGCTTGCAAAGAAACTTTTTATGCAAAATAAAACGTTTAATCTAAAATATCCCAAAACGGTGGTTTGTAGCGATATTTATCGAGTATGCAAAAAAATGTAAGAGAACAAAAATTATTTACTAAAATCATATTATACAGAGGCAAAAAAGCATTGACTCTTTAAACAAAAGTGAAGAATTGCAGGTGCAGGTATATAACAGCAAAAATATGAGAAGCTTTTGATTTCTTACCTTAAACCCTATGCCAAATTTTGTAAAAAAATATCCAATAAAAATACAATATTTAAAAATAATCAAAATAAAATTAAAACTACCTCGCAAACCATCAACTTTTCGACTAAGGTAAATTGCGTTAAATCGTTATATTTTGTCCCAAGAAGTCTATGGTAGCATTTTGTACAAACCTTTTAAAGACACGCTGTATATAGAATGCAATTAATTGTGTTTTTATCAAACATATTTTTATTATTTCCATGTATTTCTGAGCAAATATAAAGCATTTTTTATGTTTATATGATTGGTTTATATGATTATAACGTTTTATTTAATAAAAAATGCCTTTTTGGTGGTTTGAAAAAAGTTGCAATGTTTTTAAAAAATATTTGAAAAATCGTAAGGACTGGCCCATTATATCTTTAATCTTACCTTTAAAGCAATTTTACAAGAGAGTTTTAAAAACACCATAAAGGCTTTTATCTATCTTTTCTAACAATAATTATACATAATAATATCTTACTGACACTTCACAATACTTAATTTTCCGTAGTGAGTTGGGCTTTCCGCACCTCCCTATATGCTAACATGTTAAGTGTTTTTCCTAGGACTTAGTTTTGCGTTGCCACTTATTACATAAAACAAAAGTTGCAACAGAAATGTGTTAAACAATTTTTTCTGATAATTTAATTTCTCAAAAAAAAAAAAACAAAATTAAATGGTAAAGCGTAAGTAACCGTAAAAATAATAAACCTAGACTAAACGTTGTAAGATAACCAATTTAAGTAAACTCTATCCTTTATTATACATTAAAAAATGAAAAAGAATTTAAAATATATATGTAATACATTTATATAAAATTATAGAGATAACTATTTATGGTACGAAAAAAAAAAACAAAATGCATCAAATCAACAACTTTTTAAAGTCCCCTTAGACGATCATTATGAATGTTACAACAATAATATTGATAAATAATATTGAACCTGTAAGGGAGACAAATATAAAAAAATGAAAATTTTAAAAAGGACTCCTTAAACAGATTTTATTTTCCTTAAAAATTTTTTGTAAACTAAACAAATAAGTAAAAGTTGGCCGGCTTTAATCTTGTACTAATGACATGTTTAATAAGTTCAACAAAGAAATATTGCAAAAAATAATTCTAAAACATTAACTAGTAAGCCACATGCAAGTTGTGTGTGAATTGTAGAGAAATCTAAGAGTATTAATTTCCTTTGATAACACAGGAGTGTAAGCGTGTTATGTAATAATAATAAAAAAATAAACCGAACCATACATTATTCAAAAAACAATAATGGCTGCACCTTTCCTCGATTTATGTCTCTACTTTTTTCAGCTTCAGGGATCCCTGTAGATCGTCACCATAAAAGTCATAAAAGGTCACTAACAACTATTTTTCAAGTCTTATATTTGCAAAATATTGCGAAAAGAATATTGCAAAAGTTAAAGTTTTTAAATTTTTTGACAACGTGCACTGTTGGAACTTAGTAACGAAGTGTCTCTTCACATTTTTCATTAAGCGCGCGCAGCTTTGAGGTGTCAAATTGAAAGTGTATGTTGTTTTTTGGAAAATAAAAGAATTTTTAAAACGTATTAATAATTTAGTTAAGAAAATTAACAGTTACACGAACACAAGTATTTTTTTACCTTAGAACAGTGGAAATTAAATTTATTTTCCATCCCATTATGCAAATGAAAGCGCCCGATAGCGCTACAACGTTAAGCCAATAGAAAATATTGTTGTCTTTTATTAACAAAATTCAATTATTATTAGGTTTAAAATAGTATTTATTACCAAAACATGGAAATTTTACACTAAGGTAATGTAAGAAAATTAAAAGCTACTTAAGAAAATGTGCTTAAATTTGCAATAATACATTACAAACTGGGGTGGAAAGTGTTTCATTACTGTCAAGAGAAACATATGGTTTAACGAGGCGCGTAGCGCCGAGGTGAACAATTTCTTGAGACAGTAATGAAACTTTTACCAAAGTTTGTATACTATTTTATTTACATTACATGATTATTTTAATTTTATAACTATTTATTGCCTGATAAAAAGTAACAACGTTATTAATAAAACTTGATATTAATTTCTGAAATTTGTCAACCCGTCAAAATTTAAGAGCGGGTTAGAATAAATTTATTAAAAATTTGATGGTTTGTTTTTTTAAAAAACGTTGGAACACGTTGAATTTTTTTTGAGTGCCGTATTTTTAACAGTAAAATCATGTATACAACGCCTATTTTTTATTACAGTGGCGGCGCAAAACCAAAATTTTATATGGGCAAGATACGTTTTGCGAGGCCCTCATATTTGCGAGGCCCCTTCTCTAATAAATGGTATCGTAAGAAAAAAATTTAGGGAGCAAAGAAAAAAAAGTTTTCACCTTTCTTGCAAAGCCCTTTACTATTTCTGCAAAATGTATGGCGCGAGGCCCTCCAGGCCGCGAGGCTGTGGTATCCACGCCCTTCGCCGCCTCTGTTTTATTACACTGTTTAATTCTACATCAAATTCTAAGTGTTTTTCATGTACCATTTCTTATACCTAAAGTTAACAGGTACCGAGAAATTCATCATCAAATTCATGCAATAAAGTGCAGGCTCACAATAAGTTTCTACAGGATCCTAGTCCAGAAAACCGACAGGCCAGCATTGAAGCAAGAAACCACTACCACCAAACAATTTCAGAAGCCAAAGACTCCTTTGATAACTGTATAAAAAACAAAGTACTTTCTTGCTCAAATGGCAGCCAATCCTTCTGGTCCTTTGCCAAAAACATCATTAGAAATTTCTGTACCAGTTCTTTTCCACCATTAACTTTGGAAGATAAAATTATTTCTACATCTAAAGGAAAGGCCGAACTATTTGCTAAACAATTTGCTGCCAATTCAACCCTTCATCCACCTGTCAATCATCCAATTCCAACTATTCCCCCAGTTCCTCACAAAATGCCTAATATTATTTTTAAGGTAAAACACATTAAGCGTATCCTTTCTTCTCTTAACACCAGGAAATCGTCTGGGCTAGATGGAATACCAGCAATCGTTTTAAAAAATGTGCTCCCGAACCTGCACCTATTTTAACCAGGCTCTTTCGAATTTCTTATGACACGGGTATTTTTCCAGACAGCTGGAGAGCTGCACGTGTCCAGCCTATTCCCAAGAAAGGATCTAAATCTCTTCCATACTATAGACCCATTTCACTCCTCTCAATGCTTTGTAAAGTAATGGAGAAATCCATTAACTCGCAAATTCTTAGGTATTTAGAAAAACATAAAATTTTACATGACAGGCAATACGGATTTCGTCACAAGAGATCTACAGCAGATCTTTTTTCATTCGTTTCACACAACTGGAATAAGTCTCTTGAGTTTCTAGGTGAGTCCCAGATCGTTGCTCTTGATATATCTAAAGCTTTCGACCAAATCTGGCATGACGCACTTCTTAATAAACTTCCCTCCTACGGTCTTCCAACTAAACTCTGCTCTTGGCTCTCCAGTTATCTTTCTAATCGACGTATATCAGTCATTGTTGATGGCCACTCTTCAAGCTCTCATGAAATTAATGCTGGAGTGCCTCAGGGATCAGTACTAGCAGCAACTTTGTTTCTTCTTCACATTGGTTGTGGAACCTGCTGCCCGCGGAGGTGTTTCCTTCCCCCAAATCTTCAAGTATTTAAGTCCCGTGTCAACAAACCCCCTCTTACATCGCTTAAGACACCCACGGTACGTTAGTATTTAGGCTTTTAGCCTTCGTGGTTTGTCCAAAGATAAAAAAAACATTACGACCTTCTTTCTTCCACAACCAATCCCATTCATAGTTATGCTGACGATAGTACCCTTCACTCCACTTTTCAGGTAACCAATCTCTCAACCCGACTTGGAAAGCAAACGCAGGGCGAAGCGGATATCTCTTTCACAGGATCTCAATTTGATATTGGATTGGGGCGCCAAAAATCTCGTTCAATTTAATGCATCCAAAACACAATCATGTTCATTGTCGGGAAAAAATCATCAAACACTCATCCTTTGCTTATGAGTGGCCAGGTTTTGCAGAGCGGGGACACATTTAACCTTGTGGGCGTCACATTTGAGAACAACCTTAACTGGCATAAACACATCGTATCTATAGCCACCGCGTCTTCAAAAAGCTTGGATTTCTTTTCCGAGCCAAAAAGTATTTTTCTCCTTCCAATTTATACACTTTGTATGTGTCCCAAATTCGACCTTCTCTGGAATATTGTTCTCATGTCTGGGGAATGGCATCCCCTACAACCCTCAGCATTCTTGATGCCATTCAAAGAAGGGCTGTTCGTCTTATTAATGATCCTTTTCTTACTCAAAGACTTCCTTCTCTTGCCCATCGTCGAGCTGTGGGAGATCTATTGCTCTTCTATAGATACTTTTACGAATTATCCAGTATAGTCCCTCCTCTTGCAGCTCCCAACAGAGAAACTCGTGGTGCCGCGCGTATGTATCCCTATATGGTTCAATTGGACAGGCCTCGAACTTCCCATTTCGAACGTTCTTTTATCCCTAAAGTTTTTACACTGTGGAACCTACTGCCAGCGGAGGTCTTTCCTTCCTCCCCAAATATTCAAGTTTTTAAGTCCCGTCTTAACAAACTTCCTCTTACCCTGCTTAAGACATCCACGGTACGTTAGTATTTAGGCTTTCAGCCTTCGTGGATTGTCCAAAGGAAAAAAATGCAATGTTTCATAAAAATGTATTTAATATTAGGGGTTTGTTTAAAAAGAAACACTTACACATACACAAAATGGAGTTAGAATAAAATAATCATTTTAAAAATGTAATAAAAATTGGTGTTTTTATTAAAAAATAAAATAAAGCTGATGGTCATTGCTTATTTGTGGGCCACCCTGTATATATGATTTAACTATGAAAATCACCGCAGTCAAACAACAACAAACAAACAAATTAACGTGTTCCAATGTTTTTCAAAAACCCTGAACTTTAAAAATGCCTTTATTCCAACTCACTTGACTACATTGTAAACAAAGGTATTTACCATTGATGGGTTAACAAATTTCAGAAATTAATATCTACTTTTGTTTATAACTATAACTATAAAAAAGTTATACAGGTTAAAAAAAGATGTACAAGTGGCCCTTATATTCGTTAATAACTTTTTATTTTTAATCTAAGAAAAAATTTTAACAAAATCAAAATTAAAGACAATTTAATTTGCAATAAAAAAATATTTTATATTTTTTTTGTGTGACTAATAGTTTTTCATATAAATATTAAGAACCATTTGCACCACTTTTTCAACATGTCGGCCGCAAGACAATAGTGGCGACCCCACAAACTTGAATGTAACTTTCCTTTGACCTTCCCATAACAACTAAAAAATAAAATTGCGTCCTCTAAAATTTGTAACCTTTAATGTAACATTTCGATGAACTAAGAGATGTTTAAAATATCAAACAATGACAGTCGCTAGAAATACCGTAATGTCCGCTTATAACGAACCTAAAGGGACAGGCAAAAAGGTTCGCTATAGGCGAAGTTCGCTATAAAAATTAAGTGATAATACATTCAGAAACTCATTATTTTTACTAAGACATCTATACATGTCTCTTTGAAGTATGATCATATTACACATAAGGCATATAATATATAATATGCATGTGTATAATCACACTAAAAACAGTTTACTTGAACTTAGTTTTTATTTTTTTAAATCACTTATTTAAGTTTGTTTTGTTTTTGTAAAATTAAAATCATTATTATGTAATTTCACTTCGACTAGTCGATCAAATACACGCTGCGGAGTATTTTGTGACTGAAGAAAATGGCAAACGCTGTCAATATGCCTAAGTGCGTCTGATGCAGTAGACATAGAAATCAGTTCCGTATTTGCAAATTCTTCATCTTCATCATTTGAATCCTAATCATTATCATCATCGATAAGAACTCCAGAAGAAACAGAAGCGACAATGGCATCATCATCCAAGTATTCGACAGTCACAATATCGTCGTCAAATAAAACCAAAAATGATTTCCGGCGAATCCCCCGAAGAATTCCCTGTTTAGTGGGTAAAATACGGTTTTAAGTTCATTAAACAAAAAATTGCGAATATAACGAAAAATTAAGTTTGCTTTACCCGTAAGTTCGTAATAGGCGGGTGCGTTATTTCCGAAAACGTTTACATATATTTATTAATATTTTAGTTCGTATGTTATAGATTGGTTCGCTATACACGGAAGTTTGTAATAAGCGGGTTCGTTATTATTGTACGGCATTAATGTACTTTTACTTTATTTTACTTTCGGCCCACGGGATATAAGCTAACTTTTGTCCCAAAAATAATAGTCAAGTCAGAGTGTTACATGGTTGTAAATAATAGGTATTTATTATACAAGGCAAAAAAACGACGATTGAATGTTAAAAACACATATTATTACAATATACGTGTGTCCACGGATGGACTTAACTGTACTTGTAAAATTTTTATTTTTAATACTTTACTTTTACGAAAAACTTATTTTTCATAAAAATTGTTCGTTCGTCTAAAATGCTAAAAGCTATTATAAAATTTAAAATATATTTTTTTGCATTTGGTTATGTATTTTTTAAAAATTAAGGTTAATATTACAAACAAATTTAAAAAAAATCAATTAGGTAAAAAAATAGTTCTTTATTTTACAAGGGAAAAAAATTCTAGATTTAAGCTCAAGACAAGAAACCAAGAGCTAAAATCTATTTGTTTTTTCATGTATAGTATACAATTTTTTCTGTGATTAATATTTAAAGTTTCAAACTAGTCAATTGGTATATTTGAAACAAAATAAGACCTCGCATTACTATGGAAACCCTTAAAATAATTATTTAGTAACTGTCAATGTAATTTGAAATTAAAAAGTTAAAATTTAAAGCGATCGTTTAGTAGTTATTTGAAATATTATAAAGAAAAAAATATCTGACTAAACTCTTTATATATGGTATATGTAAGTTCTTTATAATGAATTATTCTAAAATTAAATATTTTCCTTTAATTACGTGTATGTCCGGAAAAATGTACTAACTTTTTTCCAATGGAAAAAAAGGAATTTTATGGAAGGTCACATTTTAGTACATGTTAAGATGGAAACAAATTTTTCCCGACACGAAAAAATATTTTTTAATATTAAAAGCGTTAAAAAGAATTACCCCATGATATACAGGGAGATAAAAAATTACGAAAATGTCAATTTCGGAAATAAAAAAATCGTTGGTAAAGATTTTTAAAATACTTATTTAAATAGAATGAAACAGTAATAAAATTTTTTACCTTTCTGTAGAATATCGTTATCGTTAGTTTTTGTGTTACTGCTTACATACAGTCTCCCTTTACCTTTGTTGTATGCATATAAAAAGTAAAATCAATTCTTCGTAAAAAATCCACCCAATTTTTCCAAGTAATAATAAGCAATAAGAAAAAATATAGAACTGTTAAATTACTCTTTTATGCTTATTAATTAGACGTTTTATAATTACATTTTTTCATTTTTTAAAATACTATTTTTGCGAATTTCATTTTAGTGCAACTTTTAGCATTTCAGAAGAAGCAAACATGTTTAGAAAAGATGAATTTTTTCAACATAACAAAAATAAAAATTTACAAATATAGTTAGGTGAATCCGTGGACACACTGTATTAAAGGTGAAAATACCTAGTAAGTAACTAACTGGGGTTACTGACTTTTTACGCCAATGCTTTGCTATTTTTAATCAGGTGTTTTTCTCAATATAAAGTGCCCAAATTAAGGTTGATGTGGTTGTTTAATGGTTATTTTGAATAAACGTAAAAAATATCTGATTGCAATTTTAATTTAAAGGAAGTATAGGTATTGTATATTAAATTATTATAAAATTAAATATCCATTTTTTCCCGAAAAAAAAGCAATTTAATAAAATAGTGTCAACAGAATTAAAATGTTTTTCCCGTTACCGAAAAAAGTATTTATTTTTTGAATGACAAAAAGGATTTTTTTTATATAAAGTTTAATACTGTTTTTAAGCTTTTATAAAATAAATACTATCGTAGAACAAAGGGGCGATGTAGTGGAGTGTGGAGTAGATGGGCATAGCTAGTGAGATAGGGTAACCAGCGAAATTAACAGTTTAAACCAACCAATTACTCTTGTTTATACCCCGTCCAATGCACCATGATGATACCTGTTAATGGCTTGACTCTTATTGTTTGCAAGTGCAAACGTTTTGAAATAATTTAAAAACATATTTTATAACAAACTGTCAATTATATTTTTCTTGGCTTTGGCGTGTGAGGCAAGGATTTCTAAATAATGCCAGCTGGTGAGATATGGCTGTGATCGACGCTTAAACTATGGATGGTAAAGGGGAGGATAACCATCTAAATGTTTTAAAAAGTGTCCGTCAAAAGAAGCAACTTAAGGTGGCGCCACAGTAGCCAGAGGAGATTTTTTAACCAATAAGCATGAATTATTAGAGTGAGATACAAAATAAAAAAGACAGATAGATTTAAAATAAAAAAGGAAAGAAATACCAAAATCCCTCTACAGGCTATTGGGGCGCGATCCCAACATGCTACATTTCGATGGCCACTTTTTCAACTTGTCCGCCATAAAAAATGGTTATCCTCCCCTCCACCATCCGTAGCTTAAACTAACCATTTAAAAACATGATTGTATTTCGTTAGGATTTAGATTAGGGTTATTAAAAGATGTTGTTATGTATTCTGCATAAAATAAGTTTGTATTTTTTATTTGTGACAGCTTTTTTTAATGAACGGCTAAGAGGAAAACTTGGTCCGAAGGATCCATAGGTACACGAAGCAGCTAAAGTATTTTGAATTTAAAAATAAGCAGCAAGACATATTTTGCTTTGGCACAAACAGCATTCGAAAAAATATTTTTGCTGCTTACTTTGTCTTAAATAAACCACAAAAAAATATGCTAAACAGAAAAACTCGTTTTGTAATCTTCATCACAGCAACATACCCCATGGGGGCACCTCATCCTAAACTCACCATGGGGCAAGATGGGGCAAAAACACCTATTTAATTTTTCAATATAGATAGCTTAACCCTATTATATAAAAAAATAAAAAATAATAAAATTAAAAACCAATATAACTAATTTAGTATTAACTTTGTTATTATGGATTTTAAAACCTCGTCAGTACGTCTTGGCCCACTGTCTCGTACCCTACTTCTTATGCAATATAAAAAATGGTAATAACTGAATTTTTGGCCTAAGCAAATTAAAAAGACGAATATAAAATGATTAAAATACATATTTGTATAATAGAACAATTACGTTAAGGATGGGCCAATGCCACAGACAGGATTTTAAAATTTGTTATCAGAAGCCAAGGCGTCAGTGACGCAAAAAAAAAATAAAAAGAAGGATATAAGCCAAAGATAACGATAATTACTTTAAAAATCTGCAGGGTAATTCTCAACCTACACGCATAAACTTGGAAAAGTTTTTCTAAAAACAAACAAGAGGTAAAAAAAAATAGTAAAATGTTTTTGATTAGGAAAACAACTAATTATTTTAAATGTAATAAAAAAATAATTTAATGATGAAAATAATAATTAGTAAAAAGAATACAGTAATAAATTCTTTTTTGTTTTAGAAATAATATGGTTTTATTACTATAGGCCCTAATTCTATTTTTATGCGATTAGAATTATTCTAATCGCGTAAAAATAAAATTACAACTGACAGTAAAGTATACTATTAAAATACAAAATCATTATTACCTGTTTACTGTTTTTTTTAAAACCAAAAATTCAGCCGATTAGTTTTACAAAGTTGTGTAATAACTATACTAAGTAATTTTTTTTAAAACAAGAAACAAGTTTCTATTTATTATTTTTCGTTATAATTCGCGTCATTTTATTTAATTTAAAGTAATTAAATATCTCACTTACCAGAAATATTTTACCAACATTTTTTAATATTAGTGATTGTAAACCCTAACTAATTTTTAGTTTTTGCGTATAGGTTTAGAATCACCCTCTATCACTAAATCACTAAATGATTCTTTTTAGTACGGTTTCGACGGTGAGTTTGTATCTTACAGTCAAACAGTGTCATTGTTCTCAAAAGTCTCTTGCTTTTCGTGTTATTCACCATGGACCCGCTACAGCCACTTTGATAAGTCCTGTAATGCAGATGAAAGTAGTCAGTGGAGAGGGACCAGGTGAATGACACAAAAGCAGGAGTTTTTCTTACTGGCGGCTCGTCAGAGAAGGCAAGGGAGGCTTAAATTTAACAATAAATGTGGCATACACAATTTTTGTTTGCATTTATGCAAATAATATTACGTCTTTTGCTTTAAATAGGTGCGGTACCCCAAAAAATTACCGGCCTTTTCTGTGTTTACAGAGTCTTTATGACTTTAGCCTTCCCTGTTCTCAATGCATGAGCCGCCACTGATTTTTCTCTTAAGTGTAGAAAAGAAAGATCTCTTTTTTATATGTTATTACGACAGTAGGGATTTATTTCCAATTATTTTCTATATAACACCAAATATTTTCTTACCACCTATAAAAAGTAATATTTACTGTTATATTAATTTTGCTTTAGGTTTATCCCAGTTCGTTTTTATTTTATAAATCTCGTTTACCCACAGGGCAATTTAATTTAATCAACATTTTATTATCATATTATGTTCTAAATCACGCAAATGTGCCTTAAGCGGGCTTTACACGGATAAATTATGGTAAACAACTTCCAAAATCAGGTAACTAAATTTGGGTACGTGCAGCATTTAAACAAATGAATTTAGTACTTGCGCATGTAGATTACTAAAAATATCTGTTTTTTGTTTAAAAGTCTAAGATCCCCAAAATTACTACGTTCATAATGACACAATTTAATTTATATTTTTACATACATTTAGAAAATTAAATAAATAAAAATTAATTTTTGGAACAAAATTTCGTTCACTTGTTTTTTAAATAAAACATAATTTACACCATAGCAATGTATGTAAAGATCTCGAAAATCCGTGGCTGCCTATGAAAAAATGGCCGCAAGAACAGGGCAGCCAGGTATAAACAGGTAACATTTTGGTGCGTACTACGTTAATAACGTACAAGCATGTTTCCTATATTAAATTAAAGATAATTTTATTTTAATATGATGACATGTGGCTGTCTATAAAAAAATGGCCGCAAAATAGGGGTGCCAGCTGTTAAAGACACGAAGTATTACAGATAAAGTAGAGAGTAAGCGGGCAACGCCACTTCTTAGACAAAAAGGAATTCTTTTATACAAATTTTTGCTTGTAAAAAATAGGATTTACGAGGGGAAAATGTTGATTTTGCATACAGGGTACTCAATAACTTAAAAACATGATTTTTCTTTAAGAGTAAACTACCTTAATTTTGCACTTTCAAGCAAAATTTTATTTAGAAAAACATTCTTAATGACATATTTATTTTACAGGGGTATTAAAAAGTTACTTGGAACTGATTTTGGAGTCATCAAAAATTAATTATTTTAAATTTTTATTACAAAATGACCTTAAAAAGTCTCATAATTTCCTTTTTAAACACCTGCATCCTACAAATTCCTACACAATACAATTTTTCAGCTACAAACAAATATGATCAAGGCGTTTTCGCCAAATTATGAAGTTTAATAAAATTTTGTTTTTTGTTTTTATTGATTGCAAACTTCATTCTAAATGTTGTTTTTTACATTTTGCTTAAAAATGAAAAATAAGGGTTCTTTATTCTTAATGAAAAATAATGTTTATTAGGATTTTGTGAACCCTGCAGACTGTAGAGTGTGTCCGAAATTTGTTGCAATTATAGGGTATCTTGGTTATTATTAAAGATAAAGGCTTGCGGTTTTCGCAAAGTGTTGTTACTTTTTGATAAAACGAAAGATGATACCAAAAGGTTTTTTATGGCCCTCTTAGTTTTTGACATACAGGGCAAAATATTCTTTTTTATTTTGGAACTCCCCTCGTATTTCAGTTGTCACGTAACTTACAACCAAAATAAAAACTGATATTTTACGTAGAATCCAGTGATGTAGTTATTTTTTTTAAACTTTTTATATTTCGAGATAAATAAAACATACGAGTTTTCTTGTGGAACACCCTGTATATTTTAATTTAATTAATAATAGCGGATAAGAGCTTTTTAAAAATATATATACTTGATAGTTATTTTATACTTTTAGACCCTAAATTGATGTTTTTAATTTAAAAATTGAATTTCCTATAGAAGGCCATGATATAAACTTTATAAACAAAGAATAAAGTTAGCCCTTAAGTTCATAATTTGTTTACATTTAACGGCAACATCTGAATTTTAGCCCGCTTAGCATCCCTATTTACTCCCGGGTTCCTTAACTAAGGAATTTGGAGGTTGCGTAGAGGTTAGTGTTTGAAAAGGAAATTATGAGACTTTTTAAAGTCATTTTGTTATAAAAACTAAAAATAATTAATTTTTGATAACTCCCAAATCAGTGTTATGTAACATTTGATACCCTTGTAAAATTAATATGTCATTTAAAATGTTATTCTAAATGAATTTTCTAAAGAAATTTTGCTTGAAAATGCAAAATAAAGGTAGTTTTCAAGTTTTTGAGTACCCTGTATACCAAATTAACATATCTTCTCGTAAATAATATTTTTTTTACAAGCAAAAATTTTTATAAGGAATAACTTTTTCGTCTAAGAAGTGGCGTTGCGCGCTAACTCTCACTTTATCTCAAATACTTCGTGTCTTTAACAGCTGGCACCCCTATTTTGCGGCCATTTTTTCATAGGCGGCCAAATGTCAACATATTAAAAAATATATATCTTTAATTTGATATAAGAAACATGCGTGTACGGCTGCCCTGTACTTACGGCCATTTTTTCATAGGCAGCCATGGACTTTCAAGATCTTTACATACTATGCTATGGTGTAAATGATGTTCTATCTAAGAAACAAGTGAACGAAATTTTGTTCCAAAAATTAAGTTTTATCAATTTAAATAAAATTACTTTGCGGCCAATTTTCGACTGGTACCCTATATGTCAATATACAGTGACGGCAAACTAATTGGAAACGATACTTAAAAAACAATTTTATAATTTTTATACAGAAATGTATACGAGAAATTTCAAATTTTATTTCAATGATACTTTCATTGTACTTTAACTTTTTATTTTTATAAATAATCAAACATGTACTTATTTCTACTAATTTATTTTTCAACTTATATAAAAAAATGCAAATTCTGAGCGGCAAACTAATTGGAAACGTAATTTTCAAATTAAAGATTTTCTAACTACAAACACAATATACTAAATCTAGCATCTAATACTTAGTTGGATGGCCATTTGCTTCAATTACCTTCAAACATCTTCTAGGCATAGACTCTACTAAGTGTTTACACGTGTCAATCGGAATATCAGCCCATGCCTGTTTCATGGCGTCAAACAATTCGTCGAAATTTGCATAATTTTTCGAAGCCACTTTCCATTTTAATATCATCCAGAGATTTTCTATAGGGTTAGGGTCTGGACTACAAGATGGCCATTTCAGAACTTCAACTTGATTATCTTGAAGCCAGGCTGTTACTCGTCTAGCAGAATGCTTTGGATTATTGTCGTGTTGGAATTTCCATAATACCGATAAATTTTCTTCTGCGTAGGGTTGCATCACATTTTGCATTATATTAATACATTCATTTTGATCCATGGTACCATTTATTCTATAAAGTGGTCCAACACCATTCCAAGAAAAACAACTCCATACCATGATGGAACCACCTCCAAATTTTACAGTTTTTTTCGTGTAACTGGGATCGAATTCTTTCTTTGGTGGACGCCAAACAAAGCGTTTTCCATCTGAACCAAATTTATTTGTTTTGGTTTCATCTGACCATAACACTTGCTTTCATTGTTGGACAGTCCAAGCAAGATGCTGTCTTGCAAATTCCAAACGACTTCTTCGATTCGTTTCTGATACAAGTGGTTTCTTTCTTGGAACCCTTCCAAAAGATCTGCTTCGTGTAAACAGTTACGAATGCTTCTAAAGCTGAATTGCTGTGGATTTTCTACAAAAACTTCTTTCCATATGTCTACAGCTGTTTTATGTGGGTCAGGTTTTGAAAGGCGAACGATACGACGATCTGTTTCTGCACTAGTTTTTCTAGGACGTCTCTTTCTGGGGACATTTTTAACTGTTCCATGTAAGTTAAAATGATGAATAGCATTAAATACTGCCTTTTTCAAACGTTTACTATTTCAGCAATATTTTTGTACGAATAACCTTTTCTGCTTAAGTTAATTATAATGTGTCTTTCAGTTTCGTTACAACTTTTTGCGAACCCATATTTGAAAGAAGAATAACATTTAACTGAAGCCCGAACAAAATTTTGACAACAAACAAATGATAACTTGTAACCTTAATGATTAACGACATTTTAAAGATACACCTACTTGATGTTTTCTATATGCAACTTAACGTTTCCAATTAGTTGCCACTCAGAATTTGCATTTTTTTATATAAGTTAAAAAATAAATTAGTAAAAATAGGTACATGTTTAATTATTTATAAAAATAAAAAAGTTAAAGTACAATAAAAGTATTATTGAAATAAAATTTGAAATTTCTCGTATACATTTCTGTATAAAAATTATTAAATTATTTTTTAAGTATCGTTTCCAATTAGTTTGCCGCCACTGTATTCTCCTATTCCTTAATTATGAACGTTGTAATAATCTTGCAGTGGGATCTCGTACTATAAGCTACTTAACAAATGTAAAGCCATTATTGGTAAATATATTAATACTGCAGCATTTATAATTTCGCTGTCTACAAAAACCACCCACATAAAGTGACTTTCACTCTTTAGTAAATTATGCAATACTTCAAGTCTGCTTATTTATACTTTTTGCCAAATTTTAATTAAATAAAGCAAGCACACTACGAAGACGCTAACCAGAACTAACCTGGCATAAATTGCAATCACGTTAGTTTTTTATTTAACTTTTTTAATACTGTACCAGAAAAACTGCATGTACTTTACAGTAATTATTAACTACCTGCCTGATTCAGAACTCCGCATGCCTATGGTTGAATACGATAAAAACTTTAAAAATATTTTTTCGGATGTTCAGGTTTTAGACCAGCGAAGTAAAATCGTTCTTTTCAGCGTGGAAAGAGAACGCAGTGCGCTAGTAGCCTTTTGGGCGTAGTCTCCAAATTTTGATATATCATCATTACTGGGACGTGTCCTGGTACTAGGTAGGTGGTAGAAATTCTCTTCTTTAACTAAGATCTTTTTAATATGTATATAACTTTAAACGTAATAATTGTCATGATATTTGTTGTTTTTATTAGTACAAATTTGTGTATTATCTTTTTAGTGTACTCCTGCTCATCATCCACGTCAATAATATTTCAATTTACTAGATCCCAGACTTTTATTGCTCTCACCAAATCTCATAAAAAAACAACCCCCTACAATACTAATATTAAATGTTTAATAAAATAATACCTAAAAAAGTTTTTAAAATCAAAAAAGTATGATATTTTACTTTGAATACTTGTTATTACTTAGTTAAAGCTCAAAGTATTTATTTACACTGTTATTTTACCTGGGTTAATTAACCAATTTTATTTATTTATGTTTTATAACTCAATTTAAATAAAATTACCTTATTTTGGGTTAATTAATTAACACACAAGGTTTTGGTGCAGGATTACCTTAATTAACTTAATAATTCTGTTTTGGTTGATTTATTGCTGTAATTAATGTGGTATTACTAGAATTTTAAATAAAACTGGGTTCATGTAAACTGGGTAGCAATGTTTATATTTTTTAACCTAAAATGTTTTATATTTATTAAAGAGAAAAAAATAATTTCTGCTTACCAAGGTAAGTTAATAAAAAAATTATATTACAAATTTGCTTTTTAATAAACATTCTTCAGAATAAGCTAATTCGTTAATTTAAATGTCATATTTATTATAATGTCATCAATAAATTAAAAAAAAATGTTTTTATTTAATCGATCATTATGCCCCCGAGAGATATACATTTATCCCTAAATTGGTAGTTTGTAACTTTTTTATACAATTTTTATTCTAAAAAGGTAGTTTAAATGTTTGACAGTAATATAATTTTTGCCAGTCCCTAAGAACATTTAATATTAAATTGATGATTTTTTTATTCAATTCAATGTTAATGAAACCAAGTAAAATTTATCTCTGAAAGCTTATAAGAATGAAACCTCAATTCTATATTAGAAAATAATGTTAAACACACATATAATAAAAAACTGTAAGTTTAATAAAACCAAAACCTAATATTTTATTTAATATATTAAAAATATAAATTACTAAAGGACTATAAACACTCTTAAGATTGCTTTAATGTTTTTAATATTAAATTCCATAAATTTTAAAATCTTGGTAATAAGTCCATCTTTGACGTCAACTTGATCTATTGTAAATTAAAATTATTCAAAATATATGGTTCAGTACCTTCGTATAAGAAAAAAGAAAATTTCCTTTTTCGACCGTTAGAAGAGAAAATTGCTTTTTAAGTCATTTATCTGGACTCTCTCCACAGATGCGTTTTGCACGCCTCCTACCAGAACTGATTAAAGTGGAGGTTTATGTGATTCATTTTGCAAAAGTTTTTTCGGTGCTCAAGTAAAATTTCAATTCGCATGTAGAAAAAAATCCCATCAAGTTTGAATTCTCTTAATATTAATTAAAATTTAAAGTCTTCCAAGTTAAAATGCACTTAAAAAAATATGATTCTAATTTCTAATGCTTTGCCCCTTCTGTTAATCATTTTGATGGACCTTACGGCATATTTCACCCTCATTGAAATTGCATTTTTTTGTGTAATTTGAACTGGTTCGCCGGTAAGAGTCGTGAAAATACAATTTTTAGTATAAATTGTTTTTTTAGCAAACCGCAAAAAATAAGAAGAAAACAGGATTTACTCATAAAAAATGTTCTCCGAGTAATATTTGATAAATTTATGGACATTTTTACGGCCCAAACCGTAAGAAATTGATAATATAAAATTATTCATGCTATTCAAATTTACCTTTTTTGTTGATTACCTACATAAATATTACTTTTAATAATAATTTTTTCTAGAGTTAATAAAATGTTTTGACTTACACAAAAAACACTAAAGCAATTGCAAAGAGCTTGAAATATGTTGTAAGGTCCATCAAAACGATGCAAAATATAGTAAAAAGTCGCTAAGCATTACAAATTAAAAAGAAAAAAACATTTTTTATGTGTATTTAAACGAGAAAACTTTAATTTTATATTGTAATTACCTTAAATTAATATTAAAAGCACAAGATTGGAGGATTTTTACGTGTATTTTGAAATTTTGCTTAAGAAAAACTAAAAATTTTCAAAAATAAATCACCCCAGTGAAGGTGTACCGCATTCATATACACATGGGCGTCGCCAGAATTTTCAAATTATTTTATCTAAAAACTGAGACATGGGACCCGCACCATATTTATACCAGATACTATTAATGCTAAGAGTTACACTTTAGTATAGAAATTTTTTATTTTGGAATTTGCGAATAAAATAATAATAATAAAAATAAGATTTTTTTTGGCCCCTCTCTAGAAAAATCTACGTTTCATAAGCAAATCATCTGTTTGTATTTTTTTTCGTAAATTTAATCAAATTTTATTGACAAATTCTAAATTTCGCAAAATTATTTGTATTTTTAAAAAAATTATTGCCACTTGAAATAATTCCACTCTACAATTTTTATGCATGATTTTCAGATGCCCCTAATTATCAGAAAAAGTCAGATATCTTTGCGAAATTTAAAATTTGTCTACCCAAAAATTAACTATTTTTCGCAAATTCCAAAATAAAAATTTTCCTCACCAAAGTGTTCCTCTTAGCATCAATAGCATCTGATATAAATTGGTATGGGTCCTATGTCTCAGTTTTTAAATAAACTAAATTTGAAAAACCTACTACGCCCATGCATATACATATAGAGAAAAGACGAAAAGCAGAAATCTTTTACAAAAAAACTTGGCTGTTTATTGTTAAGATCTAAAGACACCTTTAATACCAACATTGATTGATTGGTCAGGTCCAGTAAAAAATATTCGTGAAAATATTCTTTCTTAAATTTCCATACTTGCCAAACAGCATTTTCGCATGAAAAACTGTAATATTTTTATAACAAATAATTTGTTTGAAATGTTTAAATATTTTTATTTGAAAGAAAGTTTTTACTTTACTACATATAGCAAGTATTGAGTTAATGGTGTATATTGTGCTTCTTTGTGCTAAGCCTGGACCGGTCCAATATGCATAAGTAAATTGTACCTACTCGTATATGGAAAACGTCTTTGATATTATTATATTAATATTTATTATAGTGGTTATATGGTCGAAAAGTACAATAAAATAGAAGATGTTTTTGCCATTTTGACTTTTTAAGATAATAAAATAAAATTTTGTATAGTCACTTCCGATTCAACCGGAAAAGATTGCTACTTTAAAATTTTTAATCACCAGTATTTTTATTTTATTCCGATAGCATACAACATTGTCAATATAATATGACACCCTCAATAATTTTTGCTTACGTGTACTCCAAAATTTTTTTTTTTAATTAAATCCGGAGTATCGTGATAAGGCAAATTTTAGGTCAAGTAGAATGAAAAAAGAACAAGTAGTCTTAACTTCCGTTTCTTTGTGACTTCTTTAAGAGAGGTTGCGGTTTTCAAAATTCTATTTTTTGTCATAAATATTTTTTTCAATAGAAGGAGGGAAGCTCGGTACTATATATTCTAAAAGATCATTTTATTTTAAAAACCAGTTATTAAACCAATGATGTTGCCGTTATACGATATTCTTGTGATCAGTGCCGGATCAAGCGTGAATGCGTGAATCGACCGTTTCAGCGCCAGAGCGGTAGTGGTGCAAATTTTAGTAAAAAGAAAGTACTAAATAAATACAACATTTCTTCTGGTTGGCTTTTGGGTGAAAAGAAAAGGTGGAAATTAAAAACAAAAAGAAAGTAAAACATAAATTTTTATTTAAAGACTTTTTGCTTTTCAATTTTTTTCTGGCATTAAAATTTATTTTTGGTTACTGCCTAAAAAAGTTCTTTTCATTTAATACTGATCACAAGAGCGCAACATTAACTCTTTGCTTCAGTAGAAAACAGGCCTTGATCCGGCACTGGTTATGACTATAAATAGGACAAAAGTGTCTAGAGTTCGGCCACCGGCTTTTCGTCCGACCAATCAACAAACACTAAATGTAACGCGGTGCATAAAACGTGCTTGAAACTTGAATTACAAAAGATTTTGTATTATTTGAACAGAAAAAATCATTTCAATGTATTTTTATTTACCGACTTCAAAAAGGAGGAGATTTTAAATTCACCTGAATGTTTGTTAAAAGTGGGTCCAGTATTTTAACCAAACTTAAAAATATTGAATTATTACCCAAAACACTACAGTAAAAAGCACCTAAACCGGTAAATTGATTTTGGTTTAAAACGAAACAATCGGTCATGCAAAAACTGTCACATTTGGGAAGGGGGTTTATGGTTAGTACTGGGTAGTTAAATCGTTTTTTTAATTCCTTAATAAAGCGAATTAAAAAAAAACATTTAACTAACTGGAACTAACCATGTCCACCCCAATGTGACAGTTTTGCCTGATCATCTGTAGCGCTTCAAACCAATCAAATTACCGGTTCAGGTGCTTTTACTATAGTATATTCGATAATAGAGAATTATTGCAAGTTGCCCTATTAAGCTCGGGAATTATTATTACCGGCCTTATTTAAATAGTGCTTGTACCCATAATTTAGAGTTATTGCAAATCATGTTGACAGTACCATTAACCTAAAAAAAAGGGGAAAAATGTTAGTAGTTTTTCTCTATTATTTTGTGTTGTAGGGTTTTGTTTAACACAATTACAAAAATATATTTGAAAAAGCAAGGTTTTAAGTATGTTTACTTCTAAAAACTTTTCGATTTTGTGGTCGGCAGCTGTTCGGTTAGACGAACAGTCCCGAAGTTAAAATAAGACCAAAATAAGGCACGACCTTAAACCGAGAACCGAGAAGTCCAGAAGAACCGAGTTAGTGCCTGGCCTTATTTTAGTGTGCAACAATTCTCTAATAATTCAATATTTTTACGTTTGGTTAAAATAATTACTGGGCCCACTTTAAAATAAAAATATAAATAAATGAAACGGAATCTTTTGTAATTCAAGTTTCAAGAACGTTTTACGCATCACGTGACTTTTGTACGTTACATTATGCTTTTAGTGTTTGTTGATTGGTCGGACGGAAAAGCCGGTGGCCGAACTCTAGACGCTTGTATAAATAGGATTTCTTAAACTATTGCTCCAATTGCAGAAGTCGTAACAGGCAAGAAACAGTGAATTTAATTTTTTCGTAGCTACTTTATTTAATCAAAATTATTTATTTTTGCTGATGCCTAACCGGTGTAGCTAAAAAAGCTTATTTTTTACTAACTTAGTTGTAGGAAATATTTAACCGGATGTTTATTTAAAATATTATTTTATTGAAACGGCCAGTACCTACTTTCAAATCATATTAAAAAACAAATTATTTTATTAATTATAACAAGATGGTGGCAAATGGTGTAGAAAGACGATACCATAAATTTCTTGGGCTACAATCGGTGTATCAAATAAAACTTACCTTAGTACAAAAGTGAAAAATTACAGAGATACAGAATATCAAAAATGTAATCTGGTTTAATTTATATTTTTATTAATAATTTTGGAAATAAGGGGTCTTCAAATAATCACGTATGGCTTGAACAAGAGACGGAAGGGTCTCGCAAAAATCACTAAACATCACTAAATCTAATATCTGAATATTTTTATAATGGTTCTTTATCATTTTAGAATAAAATTAAAATAAACCTACTTTTATTTAAAGATAATATTGTAAATAATAGAAATAATAATATATTTTGTATCAAAAAAATATACGTGATATCCTCTAATAGGTTTATTGTCATAATATTCACCTAGAGGGGATTTTGGAAAGTAAAATTTAAAAAAACGCTTTTTACTTTATTGTAAATTCTAGAGGGTGCAACCTTCAGTATATGCGCGAACGTAATAATTTTTTGAAGAAAAATTTAAAATAAACTGTTCTGACTTTTGAAAAACAAGGTGGTAAAGTTTTTTACCACCTTGTATCTAAAAAAGATCCGGTAGCAAAACGGTGGGAAGATTTCAGAAACTGCCGTGTTCGCTAAAGTACACAAAATAATAACAAAGAAGGGCATCGATCAAGAACCAGGCCTGCGAAAGAGAGCAGATGACTTATCCGTGTTCACAATTGGGAAGAACCTGGTGCTGCTAATAAGACACGATTTCAGGCGCAACTTAACAAGTCTAATTCAACCCACTGAGGCCCCTTTTTAGAGCATGTGTAGCCTGGGGCTATATAACCAAAATATGGCAAAAGGCCAGGGTGATTATCGAGATGCACGACTGCGGGCTTGTTGCGGTTATGTGTGGCCAGACCTTAAGTTTGGCTTAAAATTTGATCTTTGCGAGAATCCGTTTTTGTGTAAAACATATAAAAACGTGAGTTTTTCATAAAAGCGTAAAATTTGGCCCTCCCTGTACAAGCATTTTACAGTTAACAATGAAGCTTCTAGCTATAAGACTTAACTGTTGTTCGTTATGTATGCATAAGTCTAACTTAAACAACTATGGATTTTTTAAAATCTTCTGTTGTAATACATATAAATAAAAGCTTAGTAGCATCCCAAGAAGAAAATTTAAAATTCTTTTCCATTTTATGACAATGTTATATAGCATACAATATTTTCGTATTATGCTATAAAATTTAGAACTTGGGTTGTTGTTTACGTAAAGAATTGTGTTGCTTAACTTTTCTATATTAACTTAGTCGACTTACAATAGCGTTACATTCTATGAAGTTTCTTAGTTTTCTTAGGCTTTGCAATACTTAAGTCTTTTTTATTTCTTCAATTGGATTTGGTTAAAACTGTTTAGGAATATGGACCCTCCTATTTATTTAATGCATAAAAGTATTTGTCATCGATAAAAACTAATAATTTAAATTGCAAAAAATAAATTTTTGTCACTGAAACGATGCAAAATTTAAACTTAGGATATATTTGTTAAATAAAAAGTGTTCTCTTGCACACACAAGCTAACAAATTTTAGGATTTAAAAATTTTAAAAATAAAAACTTTTTTAAAACAAGCTTTATTAAAATGCAAAAATAACAAAATAAACTTTTTTCTTTAAAACTCTTATAATCAAAATATAACCTCATTACACAATTTATTCTTATATATAAAATTCTCGTGTCACAATGTTCGTTCCCGTACTCCTCCGAAGGCAGCACACACACGGCAAAATGCAGGATTTAAGTGGACAAAAGTCCAAATCTGAGTTACTGTCGATCAAATTTATTTTGGAAAAAAATGTTCCTAAGTGCATGGCAGAATACCCCTTCATTTATTTTGCCAGCTAGTATCACCGAGACGTAGCAATTAGTAGTCAAAGTGGACCTTTTTGGTATCAGGTGTGCGTTATCAGTTTCACTTAATTTCCAACGCAGGTGGTTTGGTGCTGTTATTATCTTTGTGGCAAGTTAGAACAGGTTTTCGCTATGGATTCAAACCCAACAGGTGTGTAAATAAAATTAAATATGTATATTTTTCTGTCTCTTTGCGAATAGGGTTTTTGTGCACAATTTTAAAGACACGTGATTTTTGTACCTTTAAGAATATTTTTCGATTTTTCTAAGTGTTTACCTAAAAGTACCCCTAAGTACCTCTGAGTTTCTTAAAAATTCAATTTGCTTATAGTATTGGGATCATAATATCAAAAAATTAGAGTGCGCAAAGGTGGCTTTTCTGAGAAATATTTTTTTATTTCAGAGAGTCACACAAAACACCTGTATTCTAAAGCCGCGTCCACACTAGTAAAAATTTACGTTGTGTGCGCCATGCGGCACAAATTTGTATGTGCGTTTAAAATTTTTGCAAATGTGGACGAGTTCGCCGCATAGAAACACACGCAAAAATTTTCGCGACATTCAACGCACGCGATCCGTCGGTTGTCGGTTTTTTTAACATCAAAGAGATTTGCGCCGCAATATTGTTTTAGTGTGGACGTATTTACGTTAACGCAATGATTTTGACAAATGTTATTATGACTTGCTGTTTAGAAATTAGAGAAGTTAACTGATATCCATCTTTCTAATTTGTTCTAAACCCACCATTCTGTGACTTTGTCTGATGCAATGTTAATGATAAAAAGAAAATGCGCTACTTTTATCGTCGTGCAAAATCTTATCAAAAAAAAAAAAAAATGGAGGAGAAAAATAGAAAAAAGACGATATTGGATTAAACATTTGTATCAAAATAAAAAACAATTTGATGGCGTAAAGTTATTATATCAGCTATCCTTGGATGAAAGTACTGGGCATTTCAAAATTTTTTGCGTATGTCTACAAATGACTTTGAGATTTTAATAAATAAGATTGGACCAAAAATTATCAAAAAGGACACCAAGCTTAGAGAAGCCATATCCGTGAAGGAAAGGTTAGCTGTCACATTACGTTTTATGGCTACTGGAGATTCATATACAAGCCTTCAATATCTTTTTAAAATATACAAACAAAGCATATCATTGATAGTTCCAGAAGTATGCAGTGCTTTAATTGACGTTCTAAAAGATTATGTAAAGGTAATGTGGTAGTAAAACTGAATTTTTATTTTTTAAAATTTATTATCTTTCAAAAACAACATTTGTAAGGCGAAAACTTTAATAAAAACTGAATTTTCATTCGAAATAATACGTATAACACATTTTGTGATTTCTTCCCAAGCATCATTCTTTTTGTTTTTATGAAAATGCTACTTGTCGCTTGGATCCCATAAAGTATTTGTTTTTGATATTTTTGTATCAGAAGAAGAACATCCTCTTTATTTAAATTTATCTTTACAAAATAATATAAAATTCTTGGCGAAAAATATAAACAAATCCAGAATAACAAAATAGTATGCAACGCATAAGATCACACACGTTTTGAGCACGAACGCACGACACACAACGTAAAATTGAACGTGGGTAGAACGTGAAATTTGCGCCGCAAATATTTGCGCCGAATTCTAGATTCAACATACAACACATTTATTTACTAATGTGGACGCGGCTTAAGATTACAAGACATGAGTTATTTCTAATACTTCGTGAAAATAAGTTTTTAACCTAAAATCGAAAAAATGTAACAGTTACTTAACTAGCTATATACTAGAGAATTATTACAATACGGAAACTGCTGAAAAAGTGGAAGTTAATGTTAAAAATAACGTCAAGTTTTTGTAACCAAATTTATTCTTAAATGGAGAGCTAGTCATCGAAAATATGACAGATTTGTAATAAAAAACGAAAAATGGCTGCAGGCTGAATTTCATTTACCTGAAACGGAGCAGAAAGGCTGTGATACATCAAACAAAACAAAAGGTAGACCTAAAAAGCTATTTGAAGAATGTTCTACACGATCTAAATCAAGAAGTGTTATGGCTCTAGTGTCAGAAAATGAAACAGAAAAATTATGTTTTGCAGCAAAAAGTCCCTGTTAAAAAGTGGTAAAAGGTCATCCGCTGAAGTTTTAGAATTAGCTGTTCATTCAACGTCACAGCAGCTAAAAGAAATGAAACTGGTACATGACTCTCCATCAACAACTATTTTGCCTTATAAACCGGAGGAAGCTTTGGCATTAATCGTTGATTGCGATTTGGGAAAAGAGCAATATACAGATATTCAAAAAGGAGCAAAAAAAAAGGAGCAAACATATATCCTCCATACAATGTTATTTCTGCAGCTAAAAAGAGTGTTACCCTAAAACTATTACTGTTACGGATACGGATGCTCGAATTCCTTTGCAAGACCTTTTGGATTTGACTGTACAACGTTTAGTTAAAGTTCAGTCAGAAGTATTAGAACGGGTACCATCTGATATAACAACTGTCAATATCATATATAAGTGGGGATTGGATGGTAGTGGTGGGCACAGCATTTACAAACAAAATCTATCAAGTTCACCCTATGGCGATTCCAACATAATATTGTCCACAATAGTACCTTTAGAAATGTCAGCAATAACGAATAACTCAAAGCAGATTTATTGGAAAAATCCAAAAGCCTCCTCCACACGTTATTGCCGTCCCATTGGATTTCAGTTACTAAAAGAAACTTCTATTAATGTGAAAAAGGAGTATGACCTAGTTGAATCGCAAATCTCCAAATTGGAACCAACTTTAGCGACTGTTGCTGGAAAAGACTTACATTTTAGGCACACTGTTATGTGTACTATGATTGATGGTAAAACGTGTAACGTTCTTACTGATACCGCATCAACGCAGACATGCAATGTTTGCAAAATCTCACCTAAAGACATTAATGACTTATCTAAAGTATTGTCCAGAAAATGTGATACCGAAACTTATAAATTTGGAATATCTGTTTTACATTGTTATCTTAGATTTTATGAACTTTTGTTGCACGTCGCATACAAACTTGATCTTAAGCAGTGGCAAGCTAGAACACCTGAGGCAAAACTTAGCGTTAAAACTAAAAAAAACCTTATAGCTGAGAAATTTTACACAGAAATGGGTTTAGTTGTTGATCAACCAAAACAAGGAGGTGGAAATAGTAATGACGGCAACACGGCTAGAAAATTTTTCGAACATCCTGAAAAAGTGGCTGGTATTACGTGCTTAAATATTGATCTTATACGATATTTTTCAAATATTTTAACCGTGTTAGCAAGTGGGCATTACATTAATACAGAATATTTTAAATCCTATTGTTTAGAGGCAGCCCAACTTTACATCACCTTATATCCGTGGTATAATATGAGTGCCACTGTGCACAAAATATTAATTCACGGAGCTGATATTATTCAGTCTCTTCCTTTGCCTGTAGGACAGTTGTCCGAGGATGTTTTAGAGGCAAGTCATAAGGCATACAAATCTATTCGCCTCCATCATTCAAGAAAAACATCCAGAGTTGATACTAATACAGATATTTTGCATATGCTTCTGATATCCTCGGATCCTGTTATTTCATCGTACAGAAAATCAACCCGAAACCAAAAAAAAATGTACTCACAAGAAGTCATAAATATGTTAAAAATGCCTGATTTTTAAAGGATGCAAGTCAATTTGATAGTGACAGTAACGACAGCGATGTGGACTCTGAATAGATGTTAAATATTTTTTTAGTCGTGGTACAAGTTTAAGAAATAAAAGTTATTTTGTTTAGAATTTTTTGAAAAAATTTTGAAAGATTGATTTTTCTTATATATTCTTTTTAACAAATTGTTTTATTTAGTTATTATTTGCACTATGCAAAACAGCCACTAATTAAAGACAAAAATGTATTTGGCCCAAAATTTAAAATTATTCGTATATTATTAACTGTATGTTCTGCAGGACCCATAATTAGTGTATTCCTTTTACCTTGTAGAAACGTTCTGAACCGTTCTCTGAACTGTCAATAGTGTCAAGAACGGTTCTACAACATGAAAAAATGTCAAAAAATTGTAAAAGGAACACTTATGGTGTCGTTCCGGGCGGTTCTGGAGCATAAAAGGAATACAGCAATTGCTATAAAACAAACTGTCCATAACATCAAATTTTTGACAGGTGTCAAAACAAATCCGTTAAGGCAAGCAAGAAAATATGAAAATTGATATATGCAAGCATTTTTTTAACAGTATAAATGCTTTCCTAATAAATATGTTTCATATTTCGGCCGCTTATTGTATTTTCATAATATACTATTATCGTAGATGTTTTTTTATGTATCGGAATTCATGAAGCCTCTGTATACACGAAATGTTGTGTAAAATGTTACTGTTTTTCTTTTGTAAGTTTATTACTACAAATATAGCTAAATTTACGCTGTTGCAAGAAAACTGTATTTTTGTCCACCTAAATCCTGCATTTTGCCGTGTGTGCGGCCAGACCGATTCTCATGAAATTTTGTGAGCATATTGAGTAGGTCTGAGAATCGGTCAACATCTATTTTTATACCCCTTAGTGATAAGGGTTGTCCACCCTTAACATCTTAAAAATTATTTATATGGCAAAACAACGTTTGCTGGGTCAGCTAGTATGATATAAAAAGCCTGTCACGAGATTTAAGTACACGTATTTACTTATTTTAAAAATTTAAAATTTCTTAATTCAACTTATTTATTTGTTTATCCAAACAGATAAATTACGCGACAAGCTTTTATATTATATAAATTGTGTAATGAGGTTATTTTTAATGGTAAGAGTCTTAAAGAAAAAAATATTTGATTATTTTTAGTGCATTTATATTAAAGCTTTTTTTAGTTTTTTTACTTTAAAATTATTTTTAATTTTTTAGTTATCGCTAGACATGTTTCTTAGCCTGTTCATCTCATCAAACCCATCATTATGTTGCAAGGTCGTTTGCCGGTAAATTTTAAACAATCTAGCTGTATTTAGTTAAAAAAATTGTATCTTACTTTAAAGACTTAAGCCAAACAACAATTCAGGCAGATTGCAGCAACGAAGTTGAACTTAAATTCGTATTTTTAGCAAGTCCTTTTATTTAATATTCATATTGTAGGAAAGCATAAAAAAGTCTATAAGATATTTTAATGGTCATATTGGTGACAATATACAGGGTAAAAAAGTTTAATTTTTGTAGAAATAACAAACTGTATAATTTAATATAATTTTAAAATCCACATAAGAGGTATAAAAAATACCACATTAACCTAATTAGTTTCAAAAATATGGCCATCCATTTATGTATCCAAGTAATAATTAAAGTACCGCCATTTTGTAGTAGGTAAAGGTGTTGAGGCTTTATATTTCAGGGTTATAAAGTACTGACTAGGAGCTTTAAAATAATAATTTGACACGAAACAAAGGAAAACGAATGACTTTAAGGTTCCACATTTTAGAAACTCTAGGGATAAAAAAACGAACAAAGTGGGATGTTCCTGGCCGTATAGGGATGCATACGTGCGGTATCACGAGTTTCTCTGTTGGGAGTTGCAAATGAAGGGACTATACTGGACAATTCTGTGGAGTAGAAATTCTAAAAGTACCTATAAAAAGAGATGGATCCCCTGCACTTTGACGATGGGCAAGAGAAGGAAACCTTCTAGCAAGTAAAGGGTCATTAATAAGACAAACCCAAGCTTTTTAAAATTTTAATCTTAAGTGCCATGATAATAAAGGCTAAACGGTTGATCGCCTTTTGTTTTTTACGGCTTCTCCAGACGGAGTAACAGTTTAAAAATACTTTTATGATCATAGGCCCTTTTTCAAATAGAACGAGGGTGGCTTGTTAACATATCCTAAAAGAGCATTTAATTTCAAACGATTTAGTACTACATACATATTTTGTAAAAGGCTTTAAAAAATAAATTAAAAATAAATTATTATTCTGGCGTTTTGCGGGGAAATTATTTTTCGATATTATTTTTCTTCCTGAATAAATCCTTTCCCAAAATCTTATGTATGTGGTACCCTATTGTTTGATAAAAATGCTCTTTTCAGATTTGCTGACCATAAATAGGATTTTTTGAATTGCTACTTTGTCTGGAGAAGCCGTAAAATAAAAAAACGATTAGGTCATTTTTTCGTTGCTACTTGGCTTAGATTTAACCGTTTTAGCCTAATTATAGTACTTAAGACTAAAATTTTAAAAATAAACTTCTTAAAAGCAAAACTGTCAAAAGATTACATATGGGGTGCCATTGTATTTAAAATGTTTTATTCTTTTGAAATTTTATTTACTCTCTAATTTTAAATGGCACCAATGGTAAGGTGCCATTTAAAATTAGAGAGTAGCAGTCATTTCCGATTAGGCCGAAAGTAATAAAAAATAATTGAATAAATTAACCAACACATTACTATGGACTATAGCAAATATTAATAATTTAAATTATCTTAAAAGATTAAATAGTTATAGGAGGGAACCACCTGTGACAACTGGTATATTACGTTGTATATTGATTCTATAAGTAATTCTAAAAAAAATTAAATGACTAAATTAATTGTTTTTAATAAATTTATATAATAATAATAATGAATAATAATATGTATAATACATAACCCAATACTTATAATACATTTTTTAAAGCTACGAGAAAATTTTAAGCATGTCTTACGTTTCATATATTTATACACAATTGTTGCTTTGATATGGACCTTTAAAAGTTGGTATTTTTATGTTTTAAATATAGAAAACAAAAGTTTCCAAAAGCATGTGTCACTACGCTTTCCCTTTATGTATCGCTTATCGTCATAGCGTAAAATTAAATACGTACAAGAACCATCATACTTCTTTCCACCTTAAACAATTTTAGGTTTAAATTCTAAAGGCCAAAGAGGCGAATGAAAAACTAGGGTAAACAAAATTTATCCATTTTTTCTATTAATAAAAATTTAAAATACACAAAAAGATTTTATATATTTGTTGAATTAGTTATTTATTTTAAGATGTATTTTATATACTGCTTGAGCAAGCAGTTTTGGTACATCCGCGAGTAATAGAATAACAAAACAAGCAGTATTAGTCACGCATGTTTACATGCCGGGATTTAGTTGGGATTGTCTCTCTTCTTCACACTGTCTATGTGTTATGTTATTTAGCTTATTAGGTTAATATAATAACACTTCAACATTTAGTTATGACAATGTTAGTTTATATTTATAAGGTTGCGACACATCCTTAACTTTTAGGCGGTTCGAGGTCGGGGACGCAAGGAAGGGCACTCCACGGAGAAAAGTTGGCAAGGCTGGGTAAAATCAAAGCTGATGATCAATCCAGTGGATTCTAGAATTTGCGCATTTCATTTTGCCTTGTTTTGGAAGTGATATTTGTTGAAAGATGTAATTCCAAATGTTTTTTATTTAAAGTAAAAGAATTTACAACTTAATAATAATTAAAAACTGTTGTGTAAACAGTTGTTCTACTAATACAATAAACTGTATATCCGGCACTGAACAACATGGCCAAAAAATGGGAGATGTGACGTCATAACACGTCAAAGCAATATGGCCGAATGTCGCCACCCTATATAGACCGACTTTGGACATAACAAAAATCTAAATCCTCCTCGGACTCTCCCCGTCTTAAGCCACCCACAGACTACGATCTTTTTCATCCATTCGTATCGCTGCGAGTCTAATCGATGAGCTGAATGGATAGTGTGTGGCCTAAAACTGCCGGGTGGAACCAATGATCTTGAAAAATAAATATGGATGAATGCAGCGAAAATCATAATAACCTCTACTTGGGCACTGCGCAGTCCCCTTATGGGCATGCGCAGTAAAAATTTACTGACTAGCGAAAAACAAACAACAGGACCGGGTTCAACATTTTGTATATGATTCATTTATAAATAAAATATACCAAGTAATTTTGTTTCTGGGTATAGGTACATATTTAAATATTTTATTTTAAGTCTGTATTCGTCTTTCATAGTAGTCCCTAAAAAGTAAACCGGTTTTATATTGAGGACTATTTATTTGTTCTATAATTTTTTATTTTTGGTTGTATCGCCAATTTTAATGAACATTAAGTAAACGAGAGTGCTTAGAAGCACTGATCTCAATTTAAATTCCGTTTTTTTGCTAAAACACCCTATTTTTGATTTATGAGGACCCACTTTGACTCAACCTCAAACCTGCACGCAATTTTTTCCGCATTATTATCTTTCTTCTTAATACTACCTTGACACAACAAAACTGAATGGTTTTGGTGTAACTTGTTTGAGGAATAAATCTCAATTCATAAACTGATATTTCGCTCTCGTTGCCGTAGCAGTTGTCGTCCAGTTAAATTTGGCGTGTAATGCCAATGCCAATTTCACAAGGGTGGTTTTTAGGTATTTTTTGTACTACTCTTTTTTTTAGTAAAATGAAATAGGCTTAGTATTATATTTCTATAACTTTTAAAGATATCAAAATGTAACGTATGCCGATTTGTAATATTAAGAAGCAACTTTTTTAAGAAATTACATCAGCTCTAGTCAATTTTCCTACTTTTTGAAATACGCCACTTCGTGATATTGCCCGACGGAACTGCTTATGGCTACTTGTTATAACTTGAAAATATGTCAAATTATTTTAATTTAACTGCCATATTTTATTTTGTGTGATTATAAATGCATCAGTCAAATGCTACTACAGGGTGTCCGATTATATTTTAACCCATTTTGACCGCGAATAATTTTAGAACAAATCAAATTATTAAAATGTGGTTTTCGCAGAAAGCCTTAGATTTTTTAAAAGTTTCTTTTTATAACCTTGCCATTTGGTTGTTAGATTTATTTCTTAGGAAAACGGCCAAATTTCGAATATAGTGGCAAGTTTGTTATTTTAAATGGAACGCCATGTATATTTGTCTATAATCCTTAAATACAATTTTTCCCGTTTAAAAAAACAACAAACCAGGACTATTTCAAAAAATAATGGATTTATTGCTACTTACTCATTATTTAGTTTTGGTTATACAAAACTTAAATTAAACAAAAGTTAAAAAACCACCAAGAATTACTCACAACGCACAAATGAAACACCAAATACTAAATGACTATACCTAATAACGGTCGACCGTAGATGGCAGATTGGGTTTGGGCGGCCGGCGGCGTCAATTTTACCTGGATTTTACAATCGAGAAATCCCAAATTATAAATTAAATTAGGATGAGGGTGGTCCTGTTACTGTAGGTAGGTAGAACGTTTTCAGTATTGCAACCACTATATTTATTAAAATACTGCAACTTTTGTCAATGTTGCCAATACTATATTGGGTTTTGAATGAAAAATGCTAACTTTTATAAGAACTGCGCATGTGCAAAGGTGGACAGCAATTCTCCCAGTGTGGGGTAAAAATTTCGTGCGCAGGTCTATTAAAAATATATGGGGATCATTTTCTATTAGCAATCCTTTTAATTTTTAGATCATTGGGTGGAACCGTCGGGTTTAAATATCTGCCGAAGCTTGATTTTCGACACGCCGAGACGACGGTCCGCACCAAACCGATAATGTGTGGGGATCCCGTTCTAACTTGTCGGTTTTTTTCAGTAGCGTGCATAATTTTAATAGCGTTTTGTTGTTTCTATTAAGTTCTCTTTCTCTTGAAAATATGAGATGATTAATTAAGTTTATTGAATTATATAGGAAGTTTCCTTGTTTATGAAAAATTAAATTTGAAGAATATCGAAATAAAAACAAAAGAAACCAAGCCTATGAGGAATTATTGCAAAAGATAAAGGAAAACGACAGTAATGCAACTATTTGGAGGTGGGATTATTTGTACATGTTTTTCATCTACGCCTAAACAATTTGGGAAATTCCATCTCTCTTCAAATTGTTTTGAAATTGCTTTCCATCCGTCTTCCGTGCTGGGAAACTAAAATTGAAATTATATCGTTATTTTTGTTAAGACTAACCTGGATATTAATTATAAATTGCGGTTATACAGAGTGATTAAAATTTGACCGTCAAGAGATACGTGGTGGATTAAATTAAGGGTAAAGTTGCTCATTTATGCACCTAAAAGAAAACCGGAATTAATATAATTTTAATATTTCGAGTGTTTGCCGAGATATTGAAAATAAAGTTAAATTTCTCAAAATCGTATTTTTTAGTGCCAAATTTGAATTACCCTGTATGGAATAGATTACAAACAAAAAATGCACCATTTCAGTGGGTACTTACCCTCAAATATTTTTTTTTAAAACTGCGTAAATCGCAGAACATGTTTTGGGAATAATTTTGCCTAAAGATTGGGCTGAAGTAGCTGATGAAAATTTCAGATCTTCGTAACTTCTACGGGTACTACGGTAGCCAAAAATCGCGATGTTACGATAAGTCTTTCATGAGCTGGAATTGCTTCTCGTAAGTGCGCATTTCTCGTAATTATTAGAGAAGTAACTAATTTTAACAACTTCAAATATGTTTCCTCGTCCATCCGCAAAAAATTAAACCAATCCCCTGGTTGAAGTTTCAGTTTGTTTAATAAATTAACATGGGAAAAGGTACCGTCTTTGGTTTTACCCATATAGAACGATTTTTCTCTTTTTTATCGATAACTGTTGCGGCCGCTGCCACTGCTAATAATTGCGTACGATTCATCGTGTGATTTGAAATAAACTGCTAGCTGAGTGCGTAGTCTGTAGGCAATACAGATCGGCGATGCAACACGACGCGCCGATGTGTCAACTCGCCACGATACGAATGGACGAAAAAGATCGTAGTCTATGGGGGCTTTAAACACAACATTATGTGGCGGGCCCCCTCTACCTGCGATCTCGTTAGAATAAAGGTGTCGGCGTGGCGTAAAGTGTCATGGCTCTACTTCTCTGGGCTCTGAAAAATTATATCTATAGAGAAGAAGTTATCAGTAAAGAAATACCATCAGTGCCGTCACGTCACACGCTGTTCATCACTATATCATATATGTATCCTGGTAACCTTAATGACAATTAAATGTTAAAAAGAGCATTAACAAGAGACAGAAAAAACAAAACATCTTAATATTTGATAAAAACTTATTAAAAATTTTACGATAATAATATAATAAAATACTGATTACCTTGCCCTCTTTTATTTGTTTGCTCAAAAGCAGCTAGAGAAAGAATAAATAACAAAGTAAATTGCCTTAAAAATGATTTTCCGGATATTTTTCAATCTATAAATTGGGATTTGTAAAAGCATACACATCAGCACGTCTGTATTTTTCTTGTCCCGAAAATATTTTACTGAATGAAAGGAGGCGCTTTTTACAGATTAGGAAGCTTCTTTGTTTCTTCCTGGTTTATAAAATATTTCCTTGCATTTTTGATAAAATCCGTTGCATGTCAAGATTTTAAAATATTTAAATTTACATATTTTAAAAGAAAAATATAGTTAAAATTTAATGTCTGTTACCTTAATTTTAAGACGGTTTTACCTAACATAACTTGGCCCTTTTTATTTGTTATTTATTTATTTATTTGTTTGTGTCAATTTTAGTACTTGGAATCTGACCTCCTTCTGGACGACCGATTAATCTAAAATTTGGTACGCACTCTTAATGGTAATAAAAAAAAACAATATAAAACATTATTGATTGACATTGACATTTATGATTCTAAATACAAGATGGCCACCGATACAAAATGGCGGATGACATATTACTTTTGCAACTTTAATATGGATATCAAATGAAAGGGCTTAATTAGTAGAATTGAACACCCAATAAAAAATTAAAATTCAAAATGGCCGCCACCATGAAATGGCGGATTAAATATTTTTTCACAACTGCCTTAATATGGGTATCAAATAAAGAGCTTGAATCGTAGGATAGAGCTCACTATAAAAAAATGAAATCTAAGATGGCCGCCTCCACAAAATGGCTAATTACATATGTTTTCCACAACTAGCTCAATATGGGCATCAAATGAAAGGGTTTGGTAGGTAGAATATAGCTATATGACGCTAATAATCCTGGTGTTCTAAATAAATTATCTTAAATAAAATAAATTAAACGGTTATTATACTAAAAGCTAAGAAATTATTCAGTAAGTCCTAGCTACCAGATCGCACCAGTTATCTCATTAATCTGGGGTATTGATCAGACAAATAACAAAATCGCTGGGCGTGGTGTATCCTGATTAAATATTAAGACAGAAATGTCAAGTGCCCAACAATTTTATAATTTGTCTGATCAATTCCCCAGATTGATGAAAAGATTGGTGCGATCTATCAGATAGCACTTACTGAATAATTTTTTAGATTTTAGTATAATAAAACAGTTTTTAGTTGATGCTTCTCATTTAATTAAATACATTTATTACTTATACTATAACTAATCAGAACTGACCAACGATTTTATATTAAAGTAGTTGTGGAAAATATGTAATTTGCCATTTTGTGGAGGCGACCATCTTAAATTTTATTTTTTTATAGTGAGCTCTATTCTACCAACCAAACTCTTTTATTTAATACCCATATTAAGGTAGTTGTAGAAAAAAATATATATAGTCCGATATTTTGTGGCGTAGGCCATCTTGGATTTATATTTATAAAGTAAATCTTATATTGTATTGTATTGTCATCAAGATTATGAGGGTATACCATATTAAATTGATCGCTCGTCAGGAAAAGAGGTCCAATTTCAATTACTAGATTTGAGCCAAATAAATAAATAAATAATTAATGGGTCAAGTTAAGTTAAACCGTTTAAAACCAAAGAGGCATATGGTAATGATGTTTGTGACAGCTATTTTAAAACTAGGTATAATAAGTAACCACATTATACATGTGCCTAACAGAGCCAGGCCCTAAAAAAATTTGCGAAAAAGAAAGCTAACCTTAGAAGCATGATTTTATATCTTGAAACGAAGGAACATATACTTTTTATAAGAATATTACCTAGTAATTTTTATATTTAGTTTATTTTCCTATTTCTGCTAGTAATACTTGAAAAATTTTGACGTTAACATGTTTATAACGGCAAGTTTTGTATTCAAATTAATATTGTGGTTACCAGGGCATCCGCCGCATTTTAATTTATTCTTTTTTAACTAACTTAATAAATTTTTTTAGAGTTTAAAATTATTTAAAACGTTTTCTTAAATATTTTCTTTTATGTTTTTGGTACGCCTTTATACACAATGGTCTACAATTAATGTAAAAGGACTATTTAATCTTTAGGTTTTTAATTGGTTTAGGCGAACTGCAAATTTTTAATTTTAACTTTATTCGTTGTATACAAAGAATCGATGTATTTTTTATTTCTTGACAAAAAATTAAAAGCCCAAATAATACATTTGGTGTACTTGGGACTTGGACTAAGAAGACTTAATTTAGATTTTTCTAGTGCATAAAATTAAAACATATTCATACGGTTTTACAATAGAAGCGATAGTGTTTCAACCAGAGATTTCTTGGTTTCTAATCCTCATATTTTTCATTTCTGGGTGTTACTATATTTATCACTCCAGTGATAGCTAAGTTGTGCCCACTCAACCTTTATTTACTAGAAAATTGGGTTGCCATAATGGGTACTCTGCGCAGGTTATCCGCCGCACTGTAGAAAAGTTGTGGATGAGTTTTAACGTTCATGTTCAAACTTTTCCACAGTGCGACGGATAACCTGCGCAGAGAACCTATGATGGCAACCCAAATTTCAAGTGAATAAACGTTAAGTGGCCACAACTAAGTTACCATTTTGGTAATATTTTTTTATTAGTTCCAACCGATCGAGAGGAGTCAGACGCTGCATCATAAAACTGCATACTATAATAAATATACTAACACCCAGAAATTATAAATATATGGATTGGAAACCGAGAAATTTCTATTTAAAATACTATCGCTCTTATTAAAAGACCCTATACAATTTTATAAAATTAAATTATTTATTCTAATATTTTTCTTTTAGAATTAACCCTACTACTAAAAAAACATTATCTTACATTCATTATTAACAAAGTTTATTAGAATAAGACATTTATTTTTCCAATTTTATCATTACTAGATTCTCCCATAATCTGTACCATTTATCAAAATCGTTTTCTTTAAATTGATAACCATTATCCTAAAAAATGAAATGTTTAATAAATTTAAGTCATTTACTGGACTGTTGGTTTAGGACGTAATTAAAAATAAAGAATGTAAGTATAAAAAAACTTGACTTACGGAGATTCCTTCAGAAATTCTTAAAAATAAACCAAAAATTAGACTTAATACAAAATAAATCATTACGGTATCCGATCCAGGTAATGGAAATGGAGGACATTTGCAACACATGGTAATGCTGTGACAAAACTTAATTATTATTAGATATTATTTTTTAGTAGTTTGTGTGTTGCTTTTACTGTACATTAACTTTTATTATATAATACATATTATGAGGTTTGGTACTGATCACTATCTTTAAAACAATGGTATATTTTATAGGGTCATTAATGTATACAGTGCATGTCTAAAGTCAGGATCACTCTCTATATATATATATATAAAATTGGCAAACTAAGGGTAGGGGCGCAATTTAAGCCCCTGACAACTTCTTTATAATCCTAGAGCATTAAATCAATATTTTTACCTAGCACAAAATGGCGGTACCTTAATTTATTGCTTTTAAAATTAATAAGATTAAGATATGCCTAGTAGTATTTTCTTAAAGCTTTTTTAAATATAATTTAAAATGTTGATATTGGGTCAACTAACAGGTCACTGTAGACTAAATTAACACCTGAAAACAATAGGCCTGGGAGAAGAAAACCTATGCAGGTTCTGCCAGGAAGAAGAAGAAATCGCAGAACAAATATGGTGCTACTGTGAAGCCCTTTGTCACCTGCGGTTTGCAAGGCTGGGTGAGGAAAAACCTTAAGCAGCTACATTTACCAAGAAGGCAGTTTTAAATTTGTGGAGTCTGTTTAAAAACCCGGCTTAAATAGTGTGCTCTAATATATGGATGGAGGATACATAATAAATCTGAGCAGATTAAAGTGTTAGACGATTACAATCCATCCTTCAAGCTAATCTTATCTAATCTAATCTAATGGTAATATTGGTAATAATGTGCCCTGTATATTATATTACCCTATTAACGTTCCTTAAAAAACAATTTTTTTATGATTTTTGAAACACATACATACTTGTAAGTGTCTATACAGGATATAGGTCTTGCGGCACTAAATTACGAAATATAAACTTTTAAAATTTTGCACATGTAAGTTATATTCTGACAGATGATCTTGTAAACGTTTAATTACATATCAGTTAAACTTTTGTTACGATTGGTATTAAAAACCTAAAAACAATAATTAAAGATATTACAAATATTTTTCTAAAAAAAAACACGAACGTGCGGTACACGTTTTATTATGAACAATTTTTAAAATGAGGTACGTTTTATAGCTTTAACCTGAAAACTGTTAAGTGAAAGATAATGAATGAAATTTTGTGCTTAAATTTTTCCCGAAATTATAACATTTTTATCAGGAACTTTACCCTCTGTCGAACCTTCAATATTTTTTATTTTAGGGTTTTTAGCATTGGACATACTCTTACAGCTTAATTAATTTTATCACTTGCTCTTTTTCTAACACGTCTGCCATTCTTTAATCGCGAAGTAATTATTACCTTTTTAAAACAAATATATTTTTTACAATAGGACGAGAAAAATGTTTAACAAAGTTGTGTCGACTTTAATTGAATCGTTTATTGCAGAAACCAGCCAACTGACATACCTTAAAAGTTATGATATAGGTTTATAAAGCCTTTTTTTAATTACATATGGATGTGTACTCTAGAAGATAAGCATTTAATTTAATAATGCCTTGTATAACCTAGTTAAACCGGAAATTACTTTTTTAAATCCAAATATCTTTAAAACATCTGCCTAAATCAAGTTTCATCATAAATACCTTTTTATGTAAAATTAACTGAAGAATACAAATTCTTGTTTTTAGGAATTACATACAGAGTGGCACAAAAAAGTATTTTGTTTTAAATTTGAGCAAGATAACCCAGCTGGCGCCATCTAGGGTTTACAATAAAATTAATAGAAAATTCTAGTTGCTTTAAAACCTTTTAAATCCCCATTGAGCCAAATATTTTAAGAATACACCCATTACTAACATAATTATTTATAAAAACTAAAACTAAAACAAATTTTAAACACACTGTATCCTTCAAATCATCCACTTTGGGACTAAGGTAAGTTGGGCTAGATCGTCATATTTAAGCCTCAGGAATCTTTTAGATTGTTTTAAATTTTAAAAACCAGTCAAGTGCAGAAAATATACACTTTACTTTTAATATAGAGGAATTATTAGTAATTACATCTGTTTTAAGAAGTTATTAAGTACCATTTATTTTTTAAGCTAAAATCTGTATTTATTTTAAAGGCTGAAAGTTTTCTTGTCGTTTACCGAAAATTTAATAAGTGCATTGGCAGGTTTCCGAAATGAACGATTTTTTGTCGCACTTCTTCTTTGGTACGTCCTTAAATATCAAATTTTATTATTTTCAAAAATAAAACTATCTAATTTAGGTATTTAGGTAACTTTTAAAATACCGCCATTTTTTCGTAATATTAAAAAGTTTCCCATATGCCAACTTATGTAGACACAATGTTCATATTGTGAACACCCTGTATGGGGTGGCATGTTAAATGTTTAATTATGTATTAAATTGTTTTATTATTTTAAAAAAAACACATCTTAAAGATAAAACAAACAGCAATATGAAATCATTTTAAGGCATAGATTTTAAACCTGCAAGGAAAATTTCTAGGTCGTAAAATACACGGCCAGGGTCGTAAACGTGTTGATTCATCAAATAACCGAACTCAACTTTGTATATATACAGAAATTGACTTAACAATAATTATAAAAAGAGATTAGAGAAAATTAAAAAGCATGCCAAAATGGTTTTTATGGTCCACGGGTTCAATGGTCAGAAGAAATAGTTCCATATGATATATTCGTCCCAGTGACGTAAAGTGATCCCTGTGTATTTAAAATTCACGTCACAATACATTAATGAATTAATTACAATTAATAAATTTAAAAAAGGATTTTTCTAAGTTTTTATTTAAAATAAATAAGTAAATACATTTTTTAAATTCCATTAATTACTACGCAATATACAAAATTGTTTTTAAATTACATTATTGGGTTTTATGTTTGGAAAACATAAAGCCTCGTCAATGCCAATTTTAATCCCCTAGAATAATGTGCGGACATTGTGTAGCATGTGGGTGGACAGTGTATAAATAATTGCTCTTATTTTTTGACCATAACGCCTAACAAAGGAACTTTTTTAGAACCAATCGTTCGTGTGTATTTTTATGTAATTAGATTTAGATTTTAGTGTTAATTTTTTAATTTTAAAGATATATTAAAATACATAAATATTAAAGAAGAAAAATAGAATAACTTTGGTATCTTTACAAAATATTTATATATGTATATAGTATACAGATTGTTGTTAAGAAAATTTAAGGGCGTATTCTACATTACAAAAATATAGAGAAAAGTTTATACAACGTGTCTACTTAAGTTTGCACCATATAAAAAACTTTTTATTAATAGTTTTAGGAAAAAAAAGTAATTCTTTAAAAAAAGGTCTGCATGATTTAAACCTAAAAATGCAATTATCAGATATCATTTTTTGCAGTGGTATACCAGTTATGTCAAAAATGTTAATTTTGCTTAAGACAAAGGTACCCTTATTCTTTTACTAGATTGCACCCCGTCGAATTCGACAAGTTTTGGACAGTTATTAGCAATTTATATTTAGCTCCTCTAGTGGAGGCTTTTTAGACTTTCCTAGTGCACCATAACATTTGTTCGTCATATTTTGCCTGATGTTGCAGTTAGTGCTGACAACAAAAAATGCGCAGGGGGATAACGACACTCCATTCGATTAAATCGAGCAAGTCGATGAGAACATTTGATGAAGTTTACCTTAAGCAACTTTCGTTTATCTGTTTGTTGCCAAAGGAAAACTTATATTATTATATTATATTAAATATCGTGAAATGCGTATCGACTTGCTCGATTTAATCGAATAGAGTATCGTGATCCTCCTTCAGATATTATTTTCTGTAAACATAGTAATTTTATTTGTTAAAATAGATAAAACCCGTCAAATTTTAACGGATCCAATTTAGTTATAATTAATTAGAAAAAGGAAAGAAACGCAACAATAATTTTTTAAAATAACGTGTGTTACGTCAACCGGTCGTTTACCAATGATACATTAAACATGCAATATACAACGTTCATTTATCACATAAAACTCTGAAGACTACAATAAAAAGCACAGGAATTTGTAATTTATTTGGTTTGAGGCACAGACAGTCATGCAAAACTGTTAAGTTGGGGGTATGGTTAGTTCTGGTTAGTTAATAATTATTTCGCTTTAATTAAAAAAAATTAACTAACCAGAACTAACCATGATCCCCCACCACTGTTACAGTTTTATATCACCGTCTGTGACGCCTCAAACGGTTCTTGTGCTTTTAATTGTAGTAAACTCCTATATTAGCAACCTCCCGTGCTCGAATAATGCATATATAGCTTGACAGCAATATATCCATGCAATATTATGGGCACGTCTTGCTCGCAGTATTTATGGCTTGTGGAAGGACACTGTAAATATTTTTATTTTTTTAACGCCACATAATTGTTTAGTGACAAAGCCTCAAAAATTACCAAGCTAACACCAACTTTCTTTTTCTGAAAAGCGTCAAATTTCGACGACTCTGCTATGGTTACATTTAAGCGCATTAACCGTTTTCGGAAAAAATATTTTTGTAGAAAGAATAGGCAACAAAACCAGAAAAATATTTTCTTAAAAGATGTCAGTAATCGAAGGAAAAAAGATCATGTAAATTGTTATAGTGCAACTCTCTCACGTAGGTACTTGCCAAAAAATTAACCCTAGCCTCTTTAATAATGGCTTTATTATTTAATATATTTAACAAAAAAGAAACAGCCCACAGTGTTACGAAGTGGTCATTCATAAAATACTAACCGTGCCCAACGTCGCTTAACTTATTAATTGAAGGAGAACTGGTATGTTAAGGCGCTGAAGCCAATACTTTAAAAAATTGCAAAGTCAGTTTGACAAATAATTTTTTTAATTTGCAACAAAAATATTTTTTTCTAAAAAAGACGCAACTAAACAATAATAAAATAGTGTTAAAAGGTTTCAGTCTCAGAGGATCATTAAAAAAAAACATGTAAGCTGGCGCAGTTTGCACTGCCCAAAAATATAACCAGAAAACTGGTTCAGTTTGTTTTACCCAAAAGCTGTCGTTATTGCGTTTGACCAAAGTTTGACGTAATATTCCCTGCGGTATAGGCAACACACGTTGCATTCTGTTTGTTCGTTTTCAAAAAAAAAAAAGAAAATAAAAACATTAAAAAAAATGGTCGTAGCAGATAAGACGTCTTAGTAACCAGAGGATCATTAAAAAAAGACCATGTAAATTGGTGCAGCAGGAGTCTCTAACAAAGTGTCTAAAAATTTTGGCGTTTTATGCAATGCAAACTGGTTTATTTAAAAGAATTTTATAATTTTTTCTACAATTACGAGCGTTTCTGTGATTTTTGGCTGTTTTGACAGGTCTTTAGCTATCTCTACATATTAGATTTCGAAAGTATGCACTAAAGTACAAATTTAAATTAAAACGCCTAAAAAAATAAATAAAAGCTTTAAGTAAACACGCTTTTAATGTTAAGGTATGTTTTGCACCAAATAAATATTGGAAAAATGGTAGTTGTTTTAATTTTAAATTTAGGGCCGGATTTTGATGTGTTTAGACCCTGTGGGAATGAGCCTGCGGAAGTCTTATTAATAAATAAGTAATGACATCATTCTATAAACTATACAACGTGTCCAAGATAATGAGGGCTAGTATGGGCATCTTGGAAAAGGTAAGAGATACGAAGTCGGTTAAATAAGAACAAAGTTGTGGTTTTATGTGTCTAATAATATGCTGTTTAGTAAGTTTCGGAAAAAAAAAACGTTCCTGTTCTTATTTAAAATCGGATTTTAAAATAAATTGCACTTTTGCATTGCAACGCTTTTTGTTTTATCCAATGGTTGTATTTTATTTAAACTAAAACGTTTTGTTTTCGTAGGGCCATCATCAACTTTATTTTTTAAATATGGTCCTGATATTCTTATATCAAAATTTAAAAGCCAATTTTAATACAAATTTAATGATGTATCATAAATTTGATAGAAATACTAAACTAAATACTATTTTAAGTAAATAAATTACTTTAATAAACCAAGCAGAACTTAACAAAAACACCCTAACATTACTAACTTACATTTTTTTAATACGGTCCTGATATTTTAATATCAACATTTCAAAACTAATTTTATTTCAAATTTACATTATGCTTTAACCGTAATATGGTACTTTAGTTTTCAGAATTCGGTAAAAATAGTATGCTCTACATTTAAAACTAATAAACTAGTTTAGTAAAAAAATAACTTAAAAATGTACAAATAATACATGATTAGAATAATAACTTATAAAATAAAAAAATTATACGAAACTTATTAAAGTTTTAAGTTACTTAGGTTAATCTAACAACAAGCAAAACACCTTTTTATTTAATTAGTTTATCTTAAATATCAGATATGTCTTAAATACAAATAGTTAACTTAGTAGTAATAATCTTAACACTGATAGTATGACGGTATGATCTTAAAGCCTTCCAAGTTGTTTTGAATTTACGCAGAATAGGGATCTTACCATCATACCGTCAATAATAAAAAAATCCACTATCAATTTAATTATTTGCTTTTAAGAAGTTTTTGATATTTTGGAAATATTATCAAATATGTTGTATTTGTTGTTAGAATAACTCGAATAGAAAAAAACTGAAACAAGTTTCGTTTTTTTATAAGTAAATCATTTATTCATTTATTGCAGGATTTTTAAGTTATTATTTTTTTTACTAAACTAATGTTTTGTTTTAAAATGTAGAACTTACTATTTTTATCGTGTTCAGAAACATGCAGGAGCGTATTACGATTAAACTATAATGTTAATTTTGAATAAAATTGTATTTCAAATTACAATATTAAAATATCAAGACCGTATTTAAAAATGTTAGTTAGTAATGTTAGGGGTTCTTGTTAAGTTTTGCTTGGTTTATTAAAATAATTTATTAACTTAAAATGTAAAGTTAATTATTTTAAATAAATTTCTAAAAATACAAGCCTGTATTCCACAATACATTATTGAATTTGTATTTAAATTACCTTTTAAATTTTGATAATAAAATATTAGGTCCGTATTAAAAAAAACAAAGTTAATTATGTTTCTACAAAAACGAAACGTCGCATTTTAAATGAAATACCACCATTGGCTAGACCAGAAAAAGTGGCAATGCAAAAGTGCAATTTATAACCAGGAAAAAAATAAAACAAATTTTGAGTTTTTCAGTTTTTTCCGAATATCTCTGTAAATACTCGGAATTTTAAAACTTTTTAAACAGCACATTATTAGGCACAAAAAATCACTACTTTGGTTTTAATTAACCGACTTTAATCTCTTACCATTTCCAAGAGGCTCATACTGGCCCTCCTCATCCTGGACACGTTGTATACTTAGTGGAAATTTGCTTCCCCAAAGCATTGTGAAAAGCAAGAAAAGGTTTTCATGCTACCATTACAACTTTTCACTTATTTAAAAGAACTGTCGTGAGGACCTACAAATTTGTTGTAAAGTCCCTAATTTGTGAAGGCTTTAGAGAAGTATTTAGATTCTATTAAGACATAACCAGGTCATGGAATCAATTTAATAATATTATATGCTTAAAATATCCTTTAAAAAAAAGGTGTTGTAAATAATCAAAAAATTTGGTCAATATACTTCTTGGTGTGTGCCCAAACAAGGACTTGTCGTTACATAATTCAGTATAAATCATATAAGTGCAGTTTTAAAATTATTCTTAAAAACTCTTAATTACTAAAATGTAAATTGTATTACGACCTAAAATAAAATTATAAATATAACATTTAATTATATCCCAAGTGATCTGGCCATACCTCTTAAGCGATTTCGCACATATTTGAAGGAGGAACAAACTTTTTAACCTGGTACTGGTTCATTATTTGTGATATTAGAGAATTATTGCACAGTAAAATAAGGCCAGGCACTAATAATACCGGCCTTATTTTGACATCTGAGCTTGCGCTGGTGTATGGTAGGATAAGGATCCCCCTAATAAGTAGGTATAATGCCCGGATTTATTTATGTAGGTTTTAGGGCGTGCCTTATTTTAACTTGTATGGAACTGTTCGTCTAACCGAACGGCTTGCCGATCACAAAATCTATAAGTTTTAAGAAGTAAAAATACTTAAAACCTTGCTTTTTCAAATGTATTTCTATAATTGTGAAAAAAACCCTACAATAAAAACAATAAAGAAAAACTACTAAAATTTTTCCCCTTTTTTTTAGGTTAGTGGTATTGAAAACATGATTTGCAATAACTTTAAATTATGGGTACATGCACTATTTAAATAAGGCCGGTATTAATAATTCCCAAGCTTAATAAGGCAACTTGCAATAATTCTCTATTATTTGGGTCATCGTTTAAATTTGCGATTAAAATTAAGCGCGCTTGTCAAAAACTTTTGAAACCCTTTTAGAGCACTATCACATTATTTAGTCATTATGTGCTTGATCCTGATGAAGTTGCATTTAGTATCGTATCTACAACTTGGTTGTAGTTATTACTTGTTTTCATTATAATTTCCAATAACCATTATTTAGTAAAGAAAAACTTACAAAGTCGGTTTTGTTGTGTCTGCAGTTCAAATCTAAATAACCAAGAACCTACGTTTCGTGAATTTACATAAAATAACTGAAACCCCTGACTGTACATTTTTTAAATTTAATTTGTTACACAATGATGTCTAATATTTGATCTTGATCTTGTTATTTGGCTCTGCTACAGAAACAATGCGCCAGATGCCTAATATTTATTTTTAAAATGTATTGCTTTATTTTTAAAATTGCTTGCTTCTAGCCAAGAAACAAACCAAAAATTGGGTAATATCTGTAAATATGGTAATGGAATGTTTGTCTCTATTTCGGATCCAGATACACATTTTTATCAGCTAATTTACCGTGTTGCAGCATTGTTTTTCCTAATTTAAATCGCTAATAGCTACACAAATTATAAAAATAGGAGATTTAAGTATGGGGTATATAAATTAATTTGGTAAAAATGTAAGAATTTAAAGATACCAGTAATGAGAAGGTGTTGTCTGACTACACGCGATATGTTACAAAATTAGGAATTTACTTCTATTTTATAATTTTTAATTTTTTTTAATTATTGCTTTTACTTTTAAACATGAATTTAAATAAATAAAAATATTATTGCATGTTATACAGGGTGTTCATTTAAAAAGTTACCACTTGGTTATCTGCGAAAAGAGACAGATTTAAGAAAATCGCCGAAACACGTTAAGATATTTATTGAGGAGGACCGTTTTTTACAGGATTTTGTAGGATAAAAGATGTTTTTTTATGCAATTTGTATATTATATTATTAATAAAAATTTTTTTAAAGGAGCTTAAAGAAAAAACCCCATTAGTTACATCTTATTTTATTAGTTTTGGAAATATGGCCATCCCAATCAGGTAATTTTTAAAGTACCGCCATTATGTAGTCAGTAAAGATATTGACTTTATATTTTAGGGTTATAAAGTATTCGCCAGGAGCTTTAAAATAATGTATCATTTGACCCATCTTTCTATTTAAGAATTTTGGGGTGGGGAGCCTGGTAGCTAGGGGGTTGAAGGGGCGCCGACCAATTTTTTGAGACAAACGCTTTGGCGATTTTATTAAATTTGTCCCTTTTCGCAGATAATTGACTCGTAACTTTTTAAATGAACAGCTTATATAAAGCAACTGCAAACATGAAAGACATTGTTTTTTTATTACTTTTTCTTCTCATACCATTTACCTATACCAAGTCTTATTTTGATGTCTAATACTATACATGGTGTTTCACAACTAATTCTACAATAAAAAAATATGTAAAAAACTTTTTATGAAATATGTCCTAAACGTCTTAGTTTTTAAACTACAGGGTGGTAAAATTATTTTTTTTTATTATAACTCTTATACCAATTAAGATATTTTAAAAAAATTGGGGGACGTCTTTTATGCACAAAAGACATTGTTTGGCATACAAGAAAAAAATAAATATGTTTTAATTAAGTAATTATGAGGAGTTAAAGGTAAATATTATTTAAGAAAAAAATGGTACGCCACTGCATTTTTCTAAATTAAAATTATATTATATTTTTAAAATTCCCATTTAGTTTGAAACAAATTTGATCTCTTGACTTTTTAATTTGATGCACGGTTTTCTCAAAAATAACTAAAAACCATTTTTCGTCACGGTCATTTCGTATGGATAATATCAAATTCTACAGTGAAAAACTACCATCGATATTTACATATTTCTTAATTAGATACGGATTTGACTATGCCGAGAAATGATTTTTATTTATTTACGCGAAAACCGTGCATCAAATGAAAAAGTCAAGAAATCAAATTTGATTCAAACTAAATGGGAATTTCAAAAAAAATATATATTAGAAAAATGCAGTGGCGTACCACTTTTTCTTAAAAAATATTTATCTTAAACCCTTTATGAACGACACTGGTATTTTTTCTTGTATGCCAAAAAATGTCTTTTGGTGCATCCGACAAATTTTTTCAAAATATCTAAATTGGTATAAAAGTTATTATAAAAGTTTTTTCATATTTTTATTGTAGAATTAGCCCTTAAAGTTTGTCGGATAAGCTGTGAAACACCCTGTAGACTATAGAAGTTACATATATCGATTTGTTGACACCCGGTGTATCTAAAAATATTTTCCTCAAGCAACAAAATTCCTTATTGTTTCTTTACTTACGCTTTTAAAATTTGTATTAAATGTTTCACCAAAAACAAAATTTACTTTAATTTTGGAATTGTTTCTAACATCAGATCAAATCGGATTGAAAATTACATTACAGATTTATTGTACTGAATAAAGGTAAAAAAGAAAATGAAAATTAAAAACTCTGACTTAGGAAAAATGAATAATGTATTTATTCGGAAACATAATGCTCTTCTTTCGTAAAGAAATCAGCAAAAGGTTGTATAAAGTAAATAAACAGGATTTTATTATATAGGATATCATTTTAAATAATACATAAAAAAATATATATAAGAACTTACTAAAAACCACTTTATTTAATATGTAACTGATAAAAAATTAAAATGCATTTTAAATTTTATTTTAAAACCACGCGAAAAAGTAATGTGTTTAATTTGTGATATTAGCGTGTACCCAAAAAGAACTGGCTGCCCAAGATAAAAATTTAAATTATTTAGTTTAAACTTAGTTTCAGTAATAAAATAATTATTTCTTATTAACCGAAATGTACACAAATAACATTTTTTTACATATTTATGGTTTTCTGGTACACGGTGGCGACGCCAGCTTTTTTAAGTTGGGCAATACCCGTCAGAAATATTTGGAGGGTGGGCGGCAAAATTTGCAAGTGCAATATTGAAATGAAATAGATACAGGGCGTTTTAATATTTAGTTTAAATATTATAAGAGCTCATTTTTAAGCTCCTATAAACTGAAAACAAAAACCCTCTATAAGCTACAGCTAAAAAAAAATTGTTTATTTTAAACTGTGGCTACTTTTATTCCATCAAATCCCATGAAAATTTGCACATCCTCATCAGTTTGACAGTTGTATTAATTGTTTGTCTTAAAAACATACAATTTTACACGGAGAAGCAGCGATTTATTATTTTTTTACCAGCAGAGAGGTATAAATGAGGTTGGAACCTGTAAAATATTAATAATGACCAAATTTAATATGTTCAATGAATTTTTTATAAGTTAAGCTATTTTGTTAAATAAATTCGTTTCGCAATTTAAATTTCTAAATACATATAACTGACAGGAGAAAATTCGGAGAGTTATAACATTTTGATAGGATATTTTACTTGTTGCAATATACTGTTAATTTTTAATATTGCGACAATAGGTCCTTTATTCAAGAAGTTTGTGATTCGGATTACTTGAATCATTAAAAATTGAATAAAATTGGATAAGAATGATATTTTTAATAGGGCGTTATTGCGTTTCTGCTCAATTCGCAGGTTGGGCAAACGGCTGGGCAAAAACAATTCAGGTTGGGCACTCGCGCAACCGCGCCCACCCATGGCGCCGCCACTGCTGGTAAATAGTTTTGTTAAATATTAAGTTTCCTAAATGTAGGAGATTAGACTTTCAAGCAAACAAAATTTGTCGTAAAAAATTAGGTCAAACCATTTATATTATATAACATTTTTTAATAAAATGTATTCAAATGTATTGAGATCTTAAAATAATAAAATATAATGTTGGAGTATTTTGTTCTAGCTTAGTCACATGTGCAGTGCGGTATTGACTTTTTCGTTTAAGAAACATTTTCAAAACTGTTGCATTGTACAATTTTACAGTTTTTTAACATTTTTATTAATAAACAGCATACTTAAGAAACACACCCCACGTGCCCACGACATTACTAGCAAGCCTGTTGTTTTCTTGAGAGTTGTTACAAGGTTTTAAAATTTTAGTCGGATGTATGGCTAAATAAGATGCAGATTTTTGACATTTTAGATTTTATGTGGCGCATTCGGTTTAACTGAAAGTGCTTCTAATTTTGCTGTTTTTAATGGAACACCCTATAAATTAAAAAAAAAATAATATTGCAGGTAATTCTAGGAACGAATATGTACTACATGCCATACCTACCTTAATTAGTTTTTGGGAAAATGAATGTAGTAAAAAACAAATGATGGTAAAAAGGGCTAATGCGATTTTTGACACATATTTAATGAACCCTATATTCTATTACCGTAAAAATACAATTTCCGGTTTTACCGGAAGTGCCGCAAAATTGACTTTTGGCAGTAAAGAACTTTAATAATTAAATAGAAACCACTACCTTAGGTTTTAAATTTAAACTTAACACTTATTTCTCTATTTTTTTTAAATTATATTCTATCTCTAAACCCAATAGTTCCTAAGTTATTAATAGTAAAACGTTAAAAAGCATATTTTCTTTGCTATTTTCAAGGCAGCCTTGCGCTTTATCATTCCTATTTTAAAACTATTAAGTTTAGAGATAAAGAAAACAAAAAGATTAAGAAATAAGTATAAGGTTTAAATTTAAGGCTCAATATAGTGGTTTACATTTGAATTATTGAAATTATTACTTACTGCCAAAAGTCAAATTCTGTGACACAGCTGGTAAAACCGGAAATTATATTTTTATGATGATAGAATAAGGCTTATCAAATATGTGTAAAAAATCGCATCAGCCTTTTTTCTACCATCATTTGTTTTTTAACAAATCGATAAAAATGACGGTTAACATGAGATTTTCGAATGCCATTTTCTCAAAAACAAATAAAGATAGTATGTAGTACATTGATTTTTCTGTAATTGCCTGTAGAGTTGATTTGAATATATAGGGTGTAGGGTTCATTAAAAATAGCAGAGGAAAGTTCTTCTGGTTAAACCGGATTTATCACATAAAATCTGAAACATCAGAAATCTGCATCCTATCTAACTATACATCTGACCAAAATCTCAGGCTAGCTAGTCATTTCGTGGGCACCCGGTATACTTAGAATTACATTACCAACAACATTTTTAAATTTTTTTTAGATATAATTTAATCTGCCCTCACTTGTCATAAGCCTAACATCAATCGATTTTTAGGTTACCGAATAATTAGAGGCTATTCTTAATAATGTTTGAATAGTTTAAAAATATTGTTTATCTTTCATGTTTAACTTTCTGGCGGTCACTGTGTATAGTTAGAATTTTTATGTCACCAGATACACTGTGAATCTTGTTTAAAATTTACATTGTATGTTAATTACCAATAGTCCTCATAATATTGGCGTACCAGCCGACGCAGTGATTAAATCAAATTCGGTCACATTAATCAATTCATTGTCAAACGTAATCCGTTTTTGCATTATCAACCGAATCGGCATTAAGCGTGCTATAATTTTGATGATAAATTTAAATTAAGGAAGCCCAGGATTAGTATGAAGAGTAAGCTTGTACTTTCGATTATATAAAATTTAGATAATTTAAACAATAAATTACATAAATAGAGGAGGCCGGGAAGCCCCACCCAGCGGGTATCGTCGTCCGCCGTTATAATTTCTAAGCGCAACTTCATAATCGGTCCGATATCCATCTTTCAAGACAAACATTAATAGTACAGAAAGCATACTTATTTATAATATGGGAGGGTGAAACAAACTAGAGACAAGCTATTCTTTTTTAATGTTTAGCTAAAGACATACTAAAAGTCTACCACGATCGCACGAACACAAATATAAAAAAATGGCCGCCATCTTGTTTTTTTATGTTATGCAATAACTTTTTAATTTATGCAATTGCAAAAAAATACAAAACTTTAATTTTAGAGCTTAAAAAGACGCATCTTTTGGCTTTAAAAAAATAATATAGCTTTTAAAATAAAAAAGTAACAGTTTTTTAAAAAACTGATAAATTAAAATTATAAATTGAGATGAACTAAAGTGAAATATTTTACTTTTACAAAATGCTAAAAACATTTCAAATTCACCTTATTGGTTAAAAATCTCTATTTCTTTTTAAACTACCACTTTAGAAATGGTTGTACTGCAAGAAATACCTTAAAATTGGCCACATTTCCTTTCTTTTGTTGTGCCATTTTTGGACAAGGTATTACAGTACAGTAAACACAGCAGTTTACTGTAGAGTAAAATAGAACAAATTAGGGAAAAGCTAGACCCATAGTGAGTGCTACCATAATATACATAAAGTCTACCTTGATAAAAATATGGCAAGTAATAAAAAAATTGCGGCCATCTTAAACATTTCCAGTTGTTGCTATTATCTCAATTAATATAAAATTTATCAAAAAAAGAGTCCTTTAATGTTAAGACATTAAAGCTGCTTAATTAGGATAAATTAGTTTGTAGTTATAGTTTAAGAAGATATAGGGTAAACCAAAAAAGTAAAAACTGCTTAAGACTTATGTAGCCTTATTTTAAAAAATAAAACCTAATAAAAAATATAGGTTTTCTAAAATTAAAAGTTATATATCTATTATTTTCGGATCCTAATTAAATTTTTACTTTTTTTTGAAAAATTTTGGATAACTCTTGTAATAAAAGTATATGTTTTTACTTTAGTTTAGCATCTTTTAAATGAAGCTACATCCAAGTTACGCGTACCCGTACCAACGTCATTAATTGTTTTAAGACCGTTATATTTATTTAGTGTTTGTTAAACGTAAAGATAGATGATTTCCACGTATTTTCTACAATTTAGTTTAAGACGACTGTAGCTATTAAGAAAAAATATGTTTGGGGAATTTCATAAAAAAATATACATAGAAAGTTTAACAAAAGCAAAAAAGCTTGTTTAATTTTAAAGACAAATCATCAATGTTAAAAGGGCTAATCTAATATTGTATTAAAGTCACTTTTAAAACCTTATATTTTTAAATCCGTAGTGTTTAATAATAGTGCTAAAAAAGTTTAAACCAACTTTAAAGCTTTATACATTATTTATTAATTTTAAGGGTGTAAGAATTTCTTAGTAATCAAATGGATCCTATGGCATGATGGTTAGGGATATAAAAAGTTACAAGGATAAGAGTGACAACGGTGAACTAGTCCCCTTCAAGACCTAACAAAAAGAAGCATCCTTAAATCTACTAAAACGATTTTTTTATGCAAATAACGTGCGTATGGACGGAATTTCTAAAAAGTTTAGCATTAGGTGCTTTCTAAAGGGCAGACAATGCTGTGGAATTAATTCCACTAATGCCATTTTGCAGGTTAGTTAAAGAAATAACTGACTTTCTATAACCAATATAATGAATTCCAAAGGTTTTTTTTTTTCACCCTTTCGGGGTCATCCCACCCAGGTCCGACGACCGCCCCCTAGGTGGTGCACTGCAGCCTGAAGGCTTATTGTACCTTGACCCCCTACTCCTTCTCATTCACACACCATTCATTCCATAACTTAGATGGTTGTTGCTCGGTCCGCATCCCCGAGCAGACAACACCGTGTGCCGCCGCCCGAAACACCGCTGCCGTCGGACACCCATCTAAATTATGGGCGCGCATTTCACTGCTTAACTCCAGTGATCGACGTTTGCCGATACAACCGAAGCCGCCACAAGCGCGCCAATTCCAAAGGTTACTTAAAGTTAAATACTTTGGTAAAGAAAAATATCTGAGTTGATCTCGACTCATAATTTAATTTAATTGTAAATTTACCATTATTTAAAAACTGTAACTTTTGTATTCAAAAAGCTGAAAATATGTTTTTAATACCAAAAGATTCGTTTATTTAGGCTCTTCAAATAAAATGTCTCTGATTTTTTTTAATGCACAAATAAAAAGTTATATAACAAATTAAAAAAAATATAAAAATAGGATCGCGGCCATTGTTTTTATAATTGGAATCATGCAAAATGTTACATATTTAAAATCTATAGAAGAATAGCTTTTCTCTAATTTGTTCCACCTTAACATCCAATTTTTCTTTATTATAAAGCTAAAATGCTAACTTAGCTGATTTGCGCTTCGCAAAAATGCTTTTAATCTTTCAATCGTCGAAAATTCGTTTTGAATGCAGTTTGATGTATACCATATATTTGCGGTTAAGCTGTGTAGATATTTAACTTTTTTTAGTAGTAGTAATAATGTAATTTATCTATTATAAATATTATTTTTATATAAAATATGTTAAAAATATTTAATATTTATTTTATGTTGGGTTTTATCTTTTAATCTTATGCCCAAAATTTTATTATTTTAAAAATCCAAATATTAATGGCTTAATTTCTTTAAAAATATCTAATTTTATAGCAAAAAATATCTTAATTTATGGGCGGCGTTATACATCTTATCAGGAATCTTCGCCCATTGGTAGGATCTTAAAAACGTAAAGTTTTCTTAATCGTTTACTTGCTCCAAATTAACAGATTTGAGCAATTAGAGCCATTTTTGATCAATGCCTATATGTTGGCTTCGTTTTAAAAGTTTTCTGGGTATTTAAATTTTTTAACACAGAAATAGGACCAATTAAAAGAAAAAAAATGGTATTTTAATTTTTTGACACAGAAATGGGTTCAATTACAAACTAAACATAATTTCTCAATGATTTTTATGGACTGTTAATTCAAATAAAAGATAATTTTTATTTTCTTTGCACTAGTTCACATAAATCATAAGATAAGAAAACCTGTTTCTTCACAAAAACTACCGAACTTTTGATATTCATCATAAATAATTTGGAAATTTGGAAAAATTACTGGAGTATTAGATCCCAACCAAAAGCAACGGGTATCTGTTCTGCTCTCTGTGTGTATATCAATAAAGGTATGATTTCGAGGACCGCGGCAGGCAGCTAACCGCCGACGCGAGCAGCAGAGCCATTTATATTACCAGCAACGCTACTCGTTACTCCCAAGATGAAGGAAAATATGAATGGCTCTCCTGCTCGCGGTTAGCTGCCTACCGCGGTCCTCGAAATCATACTTTAAAGATATGCCGCCGCAAGCGCCAGAGGCCAGAGCCATTCATATTACCAGCAATGCTACTCGTTACTCCCCAAGACGAAAGCAAAATATAAATGGCTCTGCTGCTTGCGTCACGTCGTCAGCGATGATTCCGAGGACCGCGGCAAGCAGCTAACCGCTCGCTCAACAGCCGGCAACAAGAAGGTAGGATCAACCGCGATTCCAAATTGGTTCGCTTTGCGCATGACATAGCAATGTGCCTTTTTTTGGGGGCAATATTTAAATTTAGGTCCTAAGAAAGCCTAAAATGTTTGTGAAATTGCAGATTTTTTTTTTTTTTAATGTGGAACGAGTATAGAAAAATATCTTTCTAAAATAATATTACTGTTAATCTAAGAATATAATATTTGACGTTTACAAGCTTAAGATGTTAATTTGTGCATAAACGGAACTTACGCAATAATCCACTACTTAAAGCACCTAAAAACAAGTTATCTTATACCTAACTAGTTTAAAAGTCACAAAACTGCCAAAAACCAATGTAAAACGGCAAACTAAACATCTAAAAACACGAAAACAAACGTATGGTTTCAACTTTGTTTACAAATTCAGTCACATTACTACGTCAGAGACGGTGGTCACGTAATAAACGTCATGTGCAAGATCCTACCTTTTGTATTTGTTGTATCATGTTTAACACCTCCTTGACACGCCAGGAAGGACTGCGACGAAACGCGCGTGTCTGACTCAGTCCCGGATGTGTAAGATTCCGAACACGGCAGCAGACTGCAAACCGCTGAGGGCAGCCAAAGGGCACTATACTTATTTTGCTTTTGGGAGTTAAGTCAAATTTTCTTGTTAACCGTATTCGTTTTACTGGTTCAAACAGTATTCGAAAATGACAATATAAATATAAGAATCAAGAAAATGGATGTTTTTAAACCGTTTCGTCACAGCACAATAAACCTTTAGGTTATGAGTATGTTTTTTTATTTTTAAGATTAATATGTACTTTTGTTTACACCAAATATAAAAATTTTTACTTGCCACGTAAACAGTTTACGAAAAATGTCTGAAACATAGCTTTTAATGAGTACGATACATACACCCGCCCGACAAAGATAACTTTATTGTTTTTAAACCATTGTCCGGGTTGTATTCAAACACGGTTAAAAACGCGACGTACGTGACGTCACCGTTTAACAAGAAAATCTAATGTTTTTACAATGTTTTGAACCGTATTAACGACAAAAAATGGCTAAAGTAGCAGTGTCACTGGAAATGTCAAAGGCTCTTCCGTGTTCGGAATCATACATTAAGGATTAAATTTGTTACAACGTGTTCCATGTTCCAAATTTCGACCCGCTCGATGTTTGTCAGGAGCTTAAATGCATTACCTAATTTTTAAAAAACAAAGAACTCAATTTACATCACCGAATTTAACTTTGACATCAAATATCACAAATATTTACCGATTTTACTCTTTCGGTGCCAAACAATAAGCGAGTTTCCAATCAATTAACAAACTGTACTGTGTGATTTGTTTAATATGCTTACTAACTTCCAAACTAATCGGTCTATTGCCAGATTTTAAAATAAGTAATTGCGATTCCAATTCTAAATTTCGTGATTTTTTTAATAGGTGATGACAAAAAGAATACAACTTCCTAATTTAAATAAATTATCTAAAAAGTGTAAATCCTAATTTAAGTACCTTACCTGTACTTTTACAAAAAAATAATATTTATTATGCTTATCCCCTATTTACACAACAATCTTAAAAAAATATATACATGGTGACCTAAACGTCTAAAATATTGTTGTTGTTTATGTAAATATAACAACAATTTTGTTAATACAAAACTAGTTTGTTTCAAAATACTAAGTATTTTATTGCTTACAAAGGATTTTTTTAAACATGTGATCTCATTATTTTTTTTTACAAAAATGGATTCAGCATAAAATCTTGCATATAGTGTACTGTTTTATTTTGACATGTGCCACAGTGTTGCCACACCACTTATAATTTACTATATTTTTAACGTTGGAATCAACATTGAACATACTTATTGTTAGTATACTTTAACGTGTTAGTAAATACTAAAAAGAACAAACAAAAACCATCTCATTCAGGGTATTTTTATAGCGTTGCCAATATCGCCAAATTTTAGAATGCCTAATGCTTAATTTGTTTCCGTTGTTTACAAAATGTGGGGTGTACTATTTATAACGAAATAATAAATAGCGTGGCAATACCGTAATCAATGTCAAAATAAAATAGCCCACTATATACACAATTTTATGGTAAACTTGTTTATGTAAAAAAAATATTAAAAAAAAACTAACAACAATTTAAGAGTACCAAAATTAGAAATTTCCAGAAATTAAGAAAAAAGTGAAAAATGTAATGCTTGACATACCGGTTGCCTTAACCTTGAATTTCGTTTGCAATCGCTGAGTTAAAATTGACCCTGTAAACTTTAATGTGGGATATTAGAGCTACCACATAGAACAGATTGATGGACATAAAAAATAAAAATTTATACTTTAGCACCTGGATCAGTTAGCACTTTCACTCTTTAATGTATTTTTTTGCAATCTTAAACATTGTTAGTAAATTTATGTTTTAAAAATTTACAACTATGGCAGTAGCGTTGCGTAAGCAAAATCAGCCGTAGGCAAAGTCATATTTGCAAGGCCCTTTGTGCCCAAAAATCTAGTTGGAAAAAAAGTTAAGGAATAAAAAGGTCCCTACTTTTACTGTAAGCCTCCTTTTATAACATATTACAATTAGGCAGCAAAGAAGATAACAAATCGCTTTTACTGCAAGGCCTCTTTTAACAATTAAAAAACAAAAAAAAGGTGACCTGACCTACCCTCCCTTTTTTTTTTCTTTATAATTACGTTATATCCCTGTTTCACATTTTATACCTCCGCCTTGTCGCAACGCCCCTCCAGGCGCGGGGCCGTAGACGACCGCCTACAGCTGCCTAGCTACGCCACTGAACTTTGGTATAACATGTTTTTCCGTTAAATATATAACAGCAATAACGAACTATTGAGCCACATTGGATATAAGTTAAATATACAAAGTACTTAGTGGGTCAAGTGAATAAAGCTAAGCATATGCTTTTACTTAAACTAATAACAGCTAAAACATACAAAATTGCCTGTAACAAAAAAGCAAGTACTATTGTATTAGCTTTTGCTTAAGTTTATTCACCTGGCCTAGTATGGATTTTTAATTGATTTTCTTTGGTCACTAACGCTAATCTTTAGCTCAGATTATCCAAATATTCAGAAGTCCAAAGATAGCGTGGGTTATCTTGCATAATCTTAATAAGTTAGTTTTCGAAACGGTAATCAACAGGTCTCCAATTTAATTAGCATTTTACTGCTTTAGGAACTATCAAGATTTTGGTTAAATTTTATGGTATTTTGCATTTATAAAGATACTTCTTTTAGACTATTTGTACGCTTTTTCTTAATAAATATGTAATTAAATCATAATACCATTAATATCTTTGTGCATTCTAAATGATATTTACTAACTATTAAGGGTGTTTCAAAATGTAGTATAATTATTATATGGTGGAGTTTTTCAAGTCAAAATGGGACTTTTGTCCTATAAACATGTATACTAATATTTACTTTCTTTAAGCTACAGTCATTGTAAGTTGCGTTGCAGTTATCCATACATCTTATTAAAGAGGGCATACTAGGGTGGTAGTTAAAAATTAAATTTTTAGCAATGCCCCTAAAAGGCATTCTTAAAAAAAACACTGAATTTTTTATTAAATCAAGACAAAATATGGGTTTTAGACGATCTAAGTAAATTTTTAGGTATAATCATTAGGGTGGTAGTTTAAAATATTTTTTTGCGACGCCTCCCAAAAGCTGTCTTTTAAAAACACATACTTGTTTTTAGAACAACACGTGCCCCTAGACTATCTAAGTTTTTTTTTTGGGAATAAACTTTGATTAGATCTAGAGGCACGTGTTTTTGAATTAAAAAAACTATGGTTTTTTCATTAAAATGAAGCTTTTTGGCGGCGTTGGAAAGAAAACATATTTTAAATGATCACCCTAATGCATATCCTTATTCTTTTATGGTGACCAAAATAATATAATTAAACATATGTAGGGGAAACTGGCGTAAATGGCATTCTCAGGTAAAATGACACACTTCATAATTTTTAAATTTCCCGCTTTAGCAGCGACTTCTTAAACGTGTTGGAGCGTGTAATATAATCACTGCAGTTTGTATCAAAATTACCATACAGGTGCATGTTTCTATTTTTTTTGCACGGCATTTGAAGTTCAATTTCCAATTCACCAACCGCAAAATAATTCTAATCAATTTAGAATTTGTGCATTTATGCGAAGTTTCATAGTTTTGTTACAAATTTTATAATTTTTTTATTGAAACACAATAATTTTCCTATGTTTATTAATAAATATGATTACTTATATATATATATATATATATATATTCTTAAAATTTAAATGTGTTTGCCAAATTGTCGTTTTTGGGTAAAATACATGTAATAAGTGTAAAATGACACACTATTTCAACAAGTTCATTAACGTCAATAACTTCTTTCTCTTAATGATTGCTAAATATAAAACGAAGTCATCCCCTAGAACAAAGATATTTTCCGCAAAATTTGTTGTTAAATTTTAAAAACAGTCAAGATTGTTTACATACCTTATCATATTATAAATGTTAAATGTTTTTAATAGAAATAAGTTTTAAATATATTTAATGTATATGTTTTTACTTCATAAAATCCTTAAAATCGTCTGTTGAAGGTATATGCCAGTTTAGTCTAAGCTATTGTGTCATTTTATCTGACGCCCGCCATGCCTAAAATGACATACTTTAAGACATTATGAACAATATTCGTAATTTTTTTTTCTATGCTGGATTAGATGAACCTTAGGCTTAAGTAATGACTAAAAATAAGTTATAAAGGCACTTTACAATTTGTTATATTAAATTACATTATTATTTCTTAAAATATGGGCAAAAATTTTAAAAGTATGTCATTTTAGGCCGTTTTCCCCTACATATATGTTCTAAATAAAATCATTGTTTTCTTATTTTTTTATCATATTATTTTATTTTGTTTCACGTTTAATTTAACCGGAACTAACCTCCATCAGAATAAGTGGACAGCTGCAAAAAGGTTCAACTAAAATATAACACTTTTTTTGTACATAACTTTAAATAAAATTTTATAAAAGCTTTTACAGTATATAAGCAGTCAGAATTTGAAAACAATAAGGACAAAAATATTTAGAATTTTTACACATATACAATGATGTTGATGTTTAAAATACAGAAAGTAACAGGCAGCATTTCCTTTTTATCTTTTTTTGATAATTATGTACAATTTACGTTTTTTCGTGTGATTTTCTGTTTTTACTTTAACTTTTTTAAATTCGTGTCGATTTTAAATAATACAATTTGTCAGTGACAGTTCATTCTTTGTCTATATAAATATTTTTTTATTGTCTTTAATAGGGGTTGACTAGTTTTTTTATTAGGCTACACCAGCAAATCAGCCACGTTTTGCTACCACTGTTGTACTCTGATTAATAAAGCAAATCAATAAACATTTCTGTGTTTAAGGCTTATTGAAGGTGTTGACTTTAAAAATGTTTTGCAATGGTTATATAAAAATGAATTGATAAGTAAATTATAATTTTTTCTGTGTTTAACGGTTTTGTTAAAATAAAAATGATGTAGGAAATGTATTAAAAGCTAAAGAAATAATTCGATAAGTCCCAGAGCTACCACAATGCACTAATCTTCTCATCAATCTGGGGTATTGATCAGATAAATATAAAAAAGTTGGGTGTATCCCATCCAGAATAAATATTATGATAAAAAAATTTAGGTGTCCAACGATTTTATCATTTGTCTGATCAATACCCCAGATTGATGCGAAGATTGGTGCGATCTGATAGCTAGGAATTATTGAATTATTTTTTGGCTTTCAGATCATACCTCACATAATTTTTATTATAAAAAGAAAAGGCAAAATTATATATTTTTTTATATAATTTATTTTCAAGTTTTTAGTGTTGTTGTTAGTTTATACTTTTAATTCTATCAAGTTCATTTATTACTTCACTATTACATGGTTTATTTCCTGACAATTCGTTGAAATTTCTGATGCATAAACTCCATTCTACTTACTAAGCCTTTTTAATTGATACCCATATTGAGGTTGTTGTGAAGTAAAAGGTAATCTGCCTTTGTATCGGCGGCCATCTTACCATTTACAATTATAAAAATATATTATATTGTATTTATATCAAGATTAGGAGTGTCTACCAAACATCAGATCGATCTGTCGTCAGAAAGGGGGTAAAATTCCAATTAATTAATTTGACCTAAACAAACAAATAAACTGTGCAAGCTAAATCAAACCGTTTACATCAGAAAATGTGAAGAAAAGTATGTAAGTTTATGGTCTTAAAGTAATCAATTCGTTGAATATTTTTTTTTCTTAAACTAAGCAAGATATGCTATCCTAAAAATTAGAAATATAAAAGTTGTTTTTTATTTGCTTAATCTAAAGCAAGCACAAATATTTTACACACATTTACACAGTCAGTAGTGAACCGTATTTTGTTAAAATTATTCCTTCAGTTGCCGCTCGTGACCCCACTGGACCTATTAAATGTAACTAAGTTAGTGATAAACTACCTCCTTTAATTTGCTTTTTGCTTATATTTTTTAAGAACATTTTGTTACACCTTATGTATTAAAAATTTCTCGTTGTAACTTTTACAAAACCCTTCTGTTAAAAATAATAATAAACAAGAAATCGCAAAAATATTTGTACTTATGGTACTTTAAATATTGCTAATAGGGCATATTTTTTTATAAAAAATAAACTGTCGGCTTAAAAGCTTTATCTTATTCCTGGTAAAAACTTCCCTACTCCTTTATAAATGGTTTATGGAAAATAGTAAAACAAACGCCACATAAGGATTTATGGTAATCTACTAGTCTGCCAGAGAGACTTAACAAAATAAACAAGTAGGCCAAATGCAAAGTTCTAGGATACTTAAAGGGTGCAGAAAACAAGATTATTCGTGTCTTTTATTAAATATAACACACTGGCATTTTATTTATGGAATTCTGGGCAACATCAAATAACAAGTATTTACGTGGAAAGTATAAGCAGTAATTATACATATGTACAAGATCAGCTTAATAAAGTAACACATAGGCAATGTGAGGAAAAGAGACAGTTTAACGTGAATACCGGTTGTATTTCTGATTGGATGACTAATCGTACATCCTTTGTTGTTGCTTTACTGGCCGACATACTTTTAACTATTTCTTATACAATATGTTAGTATATTATACAGACAGGTCCACTGTAATTAAAACATAAAAAACTTATTATGACTTACATTCGCCTAACTCGAGCGTTAGGCGAATAAACAAAGCTCGCAAAAACGATGCAATAAATATGGAATGTTTTTAAAAGATTTATATATGAATTAAAATATAATTTGCTTTCTTGCAGCCGCAGCCATTGCAAATACGTTGTATTTGTTTCTAGTAGCGTGCACCTGTCTGTATGTATACTTATTCTGTAGTGATAGCAGTATTGAAAATTAACATTAAGTAACTTGGCAACGTTGCAGTTGTAAATTTAATGCATATTCACACATATAATCAAGTTTTTCTTACTGTTGTTGCAGTTAATATTATATTTTTTAAATCATTTTTATGGTTTAGGGGATAAATGTAATAAATAAATAAAAATAGTGGTAGTCACCATGGATTTCGTTAAAAACTCTGCAGTAAGGCAAGACGTGCGAATTCGATTTTGGTTAGTTAGTGCAGTTCAGGTCTAAATAAGGAGTTAGTTTTGCGTTGTGGCTTTATATAAAGTTCCTCGAAACGCTGACTATTCTTTTGCTTTCTGTTATTTAGGTTGACAATGATGCCTAATATTTTTTGTAAAATTTAATGCCTAACCAGGTAATTTCCGTAAGCATTCTTTGTAATTTCTTATCTAGATAACCATTTTTATCAGCTGTTTCACTGTATTGCAACACTGTGCTTCTTAATTTAAATTGCGGATTTAATTCGTAAGATTTTATTTTTCTTAAAACCCGACAGGGGTTTCTCTAAAAGTGCGATAAAATGCTACCATAAATTTCTAAAGTTAGAATATAACGATCCAACACAACTGACCTTATAGTACCAGATCCTAATAGGAGGCGACCTTTACCTGTCTATTTACCGGATTTAAACTGGTTGCCCAAAAAATTATGGTCAAGGCTAGATTTTATTTAAAAATATAACCACAAAATTTTTGACACACCTTGTATAATGACAACCCCTATTTTTTAAATACATGCTTTATGTTAGTTATTAAAATATATATTTTTAAATATTACAGAATGTACCACAAAACATTTTTAAAATTTAAAATTTTAAAATTTCCCACAGCTTTATTTATAAAATCAAAGAAAAAAACATTATTAATATATTAGTATTGTAATGTAGAATAGAAAAATAATAATTTGGGTCACTCAAAAATGTTAAAACTTATTTTTGTTTAATTGGTCATAGCCTTGACCATTATTTTTAGGCAACCCTATATTATACTGGGTTAGTAAATAGTACCGCAACTTTTAAATATCTTTAAAACCGCTAAAGCTACATTTACCAAATTTGGTATCTAAGGGGTTTTAGACATGCGGAATTAAATAGTGATATCGGCACTGTTCTCAGATTTCCCAGTTTTGTGCTACACATATTTGTGTCTGTTTTTCAAATAAAATGCCTAATTTATTTGTTGCATTAAATTGGGCCGTTCAAATTTGGTTAGTTTGTAAATTTTAAAAATTCTGGCTTTATTAGTTGTTGAGATATGATACACTACACTTTTCGCAAAAAGTAATTCTCGGGACTAAATATTTTTAAAATCCCTAAAGTTATGTTTAAAAAATTTGGTATTTAGGGGTTCTTTGGCATGCCTAATATCAGCATTGTTGCCAAATTTTAGTAAAATTACGGTGTTGTCATATCTCGGTAACTACTAAAGACTAATTTTAAAATTTTTGAATCTTTCTATAGTTTACACGCTCCTTTTATTGCAATTAAAATAAATTGGGCGTTTCATTTAAAATACTAAAAATTTTACATGTAGCGCAAAAATGGAAAATCTGACAACAATGTCAGTATGACTGTTTATTTCTACTCACCGAGAAACCTTTAAATGCCTTAAATGTTTTAAACGCAGCTTTAGTTGTTTTAGGGTATTTGAGCACATCTGAACTTTTTATCTTAAATGTGGTGTTGTCATATCTTAGCAGCTAGTGAAAATACAATTTTAAAAATTTGCAGAGTTATTAATTTTAGCCCGCGTAATTTTTGCAATGAAAATAAATGGAATATTCCATTTAAAAAACGAAAAAGAAAGGTGTAGCACAAAACAGGGAAATCTGGCAACGGTGCCGATATTATTATTCAATTTTTCATGCTCGATACGTTCCACATACCAAATTTGGTTAATGTAGCTTGAGCGGATTTAAAAATATTTAAGGGTTGCAGTACGTTTTACTAACCCAGTATGTACTATGCTATGTATATATTGTATAAGCAATAGGTAAAGGTATAACGGCCAGTAAAGCAACAATTAAGGATGCACGATCACAGGCGTAAATGTAATTTTTAAATGATTATATCTAATAACTGGGACAGGGGACCCATACCAAATATAAATCAAATACTTGGTCATACAAATTTTAATTTTGAAATTTGCGAAAAAAGTTGATTTTTTGTTGAATCCCTCTTAATAAAATTCAAGTTCTAAAAGCAAATCTCTTTTTAATGCTGTTTTCGCAAATTTAATTAAATTTTATCTACAAATTTGAAATTTTGCAAAATTATCTAAATTTTTCAAAAAGTATAGTTATTTTTTTGACTCTACAATTTTCTTACGCAAAATTTTCAGATGCCTCCAATTAAAAGAAAAAATTCAATTACATTTATGAAAAATACAAAAAGAGAATCCACTTTTAAAACTTCGATTTAATAGGAGGGAGTTCTACAAAAAATTAACTTTTCTTGTAAATTCAAAAAAAAAAAAAAATACCAAATTATTTCTCTTAATGCTATAGGATCTGGTATATATTTGGTGTGGAACCCATGTCCCAATTTTTAAAGATAATCATTTGAAAATCATATCTACGCCCATGTGTACGATGAATCATCCAATACGAAATGTTAACACGTTACTACTGTCTCTTTTCTTCACATTGCCTATGTATTATGTTATATAGCTGATCCGGTATACCACCCTATATCTTAAAAGTTAAGACATTTAGGACATAGGTTCTACAAAACTTTTCTACCTAAAATCACCCAAGGATTCACACTTTTAAAGATTAGTACCTATCTAATTTTTAAACACCATGTATAATTTGGACTTTACCATACAGAAAGTGATTTTTAAATCCAGATATCTCAAAGACGTCTGCTTACCTATATCAACTTTAAGCAAGTTTACCGTTTTTTAAAATATATGTAAAATAGGTTAAGGAATCTGAATTTTTCTTCAAAAGTTGTATACAGAATGCAAGATACCGCAAGTGACGCTTTCTAGATTTTACAATAAAATTGATAGCCAATTCTAATTTCTTTCCTCACAGAACTTCCCTAACCAATAGTTGTGACGATACACCCAATATTACCAAAATAATTTGAAAAAACTTAAACCAGAAAACATTTTTGAAACCCTGTATCTTTAAAATCATCCACTTTTCTACTATGGTAAGTTGGGTTAGATCGCCATTATTTAGCTTAAAGAATTTAAAAGTAAAATTATTTTGTTTATTTCGGATGCTCTGTCCGGATAGAAAATTTAGCGGCTTAAACTTTTAAATCCCAAATCTTACCTGTTTATTTCTGAAAATGCTTTGTATAACACAGGCGAATGACAAATTTAATTATTTAATATTTCTAAAAAAAAATATAAATAAAGTATACTTCTATACTAATAATATAAAAAGGCAAAGTTTGTAATCTTGTTTGTTTGTTTGTAAGGGCTAATCCTCGGAAATACTTAATCGATTATAAAAATTATTTTACAATCAAAAAGCTACACCATTTGGGAGTGCTATAGTAAAAATATAATTAACGCCCAACGAAGTAGGTCGGCTAGTGTAAAATTAAGAAACTAATGCAAATTTTATGTTAAGTAGTTTCATTATGAGCTTTTTTATTTAAATGGTTAGTTTAGTTTTTACATACATTTAGTTTTAACATATTTAAAATTTAAAAAGAAAGTAATGATTTCTAACCAAACAATTTTACCACCTGATCTTTGGCACAAACAAGAACCAAAAACTAGGTTGAAGTTAAACTCCTCAATCCGGATACAATGTGAGATCAACCCGTTTATTTCGTAAACTGTAACTGGCTGGACTTGAACCACCTTAATCCAATCCTAAAGAAATTTATAAAGTAAATAAATTATACAAAGTTCTATCTGCAATTTCTCCATACTTTACTGCTAAAATTTTAATAATGCGATAACATACAAATCTATGATTTTAGTATATAAATATTTTGGACAATTTACAGCAATTTTAGGCGTTTAACCAATTATAACCGCGGTAATAATTGGTGACAACTTTGATATATAATACATTGTTTAAACGTCAACACAACCGATTGGTAAATACCGTTTTAGAATTGGTTCTTTGCCTAACATGATGTTAGTATCATTTGTACTAAAAATAGGACTAATGCTAAAGAAAATAAATTTTTTGTCCACAGATCGCTGCACTGTGGGGTGGTCGGAGCAAAACTAATAAAATACTTAAGGCTAGATGAACTGAAGTTTGTTTTTTTTCTAAAAGTTACTAAAGCATTTTGGGTGTATAAGTAATTAAAAGATGATCACAACACTAAATTTAAAATTTTAACATATTTTTTGGACGTAGACTGATGTGGATAATACAAAAAAAACAAAAATATACAGATCGTCTTATAAACGAATAAAGGGCAGTCAAAATTATTTGTGTTTGGGCATCCGGTATAAAATAAAACAATATAAAATAAATTTTAAACTTCTAGTTTAAAATATTTTAAACACTTTTTTGCAATAATTGGAATATTCGTATAAAACAGCAAGGTTAATTGTTTTTATCAGATTTTCCATATTCATAGGTAAATTTATACTGTTTCTCTTGCGTGAAATGTTCATTAGAGATATAAATCATTTATAGAAATACAATATAGGCCCTGCATTAGTTACGGCCATGACTAAATCACATTTGATTAGATTAATTAACTCGTGGTTGAGCGCATACTGTTTTGAATTAACAATATAGTTATTAGTAAACTTGAAATTCTCCACAGGTTATTAAGGAATATACAAGATAATTCTTAACATATACGCAAAACTTGAGAAATAATTGCTTAGAACCAACAATGACTAAGAATAAAAATAAAAAGTTAGTAAAATATTTTTAGTTAAGAGATAAAAAACTATTTTAAATAAAAAAACATGAATTTTAGGGACAAATAATGACTAAAAATTAAATAATCTGGTAATATCTAATAACTTTAAGCCATAATTTTAATTCTAGTTTTTATCGTAAAAATAAACTCACATACGATCACAACTGACTAATAGTAAAGTATGTACTGCTGGACCTACCATCATCTTAACTTGTTCAGTTTTTACAAACAACAACAAAAAAAAACAACTTATAATAGTGTAACAAAAAAACTTGACGATCTTGACAGGGTGATTCTTAACCTATACGCATTAACTTGCAAATAATTGCTAATGACTGATAATTTAAATAAAAATATAAAACTTTTTTGGTTTAAAAATTATTTTTTCAAAAATAAAAAAAAATAAAAAAATATTATACGTATGTCCACGGATGGACTTTTTTTTAATAATACGAGAAAAACTTATTTTTCAAAGGAATGGCCCTAGGATGTTCAGGGTGATTCAAATTTAAGAAAATAATTTTGAAAAACCATTGGAAAAAGATTTATTTTTAAAAATACTTTATTAGAAGCTTCCGAAGTTACAAACTTTACCTTTTTATACATTTCTTTAATGTTCTCTTATTGCATAAATACTGTTTTAGAGTGACATTGACAGATGAAAATTTTAAGACGGCCGGTGGGCGCTATCTTGGAAAAATAAATGGAAAAGACGATCTTGTGGCACATTATTTTAGAGCTCGGACTTTTACTTTATAACCCTAGAATATAAATTTAGTACCTTGACCTAATACAAAATGGCGGCACTTTTAAAAATTACCTGAATACCTGATTTGGATGGCAATATTTCCGAAACAAATAAAGTTAAATGTACCTTAAGTGGTATTTTCTTAAAGTTCTTTTAAATATATTTTTAGTGGTGATACTGGTGATAATATACAAGGTAGGATTTTTTTTCGCCCTTTCGGGGTCATCCCACCCAGGTCCGACGACCGCTCCCCTAGGTGGTGCACTGCAGCCTGAAGGCTTATTGTACGCTTGACCCTACTCCTTCCCATTCACACACCATTCATTCCATAACTTGGATGGTTGTTGCTCGGTCCGTTTGTTCACCCCCGAGCAGAACACCGCGAGCCGTTGCCCAAAACCCACAATGCCGGTCACCCATCCAAGTTATGGGCGCGCACTTCACTGCTTAACTCCGGAGATCGACGCTTGCCGATACAACCGGAGCAGCCACAAGCGCGCCTACAAGGTAGGATAAATAAATATATATTTTTTAAATTAAATGCCTATATATTATATCACCGTCACAAAGATCTTTAAAAGACCTTAATGAAAACACCACATTTAAGTACATCTAACTTTATTAGTTTCGGAAATATGTCCATCCAAATCGGGTATTTAGGTAATTTTTGAAGTGCCGCCATTTTTTATTAGGTGAAGGTATTGACTTTATATTCTAGGGTTATAAATTACTCGTCAGGATCTTTAAAATAATGCGTCACAAGACACATCTTTCCCTAATTTTTTTCACAAGATGGTGCCCAGCCGCCATCTTGAAATTTTCATCTGTCAATTTTACTTTAAAATATAGTATTTGTACAATTATTTCATATCTCAAAGCTGTCCCAAAGTTTTAATTTTTAAAATTGACTCGTTCAAAAATACAAGAGAAGATACATTTAAGAAGAGCACTGTATATTAGTGTAGATTTTAAGATCATGACAAATGTATTAAGAGTTTAAAATATGAATAATTAGTTTTATTGTATTTGGTCTGGGGGCCAGAGCTGTATCTGCGTAGTGCCGATCAGTGTCCACGGGGTTTCAGAGCGTGTATTCTATGGATTTGACCCTCCGAATTCGAATTTTTAAACTTGCTTTTGTGTCGGAAGTAACTAGAATTTGTTATAAATAATTTAATTGTTTATAAGTTCTAGCTCCTAAACTATAAGAGATGGAAATATTTTTTTAAAAATTAAAGTTTAATTTACAAAATTACGATTTTTAGGCATAAATCTAATTGTTTAGAACCGGAGATATGGCAATTAGTGCAAAAACATTGCAAAGTTTGAAAAAATTACGGCATTTAGGCAAATTTTTACTTATAACTCGGCACTTTATTAAAGCTTCCGAAGTTACAAACTTTACCTTTTTATACATTTCTTTAATGTTCTCCCCCCTTTTATTTTTTAAACGGAATAATTTAAAAATTACAACTTTGGGATATAAAATTATTGCATAAATACTATGTTTTAGAGTGACATTGACAGATGAAAATTTTAAGACGGCCGCTGGGCGCCATCTTGTGAAAAATAAATGGAAAAGACGATCTTGTGGCACATTATTTTAAAGCTCCGGACTTTTACTTTATAACCCTAGAATATAAATTTAGTACCTTGACCTAATACAAAATGGCGGCACTTTAAAAATTACCTGAATACCTGATTTGAATGGCAATATTTCCGAAACAAATAAAGTTAATTGTACCTTAAGTGGTATTTTCTTAAAGTTCTTTTAAATATATTGATTTTGAGTAAAGTAACTCTGTAATAGCTCAAATTAAAAGGAACGTTACCAGCTTTAAAACCATGCCTAATTTTAATTTAAAATAGTATTTGAAGCAAAGTGATTAAAATTATAAACGGATGTTTTTTAATAAAAAAAGGCATATAATTTGTTTATACGGGTTTTTGGCTACTAAAAGTTTACATTATAACAAAGCATGTTACATATTCAAATTGTACGATTTAAGATAAAGAATTTGGTGTATAATATGTATAATTTAAATATCTGTTTTGCTATGATAAATTAGTTTTAAAGTGCGCGTGTCGTTACGCGCCGAACGGCTAAAACCGTATATGATGCGTATGAGTGTACGTAAGGCCATAAATTACAATATTTACAATAAATACTTATTTTATTTACCCAATTTATTTCTTACATATGTTAAACGATGTTCTTCTTTATTGATTTAATTTTGTTTAAATAATACAAAAATATTGTACATACATGACTCGTGTCAAAATTATTATTCACACTCATGGTATTGTCGCACTCGGCTATATCGCGTCGTACGACAGCATTTTCACTCCTGTACAATATATCTTTCGACACTTGTTATGTATTATTATACTATATTGTATTAATGCAAAAGAACCGCATGCATGAATATACTTATTAACAATTAAATACTATCTTAATTATTGCAAAAATTTAAAAAAATGTGGGAAATTTAAATTTACATAACTAAATTTGTAGATAATAAATATTTAACTTACGAATAAATGTTTATTAAAAACTAATAGTTGCAGCTTCTAACTAAACAAGTAAAATCCTCTTTATAAAATGCGCGACAACTTAAAAGTAATTTCATACTGTACTTTTATCATTATAAATATTAATGTCCAATTAAATAAGAAATAAATAAGAAAATAAGTAAGAAATAAATTAGGTAAATAAAGTAAGTATATATTAATTTTAGTGAAAAATTAAATCGTACTTTTAAAAATATTGTAATTTATGTCCTTACGTATTACACTCATACTTATTATATACTGTTTTTACCGTTCGGTGCGTAACGACACGCGAACTTTCAAACTGATTTATCATATTAAAAAATAAATTCAAATAATACATATTATACACCGAATTCTTTGTCTTGAATTGTACAATTTGAATATGTAATTTGCTTTGCTTTAATGTAAACTTTTAGTAGCTAAAAAACCGTTTAAACAAATTATATGCCTTTTTTATTAATTAAATATTCGTTTATAATTGTAATAACTTTGCTATAAATAATATTTTAATTAAAAGTTAGACTTAATTTTGAAGCTCGTAATTTTTCCTTTAATTTAAGCTATTACATGGTTATTTCACTCAAAATCAAGCCCAGTTATAGGTGAAAATTTGCCTAAATGCCGTTTTTGCAAATTTTGCAATGCTTTTGCCCCAATTTTGTCATATTTCCGATGCTAACAATCAGATTAATGCATTTTGTAGATTTTTTTTTAAAACGGAATTTTATAAAAAAAAAAATGTTTTCATCTCTTTTAGTTTAGGAGCTAGAGTCTTACAAACAATTAAATTGTTTATAAGAAATTTCCGTCAATTTCAACAAAAAAGCAAGTTGAAATTTGAATTCGGCGGGTCAAAATTCATACTCTGAAACTCCGTGGACACTGATCGGCCACGAAACAGCCCTGCCCCCAGACTAATTTCCATCAGCCTATTTTTTACCGCATTTTTTTTAAATATTGTTTTCTTGAAAAAGTACAAGTTAAAGGATTTTTCTTTACGCCACACGTAAATTATTTCAAGAAAATTATGGGACACTTTCTGGCACTACAAAAACCACCCATTGCAGATATATTTAATTATTATCTTTAGGTATAAATATTACATTCGATCCATATGATGTATAAAGTAATAGCAAATTAAAAAAAGTGATAAAGAAAGTAAAAAATCGTAATATATTTTTAAACGATAAAGTTAAATTGGCTTAACTAAATGAAAACCAATTTGACTTTTCCAATGACGATAACAATGCCAATAAAATATTCGCAGTCGTATTTTCAGATGTGTACGAAAATTTATTAATATAGGTAATGGTAATATTTATTTTATTATAGTTTGCTTCAATAAAATATGATTTTTAATTTAAAATTGTAATTTAATTAGGTACATACATTTTATTTATAAGTTATTTCTGGTTTAATTGTTACAAAAGTTTTAAAACGTAAGCGTCATTATGTACTTGACAACAAAATAAATGTAGTTATTTAAAATTAAATAATTTTTGTACAAAAACTGTATCCCTTAATACAACTGGGTAATAAATAATTATTGTTTGTCATTTTAATAGACATTGCAATATAATTTTAAATAAAATTATAATAAAAAAAACAGTATTATCAGTTATTGGATGGTTTTTTTCGTTAAAGAATGGGACCGCTTTGGTTTTGATCATAGGGTCAATAGGGTTGAACAGGGTTAGCTCGTACACCCCGGGACCAACACCGAAGCGGTTCTCTTCTTCCTAGTTTTTGGCGTGTACAAAACGAAAAGACCATCCAATAAATGAATTCGCCTAACCAATATAGAGCAAATTTTCAGGATTATCAATACCACATTTAATAATAGCCTATCATACAGGGTGTCCAGTGAGTTAACCGACAAACTTTAAGGTGTAATTCTACAATAAAAATAAGGTAAAAAACTTTTTATAAGCACGTTATGTCCTAAACGTCTCAGTTTTTAAACTACGAAGTGTTAGAAATTAAAAAAAATGTTTTTTTTTATAATAATTTTTATACCAGTTCAGATATTTTTTAAAAATTTTGAAGACGCCTCCTTTGTATCAGAAGACATTTTACTTGAACATCAAAAATTAATTTTTATAGTGTCGTCCATAAGGGGTTTAAGGTAAATATTTTTGAAAAAAATAATGGTACGCCACTGCATTTTCCCAAAATAAAAATATTTTTTAAATCCCCATTTAATTTTAAACAACTTTAAGCTTTTGACATTTTTTTAATTTAGTGTATGATTTTCGCGAAAATAAATTAAATATCTAATTAGAGAATAAATATTAAAGGTAATTTTGTACTGCAAAGTTTGATAAAAGCAATACGAGCCAAGAAATGGTTTTTATTTATTTAGGCAAAAATCGTACATCAAGTCAAAAGATCATCTTTGTTCAAAACCAATTGGAAATTTTGAAAAATATTTTTTAGAAATATGCAGTGGCGCACTAATTTTTTAAAAATATCTAAATAAGTATAAAAGTTTTTATATAAAAAAAATAGCACCCTGTAGTTTAAAAACTAAGACTTTTAGGACATATCGTCGGCGATATCACGAAGTGGTGTATCTCAAAATAAAGGAAAACTGACCACAACCGATATTATTGCCTAAAAAGTTGCTCCTTAATATCACGAATTGGCACAAGTTAGATTTTGTTAGCTTTAAAGTTATAGAAAATAATTTTTTTTATTTTACCAAAAAAAGTCGCGCAAAAAATACCAACATTAAAAGCACTCTTGTGAAATTGAAAAAATTGAGATACGCTACTTCGTAATATTGACGACGATATGTTCAAATGATTTTTTTCTTTTCAATGTAAAATCATCGTTTAAAGTTTGTCGGTTAAGTTACTGGACTGTTTGTCTGAACAGAAATAAACTTTTATTCTAATATTAAGAAAAGGAAACACCTAAGAAATTCCTAATAATAAAAAAATATAATTTATTAAAAGTTTGTGCACACTTTTGTAGACCTTAATTTTATTAATTCATTTTTTAATTACAGTTTAATTTACATAATCTTTATAGTTTCAATTAGAAGGACTGGGGATGTTTTTTTTCAACCATCAATAGGGTATGCCGTACTCTGAATATTAAGAAATTTAATAAATTTTGCTAAGTGCGAGCTAAATAGTCCAAATCTGTTCTACGGTTGGTGATCCTAATCTCTAAAGGAAAAACCCTTGGCACTTACAAGCAGTTAGTTCTACAGTTTAGACACTTTGGGTCTGGGGATAGAAGAGTAAACAAAGTAAAGGTTTTTAAGTTGCACATTAAAGAAATGCATAAAACTGGCACAACGTGTTGCTGTTAAGGCTGTAGTTATTTTCCTAATAAATGCGCAAAGTGATACGTTCCCGCCATGATGTAACTAGCCATCGAAGCTGGGTGTGGCCTACGGGGGCCTTCCAAGACCCTGAAGGGAGCCTGGACACTACTGAAACGTTATATGTACACATTTCCTTATATAGTTCTGCCTCCGCCTGGCAGCCTCTGGGGAGCCCGGCCCACCAGACCCCTCCGTTCTTACGCCGCCGGTGGTGGTTTCCGCACACAAAAGCAGTTAGATGAACGACTCGAAAGTTAGTTCGGATAAGCTTTAAGTGCCGGAAAGACACTTTGCGCAATTTTTTTTTGAGTGTCTTAGAAAAGTAGAAACATATTTATTTTTACTTTTATACAGTGTGCCCACCTAACCTAACTATACCTGTAAAATTTCCTTAAAATTTTATTGTTTTGGCGCTTTTCTTTTTAACTTTAAAAGACCTTATATTATAAATGTATTCATTTCAGTGGCGTCCCAAGCGGTACAATATTCGCGAAAAAAATGTACGCCACTGAGTTTTGTGTTAATTTCATATTTTATTCGGATAAAGCAAATAAAACTTTAGCTTTTAAAGGTTTTATTTTTTTCTATCTTTTTTAGTTAAATAAACTAAAAACATAGAAACGTAGAAACAATATTCTTTTGTTTTTTTAAATATTATTTTAATAATAAATAAATAATATTAACAACAAACACCTAATTCTTTATCATTTATGTTGAAACTAACAAATATTGATAAATTAAATGTTCATTTAATTTTTTCATGTTTTAATTAAATGTTTTGAAAAGTAACCCTGATGCAAACATGTTTAGGAGCTCCAAACGATGTATTTTTACTGGCGTAATCTAAAAAAACAAAAAAAACTTTTACAAATGTTGGTGGCGTACATTCTTTTGTCAGAAATATTTGTTGAGATATGGCCCTAGACGCCACTGGATTAAGTAAGTATATTCAAATTTGATGTCATTGAGCCTTTTAAGTATAAAAATTATACTGCCAAATTTTGTCAAAACAAATAAGAGGTATTGAAAAAAAAGCCCATTTTTTTAAAAGTAAATACCGTTCATTTAGAAAACAATTAATTTTTGGTTCTATGCTTATATGAACTTTTATTTATTGTTTGGTGTAGAATCTGCTTTTTAATTTTTTAAATATATTTTTACAACTTTGAATATTTATGCATTCTTTAAGGCATTAAATTTGGATTAATATGTTTTAATGCGATTATTTAAAGCAAAACTATGGATTTAAATACTGGCGACCCAAAAGGGCTTTGCCCCTTTGCCCCCAACTCTGAACATGTCACTGATTAAAAATGAAAGATCAACTATCTACAATAACGAATCTAGGTCAATAAGATGGACCATGGAACGAACGTTTTGTTAAAAGGCGCATTATACCGGAGCGGTAAAAAATTTATACCCTAATAAAAGTTCTTATTTGTACATTTTTATAAGTATAGCTGTTTTTTTGCGGTTTAATTGGTTTTTAACTAAAGCGTAAAGTAAATATTCCATATATTTTTTAACTACTGGTAAACATATTTCTTTGAAAACAAAGAATAACAATTAAATGAATTGAGTTAAACAAATTAAATTGTAGTTTTTAATAACACTCACAATGCTAATAGAATATTTGCAGTGCAGTAAAAAATATTTATGACGTTAATATTTATTTTATTTTATTTAACTTTAATAAAATACGACTTTAAATTTAAAACTGTAATATAATAATAGGCTATGAATATTACATTTAAAAGTTATACATACCCTTAAATTAAATTAAAAAGAGTTTTGCTATGTCCTAATTGTGTAACATATTTCATTTTTACAAAATACATTTTAATAAAAAAATAATGGGTTATTATCTATGTAAAACATTTTTTTGTAACTAAGTTTAAATTAAGATATACATTTGTTAATACTACAAGAAATAAAAATATTTTGAAGTACTTGAATGTCAATACATAATGACTATTCAAAAGCACTAACTAAATAACTGTAATACACAAGTTGGCGTAGCAAAAACAGTAAAGCAAAGTTTACGGCTTTCAATGTAAACATAAAATAAAACTCAAAGCCATCACTGACATGGGTAAGGGGGTAGGTTAAGGGGATAATTACCAGTTTCCCAAGTATCCCTAAAATTTTTTAAGGTCCCTAAATTATTTTGTGCAATATGCCTATAAACAAATCAAATATTTATCGGATTTGTAAAAACTATTTACACAATTATACCACCATATCCTAGTCCTGTTACTTTAATAAGGGGTGATTCATTTAGATGTATTTAAAAAATAAAAAAAAACTTTATTAAGTAATATTTATTATCATACGAAAGAACTATATCCTACATTTATATTTTAAAGATTATGGGTTCTAAATGTTGGCCTTATTTGCGCCTAACATGGTCTGTTCTTAAGCTCTAATTTCCGAGAGCGCATCAATTCGTCAGAATCATTACGTACCCTCGCAGCTACTGCCGCTATACTTTCTGCACTACTGCTGGATGTGACTCATTTGGTCAAGAACTATTCCATAATGAAAATTGCAGTTTTCAAATTTTTGTGATGGTACAGCGAATAGTCGGCTCAGTACGCCGATTATGCGTGAACCATAAGTTGTCCGAAGCGCACGAAACACAGATGACGATTTTTATAATACAATTGCCAAACAGTAGTAAACACAAATACCATGACAGTTTAAAATGTGGACCCTCTCATCTATCCAAAAATACCTACTAGAAAAAGTACCTCTAAATAAATTACCCCTTATAAATGGAGTAATATTTCTTTGCTTTCATTATTGATTCGGCTTTGAAATTCTTGTAAGGTTTAGGTTAGGTTGCATAAATTTCCATTTTTAGATGTTTCTACAAAAATAAAACAAGGTAAGATAAAACGGGTGACCTCACAGGTCCTGCAATAGTAACGCCTCCCAATTTATTTACATAAAACTTTTGATTCAGAAACTGCCATACAAGTTATGGAGAAATATTCATCTTGCTGAAATAGTGGTATTTGTCAGAGCTAAATTTAAATAAAATGACTTCTTAGGCCATTACTACATGCTAACAGAGTGTTTAAACCTAAGAAAGAATACGTTAACGTTCAATGTATAGGTTCTTTAATCAGTTTTTATAAAATACAACGTCACAATCTAATATTGCAGATTGTACACTTTGAAAACTCTTAATTAGTTATTTTTAAACATGATACCTTTTTTTGTTACTGCCTTTATCACATTTTTATTATTCCATATATTTAAACAAGTTAAATAAAGTCGTCGTTACTTTTACACATTGACTGTTTTCTTTTACGAAAAATAAAGTTTAGGTTACGACTAATATTTGTTAGTTTAAGTTTCATCACATACAAAATTAGGATATTTTTTTTGTGGTTTTATGTTTTGGTGACAAACCTATTGTATACTAGCCATAGATAACTCATATTTAGATCCGCAGTGGCTAGAAGCATTTTTCGGATCCTTACGGTCTCGCGCAGTCAACAAATCGGTACGTTTACGAGCATGCTATTTAAAAGCCATGGCCAAATACGAAATTGTCTCACCGTGCTCTCCGTACTCTGACAGGAAAACGTAGACAACGCATTCATAAATTATGCCTGATAATGTCCATAGTTCGTTTGGCGCCCGCGCCTGAACATTCAGTAACGACGAGTAATGAATGGTACAATAGAGTAAGGAAATTATAAGAGTTATCATGGAATAGCCGATTTAAGGACAGGTCATGCGAAAACTCCCAATATAATTTTATTCGTTTCTCGTTGAAATACCGCCAGTTAGTCATTTCAGTAAGCTTACGTGTCTCCCCACAGCTGATGTTACACGAGGCTAGGCTTCGACCGACGCATTTAAAGTGTAAACTGGCAAAAATGACAAGCCTGCCGCCAGGCAGCGCTGAGCCTGCCGCAAAAGCGGTACGAAAATTTTAGCATGCCATGGTTTCTCTTATCCGTAGGTATGTTACTTTATGATGGTACCAAGCGCAAAAACCTGTTTTTTCCCGTGAAACGTAACTTTTGTTTCTTGCACGTGATAAGCATTGGCAATCAGTCCAGATCCGTAATATTAGCATATTTTTTAATTTGCGTTTAATTTTCGCGTTTCGAAGAGACAAAACAAAGCAAGGCGAAACCAGATACAAACATTTGTGGTTATGGCAGCGTTATTACCTCATTTTCTTCTTTAGAATTACTTGCAGATTGCCTATATAAATTAGTATGTTACATTATTTTAAATATATAGTATTAAATGTTTGCTATACATGCTTACTTTATATACAGTTCATTGCTTTATATTACTACCAACTTAGTCGACCCCGTGAAGCTGTAAAACAGGAAATTTCTGAAAGTCTTTAGAAACAGCTTTGATTTTAATAATTTATTTTTTTACTTTTTTGTTATCTAAAATCAGAAACCTCTTAGAGGGGGGACATAATTTTCTGAATTTGTTAAACAAAATAATTATTATTTAGACAGGGTGTCCACTAAATTTACCGACAAACTTAAAGGGTTGATTCCAAATAAAGATTCAAAATAAGAAAAAAATTTATCTAAACATATACAGTATGTCTACGAATGGACTTAAATAACTATACCCGTAAAAAAAAATTATTTTTATTTCTTCGAAAAATAGTTATTCTTTTTAAAAATTATTGCTTTGTTAAAAATTCTATAAGCTTTAAAAAATTCACCGTTGAATATACAGGGTGGTTTAAAATTGCAAAGTTATTACTTAAACAAAAAAATATCAGAAAAACAAAATTTTAAGACTAACTAATAAAAAAGCGTAAAAAGTAATTAAAGGTATATAAACCTTTTTTTAACACGCTTTTATTAACTTGGGTTGTAACTATCTATCTATCTATCTATCTATGTAACGGAATCTTTGAGCCTAATTTTAACCAACTTCCAGCTATTCGATTTCTTTGAAACTTTGCACACGTGTCAAGGACCGATGAAGATGCAATAATTTAAAAACAGTATCCCGTTTTCTTTTTTGAATCGCCAGGAAAAAATTCCATTATATTATAAAAACAACACCTAGGATGCCATCTGTTGGCAACATTTCAAACTTTGCTATTAAATGAAGAAGAAATTTTTTAGTTTTTACACAATTTGGTTAGTTGCACCATGAGTGTTCAATTTTTATGAACAATAAAAATATAGGGTTAGTTGCACCATTACTTCAAGGATTCCATAATAAAAAATATATCGAACTAAAAATGAAAAATAAATAATAGTTTAAAAACTAAAAACACGCTTTTATATGCAAACCGAACTAAAAATTAGAAAATAATTTTTCATTACAAAGAGTTTGTCACTTCAGAATAAAAGCGTGGGGTGCTTAATATATTAAATGTTATAATTATTCTATTTGCAAATATCTATGAGGGAAAAGTTATGAAAAAATAGTAAAATGCACCCCACGCTTTTATTCTGAAGTGACAAACTCTTTGTAATGAAAAATTATTTTCTAATTTTTAGTTCGGTTGCATATAAAAGCGTGTTTTTTTAGTTTTTTAAACTATTATTTATTTGTTATTGGTTATGGTTTATTAAGAAAATTAAGGTTTATGGTACAGAAAAGAAAACCTAAAAAATATGTTTTTTTATTATTATTTTTTGTGTTGAATAAAAACAATAAAAAAACATCCTATAATATAGAAGGAAATTTAAAATTACGAAAATGTTATTTTGAAAAGTAAAAAATATCGGTTATGTATGTATATTTTTTTACTATTTATTTAAATCGCTTTAAAAAGTAATTATACCATTTAACTTTTTAACAAATAAATTGTTACTTTTGGTGGTACTACTTACATACACTTTAACTTATAATTATAAAAAAAAATAAATTAGTGTACACTTAATTTTCCAAGTAATAATTGGTAATAAGAACAAAGTATATAATATTTTTTAAATATATTCTTATGCTTTTTAATTAAGCATTTATAAAAATATATATATTTTTTTGAATTCTCAAAATAATATTTTTACGATTTTTAAGCACCCTGTATATCATTTTTAAAAATAACTTTTTTAATTATTAATAATTTAGAGGTATGAAGTTATATACGCAAAAACCGTACATCGAATAAAGGGAATTAGGAGGGTATAAAGCGATAAACACAAAATACGGAGTTATTAAAATTTAAACTTAAAAAAGTGTTACACTACTCATAATCAAAAATAAATTTAATATTATAATAATTTTTATAAGGTAATAAGGTCCAAAAGTAATACTAAATTTTGTTTAACTTTCGCTTATCATAATAGTAATTAAATAAATTAGAGAATAAAACAAATGTTTGTGCTTATCGTGTTTTTCATAAATGTTAAAACAATTTTTTGATGCATAAAAGACATTTCTAAAAAAATGTTTAAGAGCTTAAATGTATGTAAGTATTTTATGTAATAATATATTTTACTCGCCTAGTCTAAATTAAAAAAGTAACTTTTTAAAAGTTAGTGTCGTACATTTTTGTCACTAACACCCGGTATATGAAAAACAATGAATTTTTGGACACATGTTTATATAAATTTTGCTTTATATTCTTTGATGTAAAATCTGCCCCTAAATTTGTTTTACAACATTTTGTATACTGTTTAAACCATATAAATAATTATTAATTTCCCTCCTAAGAGGTTTCTGATTTAAAAAGATATAAAAAATCAAAAAGGAAAAATAAATTATCCAAATCGAAGCGGTTTCTAAGGACTTTCAGCGAAAAGTTCTTATTGATGTACTAACTATTGGCACAGCTAAATAATTCTTCTTTAGCACAGATATAATTTCGCATAGCATGCTTTCCAAGTAGCGGATTTTAAAATTTCTATCACGTGCAAGAAACTTTACCTGAGATAAGCTATTTTTCTTTTAAGAACAGGGAGAAGCCATAGCAAGAAAATAACTTTATTTCGTTATTGAATTTCTAGCTTTTCGCTATTTCGGATATTGCAAGAAGTCAAATTTAATAATGCATACTGAGCAAAGCGCAGATTTAGGCGAGGGTCAATTGTAGGACCTGAAAAATGGTTTTTGGTGGATACCAAATTGGAAAAATATAGTTTTGTTAAAAAATGTAATAATAATAAAATAATAAGTTATAACTAATATCTTGTAGTAATGGCTAACTAGCACAAAATATTTTTGGTGATAAGCATATATTTATACTTACTTGCTTACTTTTATGTTTTATTTTTTGATGATTCAACAAAAAGTAAATACAATTTTAATTTAAATACTAATTTTTAATTTTATTTATTTATTCATTAGCAGCTAAACCTAAAATAAATTTTTAAAATTTGTTGATTTTAAACCGAAAGTTTACACTAGAATTGCGATTAAGCTATCCATTTGGTTGCTTAATTAGCACACAAATCACTGTTATCCAGTTATAAAGCGCTAGACAGAAAATTGTGGCTGTACATAATTTTAAATATTTAAAAATAAATATTAATTTAATATATCTATAGTATAATGGACAATTTAAAACGCTACAAAATCAAATACCTTAAAAGAATTAGCTAAAATCTAAGTAACATATACATTTTTTTATTATGCTATTAAAAAAGGTAAATTAAATTTATTTTTCTTTTTACTGAATACTTTTGTATGAGTAAATAAAACAAAGTAGTTTTTTTTAATAAGGCGATATGAATATTACGTTGTATACTGGTTTAGTAGATAGGTATTGTTATATCGGCCAGTAAAACAGCAACAAAGGATGTATGTGACTCATCCAATCCGAAATGTTTACATGCAGGTATTTACGTTAGACTTTTTTCACATTGCCTATGTGTTATGTTATTTAGCTGATCCGGTATAGCGAGTCCCCAAAGATGGACTTTTGATTTTATTTTTGTTAATAAAATTTAAAAAACTCTATAAAAACTTTTGCTATAATTAAATGACGAAAGTAAGTAAAAGTAAAAGTGATATAGCAAAAAAAAGTTGATTGATTAGATTTATTTTATTAGGTGTTATAAAAATATGTATTTTTCCTTTTGTTTTTACTTGCCCAAATAACATTATGTTATTTTGAATCTCTTTGTGTACCCCAAGGCAATTTAATTTAACGTTTAAAAATTCCAGTACGTTGTAAAGAACAAAATTAAATTTATTTAAAGATTTTTTTTTATTTTAGCCTCAATTTATTCTGCATACATAAACAAAAAGAATATATTGTAGGGCATATAAGAATTTTTTTTTCTCTAATTAAAAGTAGTGTAAAAAATATATATTTTTTAATTAATTTATTTTTTAAATAGAGCCTTGTATATTATTGTCAATTTCCCTTATGACCCTCGACATTTCATATAAAGCAAAAGTTATTATAAGGAATAATAATTTTTCGAAACTATAAAAATAAAAATTTTCCGGGTAGAATTAAGTGCACCTGCGAACACACTTTAAGTTTAGTGTTCCCAAAGGTATATATTTTAATTAAAATAAAAATATAAATGCAAAAACCAAGCTAAAATTGATAACGGTTTAAATTATATGGTCAACTTTGTCCATTAAAATATTTTAGTTTTTACTATTTTGATATTTTCATTTTGTAATATACCTACTTATTTAGTGGTTACTAGGCGTAAGTAACCAATTTTTTTAGAATACATTATCCATTACCTTAATTTTTTTCTTTATAAATACAGCGTGTATGTAAATTACGCGTCAGGATTTCGGTGGGCGATTCTGCACGAGAAATTAATGCAAAAACTCAAAATTAACGAGATTGAAAAAAGTCTCACGGTTTTAAATTTTTTAAAATTACAGAGGATATTATCTGTCAAAACTTATAATACATGTTTACATTACATGTAATAACTTATTTTCATGTAAACCAAAGAGCTTGTTTTTTTGTTATTAATATTTAAAAAATCTCTATAAAAACTTTTGCTATATTAAATGACGAAGATAAGTAAAAAGTAAAAGTAATAAAGCAAAAAAGTTGTTTCATTTTTTTACATCAAGGCTTGCTTTGTTAATTTTAAAAATCAGAATTTCTAATTAAACGTACGTAAGTGTTTAAAGTCGTTTTCCCCGGAAACCGTTTATTTTAAGTAAATGCAATAAAGAGACCTTTTAAAAAATAATTTAATGGTCTTTATTAATTCTATATCCAAATTTATTAAAGAATTAAAACAAAAGTTCAAAGTTATTTTTAAAGTGAAAGACAGTTTAGGCCCTTTGGCATTGACTAGTGGCATCAAATTAATAGAGCGAATACAAAAAATTATAAGTGATACGTATGCAAAGTTTGATAAAAATAGGTACACTAGAAAAAGCTATTAGAAATATAATATTAATTAATTATAATTATATTTAAGTTTAAAAAAAAATTGTATTTGTTGCATTATTTATATATTATTTATTTCGTGCTTTTGGCGTTGATGTATTTACTTGCTTTTTATTACTTTAGGTTTTACCGAAAATGATTGCTACTTTGGAATTTTAAATGGCGCCACTGGTTCATTTTATCTTATTTGATGGAATCGGACATTCTGAATACAATGCCATCTCACATATCATTTTTTAACACTTTTGCTGTCAAAAATTTATTTTTATAAATTCCAACTTAGAGTGCCATAATAAAACTAAAACGGTTAGAATTAAGTCAAGCAGCCATAAAAAATAAAAAATTATATTTATGGTCATGAACCATTTTTATTTTATTAAACTTATTATTTTTAATTTTTGCAGCAAAGCCATTATATTGCAACAAAAAATCATAGCCTTCTTATTTTTAAGAAACAATTATCCTCTCTATAACTATGAATTTCTTATTTAATTTTAGAAAATTGTATGTACTTACTTTTGTAGAAATACCTTATACTAAAACAGTATAAATTCCTTTTTAATTTCTTAGTTATCCAAATTTATTATTACTATTAATTTTCAATAATTTCTATAAAATTTATTTGCAAACTGTCAAATTTAAAAACTAGTGACACATGAACTAAAAGAAATAACAACGAAATCAAAGGTAACTTGACCGTTTGGTTCAGTAGTTGATGTCGGGATAACAGGTACATTGCATAATTTAATATTTAAGTTTATTGTAGTAGGCGTTGAAACAAAACACTAATTCAAAGTGTGAAAAAAGGTTTGAAGTGTTAAAAAAGTATTTTTTTAACACTTTGTGTAGTTGTACTAAAATGGATTACTTTAACTTTATGTTAACGATTTAAAAACAGTTTTTTTAACGGTCGTCGAAAAAAGGTTTTTATATATAAAGCATGTAATAAAATGATTCTAAACCAACCATTATCCTAAATGATACATTATAAATATTGATTTATGACATCATTAATTTATTATATGTGTTCTGTAAAAAAGTCTTACTCAAAATACCGCCTGTGGTACCATTATTCGAAATAAAATACTCTTTTAAGATATCCTAACGAGCCACCTTCGTTCCTTTTGAAAAATAAGTTATGACCAAAAATAGGATCTTGCAAAATATTGATTCCGCCCTGAGATGTCTTAAAAACAAAAGACAATGGTTATTATTTTTTATGGCTACTTGACTTAATATTAACTTTTTATGCTTAACCATGGCACACTGATTTAAAATTTAAAAAAAAAATACCAGCAGAAGTGTCAAAAAATGAGATGTGAGCTGTCATTGTATTCAGAATGCCATATTTTAACGAAATACGATAAAATATACCGGTTCTATTTAAATTTTAAATTAAGCAGTTATTTTCGTAAATTTGTAAAGTCATAGAAAATAAGTGAATAGTTTAACCAATTGACAAATACATATGTCAAACTACTATACAGAGTTATTTACGGCAAGAGTTCTATTGGAAAATCTCTGAAACCACTGAAGACAAATTTTTAAATTTTGGCGTTAGGTCTAAGTAATATTGATCTTTACATATTGCAAATACTTTATCTTTCTAGGACTTCTGGTTATACCGAGAGTGCGTATCAACGTGCTTATTTTAAAAGGAACTCTATATATTATTACATTTTCAGATTCTGCACAAGATTCTAAGCATATCTTGTCTATTATGTCATGTAACTTGGGTACAGCGTTTTTGACATATTTAAATTAATTTGTTAAACAATAACGTTTGCAGACTCAAAAACAATCCCTTAGGCCCAGTTGTACAAAGCAGGTTTAAACATAGTTCTACTAAACTAAGCTCAGGCTAATAAACTTTTCGTAATGAGTATCTTAATTTCTTTCACTTTTTTAACACTGACAGCAATATTAAGATTTTACGGATAGTTGAAAGGCCTAACCTCAGTTCAGTTAAACTGAGTTTAAATCTGCATTGTACAACTGGCTCTTAGTAATTAATTTGGTATAAAATTTTTGTTTAACAGAACCCACTTTAACTAGGTGTTTACGAAAATGATATTACGGGGTTTATAAAAATTACATTTAAAACGAAATTAAGAAAATAACCAATGGTTAATAAGCTGTGGTTTTAATTTGAGATTTAATGAATTTTTAGTTGGTTATGATAACGTTGCAAACGTAATTTCTTGAGAAATTACTTTGAATATGTCAAAAACGCTTAAACTTAGCTATAGGACATGATACACAAATGAGAAAGTGATCTGCAAACCCCAGTTTTTGACAAAATCAACAAAACCGAGTTATGTAAGGGATATTATATTTTAAATAGTGTTCCATCCGACAGACCACACAGGGGTTTTTTCGTTTTTTTATGCTAAATGTGGTCTTTCGGAGATGGAACACTATCTAAAATATAATATCCCATACATAACTTGGTTTTGTTGATTTTGTCAAAACTGCAGTTTGCAGATCGCCTCCTTAAATATGCTTAAAATCTTGTGCAAAATCCGAAAGTTAATACGTACTTTCGGTATAACCAAAAGTTCTATAAAGATAATATATTTGCTAAATAAAGACCAATATTACTTAATTTAAATGCCAAAGTTTAAAAAATGTAGTTTCTAAAAACTTTTAATAAGACATCCACCGTAAATAACCCTGTATACTAAATTTAATTTTTTTAATTGTAAAAGGTAAGAAGGTATAGGAAAAACCATCTGTTAGAAACACCCAGCAAAATACAAAAATCACAAAAAACAGTTATTGTCTTCAGAGAGTTGTGCGTTGCTACTAGAAGAGAAATTAGCGTTTTAATTGCATACGTGCAAATTTGTACGAAAATTATTGTTTAGGTACTTTATTAAAACAGGATCATAAAATTTTACCACAAAATCCAATTAAAACCTACACATTTAATTAAAATAAAAAGTGAGTTATGATATTTTTAAATTATTCTTTTTAAACACAATCTGGTAAAAGAGTCAAAGTACGGCAAATAAAAATGAAAATTTTGTATTCATTAGTCATTTTGGGGATGTGTTATTTAGGTAAGTATTTATTTTTTTACAGTTAAGAATTATCTTTTAAATTACTTTATTTATTTTTAACAAACAGCTTTTTCTTAATGCTTAACTTGTAGCTTTTTTTATGGAAACCCTAAACAATTTAAGGGTTGGCAATAATTTTATTAATTGCCAGTTTAAATACGCATGACGACAACATCCAAAAATGACTGTCATTTTGTATTCATTGTATTAAAACAACTCGTTTGTTTTAACAATATAATAAAAGCTAATAAATAAATCTACAAAATAAAAAGACCGCCATAAATCCGAAAATACCAATAGGAGAAAATGACGTTGCAATGCAAAATTTTAAAACTAACAAACCAATAAATAAAAAATTGATAGTTGGCAACTACTCAACATAAATTTTTATCGTGATTGGTGGGGTCTTTGGTTTTAACGCTAGTATTTGCTAGAGTTTGTCAAATAATTTCCTATTTTACACTTCTTTCTTCAAACAAATAGTATAAAATATTTAATCAAACTTATTGACAAGAAGTTGGATAAGTGTAAAACCAGCTTTAGCGTGTACTTAAAACTTTAAACTAAAATCGGATATATAGCATTATTTGCAACATGTCTTTAAATGTGGTAGAGAGATTTTAATCACTTATACCAATTTTTTTGGAAATAGTATATACTTCTAAATAACACAGAAAAGTTTTTAAAAACTGTCATCATGCGTATTGGTAGGTTGGGTTTACAAAAATATTTTATAAAATTACCCGTACTTGGGCAGGCATTAGTTTATTTTTAGCAAATTAAAATAATAAATTTAAAACAGCTTTTTTAAGTAGCTTACAAAAGATCTTGCCAACTTACTTTTTATATATAAAATTTAATTATTCTAATTATTTTCCCAATCTACCTATATAAGCAGAATGTTTAAAAGAAGTTCAACATAACCTAACAAAGCATTTTTCTATAAACATGAGTGGAGTATGTGGTATAAGTGATGAAGATGAGAAAATGCTTGTATTTCAAGCAATTTCCGCAATCGAGGAGAGTGACGATAGATACATTCTATTTTGGACACGTCACATGTGACGTCATAGCTTCCACAACGCTAACGGTAAGCGGGAAAGGCACGAATTGGACCTCATGTTGGTACGCTATGACCGCTGTAAGCATAATCCGGACCGCGACCTTAGTAGTATAGAATTACCTGACTATTAAACTGTAGATATAGTAAAAACAAATGTTTTAAATATTAGTATAAATGTTACATTAACCATTTTAACTGCCATTTTCTTTTTAATTATTAAATAATATTTGCACATATAGGGTGTCCGGAAAGGTGAGGTCAAAAATTAGAGTTCTAACGCGCTTCGTTAGGGAGATATTGACCTTCAGAATTGGTATAAAAAACTTATTTCAATTAAAAATTTAAAACTATTGCGACGGTAGGAATGATATTTGGGCAACTAAATAACTTCATACTAATGCTTATTTTTAAAGGTAAATGGCTGTTCAATGAGACGAAATTTTACAGGGTAACACTATTTTTTCCATTTAATGTAAGCATTTTTAATACAGGTGACAAATTTGACATTTTGCTTTGACCGTTTGATTATTTCATTATTTTTGTACAATACAGGTATACCTCATTTAAATCGATTTCTTGGAACGTTTTTCATAAAATCGCATTTTATATCCAGGAAACCAGATTTTTATATTTACTTAATAAAAATTTCAGTTTGTTGAGAATATTATTAAAATATGATAAAATGATGAAAAAACAGTCTTTATTTGTATTATAAATTTAAAGAGGCTCACAAACACCATTCTTAATAATTTTGCCACCTTTTAATAATTTACTCAGAAAAATGATTTTTCTTATTACATATACAAAATGCGGGTATCTCTGGATTTAAAATGCGATGAAAATGGAAAAACAATCCAAGATATTAATTTAAATAAAGTTTACCTTTTTTGTAAAAAACTTAAAGGAATCAAACGGTCAAAGCGAAATTTTAAATTTGTCACCTGTGTCAAAAATGCATACATAAAATGAAAAAAATGTGTCACCCAATATAATCCCGACTTACTGAACGCTGTTAACCTATTGAAAAAAGCAATAGTATAGGAATATTTAAAATAGTTTTTTTTTTTTGGTCTTACTTTGAAGGTTAATATCTTCCTAACGAAGCGCGATAAAACTTTTTTTATATGAAGTACTAACATTATTTTGGCTCAACGTATCACCCCTATTATTTTTGATCTCACCTTTCCGGACACCCTGTATAAATCTTAGGCAGAACGCCAACTACAGGTTACACAAAAGTAAGTATAAGCGATGTAAAAACCTTTTATTCAAGATATATAAAAATAAAAAAAAATAAAAATTAGTATTTAAAGTACCCTGAAAATTTTAAATATTTTAAATACATTTTTGTAAAACACTTTTCTTTACTTTTTAAATTTTATATAAAGTTTAAATAAAAAAATACTTTAAAATATTAAAAGAAATTTAAAATGCTATCAGCTATTCCATTTTATTATTGAGATAGAGGTGTCAAGCAGGCAACACTTGCGTTTTATTTTGAGTCTGATTTTTAAATGGTTTTAAAGCTGGAAGTGATGAAAAGATACATTAATTTTTAATTTCGAGCTTTTTTGTGCCATTTTTAATGCAGTTTTGCTTATAGTAAAAATGCTTAAATCCAGAGATTACTCCCTTTACGGAAATTTAAAGTAATTACTATGCTTCTGGCCTATTTTAAATTTTCTTTTAATACAGGCATTATTTGTAATTCTGGTCAGGTATATACCAAACAGCTACTTAAGAGAAACACCTTTTATTAAAGGTTTTAAGTGTAATGGAAATAATAAAATAATAAATAAATTTCAGTTTTTATTTTATAATATTCTTAAGTTAATATTAAAAATAAAATGCGTAGCGTTCACTTTGATTACAAACTGCTGTGTCCTTTGAGAATTTTCATTTGGTGTATTAAAAATTTACTTATTTTTTGTTAAGAAAGCTGTCTTTATTGTAAACAACGAAAAATCTTTTAGTACACCAAGTGTGGAAATATCCACTATTTTGGAGACCATTTCTAAAGCATATCAATGTTGGCTTCCTAGGTGAACAACCTCACGCTTGATCGCACTCCAGTCCCGGGTAGATGCTCTACCAGACAATACAGTGCATGTCCCCCGCTAAACGGCTCAAATTTAGAAAATTTAAACTTTGGGATATGAAATTGATGCATAAAAAATATTTTAAAGAGAAATTGAGAGATGAAAATTTCAAGATGGCGATGGCCTCTGGGTGCCATATTGAAAAAAAAAAATGGAAAAAGTCTGGTTACACATCATTTGAAAACTCCTTACAGGCTCTTTTAAAGATCTTTTTAATGGTTATACCTGGTGATAACATACAGGGTAGGAAAAAGGATATATTTTTTAATAAAGCAACCTGTATATTACATCACCATTAAAAGATCTTTAAAAGAGCTTTAAGAAAATGTTACATTAGGTACATATAATTTTATTATTAGTTACCGAAATATGGCCATCCAAATCAGGTATGTAGGTAATTTTTAAGGTGCCTCCATTTTGAATTTGGTAATGGAATTGACTTTATATTCTATGAAAATTTCAAGATGGCGATGGCCTCTGGGTGCCATATTGGAAAAAAAAAATAAATGGAAAAAGTCTGGTGACACATCATTTTAAAACCCCTGGTAGCACTAGTAAGGAGCTTTAAAATGATGTGTCACAGGACCCCTTTTTCATTCAATTCTTTTCAAAATGGCTCCCAGTTGCCATCTTAAAATTTTTGGACTGGCGATTTTATTCTAAAATATAGTATTTATGCATCAATTTCGTATCCCAAAGTTTTGCTTTTAAATTAATTTGTTCAAAAAATAAAAGGGGGACTTTAGTTTATACTTAAAAACGGACAGAGATAGGGCTGCCGAAACCGAATAGTTATAAAAGGAGCCTTATCTAAAACGTGCTGAGAAACGAAAAGGCCTCCTTAAAAAAACCTTAAAATTAAAATTTATATGCAGGGGTGCATTGCTCCTAAAAAGTTGCCTCACTAATGTTTTTACCAATTCTAAAAATTATTTAAAATATTAAAAAATTATAATACTTATTATTATTTTTTAAAATCCTAAAAACCAATTTACATACATTACATATATACATACATTACATATATTTTTACATAAACTCCTATTTAAGAAAATGACCCCCTTCTTCTCGCAAATATTTACCTTTTTGTCTAACGTATTATTTTAATTATTTTTAGTGTTTGCACATTGAATGAAACGTAACTTTATCTAAGAAAGATATCAATTAGTCCAAATTATAAATAGTAAATTTCTGCACTCTTGACATAAATTGAATCCCAGATTACCTGAATAGAATCCTTCATCAGTCAAGGCTTAAACTAAATAAAACAGAATTTTACATTCGTAACAAGTGTTGGCAATGTTAAATCTTTAACGATTATAAGCAGATGACGATGACGGTAAAGGGTGTTAAGAGCGTTGGCACAGTTAAATATACCTCAGTTTAGCTGTTTAAATTAGGAATATAAAAAAATATTCTAGGAATATCTGTGAGTTTTTAAAAGCAATAAACAGTGGAATTTTTAATAAATATAGCTGAAGGAATTCATTTTTAAATTTTAAAACCTTGCATTTACCTTAAACAAACTGACACTAATAAAATCGTGTATTGTTAATATTTAACTAAATATTTGAACGCGATTTGGTATTAAGTTATACCCAACTTTCACAGTGTCCCGTTAGCCTCTAAAACACGAAAACTTGGGAATATAATCTTTTTAAATAAATTAGTATGAAACCTGTCTAATTCTATGGTTAATAAGGTATATTAAAAAGTTTACCAATTTAAATTTGTTGCTTTTGGTTATAAATATACACTATGGTTCATTAAGTGTGTTATATTATAGTATTTGTTATAAAACTGTTACCACACTTTGAGGGTAATTGTAAGTTTTGTTAAAAGCTAGGCCGTGTTTCCACAGGCCACTTTTTGAAGTTGATATGGGCCACAAAAAGTGGTTGGTGTGTGGTCTACTGTCGCCAGCTTGTAGTTCCGTTTCCAACAATGCTAAAATTTTACTTTTTACACAAGCGTTTTGACAACTACAATCAAACTTCTGTCGCCGTCAGTCGCCAGTCCCGTCCACTGACTACAAAACAAATGCTGCGGTTGGACGAACTACTTTTTGTGGTCGGATCGGTTACTATCGAACCATTTTTTGTGGTGCATATCAACTTCAAAAAGTGGTCCGTGGCCTAAGGTATGTTAAAAAACTGGAAACTACATAGGAGCAGAGTATAATTGTTTTGAAAAATAGAACAAAATGTAAATAGAAATTTTATTAAGAAACAAAAATTATATCCAAATGCCAATACTCTTTCTTTCTTTAACTGAATTAAATAATACTTTTAAAAATTAGTCTTTAAATCCGGGAACATTTTAAGACATTAAAAATAAAGGTATTTTGGACTTCCGTACTCTTTGTTTTTAACTATTTACAGAACGTTGCGGATAATCCTATCTCTGTCCGTTTTCAATCTGATGATGTGCAAATGTGGAAAGAACATTTTTTTAGTGTTAATATAAAATATTTATTATTGTTAATAATACGTTTGAAAATTTAAGTCCCTTATTTTAAAAACCGTAATATAATTTAAGAAACTTATTGTTTGGGTAACTTTTCAAAGTTAAAGAATCAAATTTTCCATATCAACACTCAACCCTTGACACCGGACTCCCGATTCTCCGTAGGGTTGTCTATTTAACTTTATTTTTGCTGTTTTACCATCCTATTTTATTAAAATTAGAAATATGTTTTACTTTTATTATTTATGGCCGTCTTAACAAAACGAAAAAATCATTTTCAATAATGTTACTATACAACGTGTTCAAGATAAGGAGAGCCGGTTTGAGTATTTTGGAAATGAAAATAGATACGAACTCGATTAAATAGGAACTATAGAGGTTTTATGTGCCTAACAATATGCTGGTTAAAGAGTTTTGAATATTTTTTGAGATATCCGATAAACTACAAAATTTAAAATTTGTTTTATTTTTTCTAGTCTTATTTAAAATCAGATTTTAAAACAAATCGCACATTTCTTCTACTACTTGCTCTATCCAATGGCTGTGTTTTATTTAAAATGCGACGTTTTGTTTTCGTAGGACCATAATCGACTTTATATTTTAAATTCGGTTCTGTATTTTTAAAAAATTATTAGAAATAATTAACTCTACATTTAAAGTTAATAAATTACAATAATAAAACAAACAAAATTTAAAGAAAACCCTCCATTATAACTTAGTTACGTTATTTAAATACGGTCCTGATATTATAATATCAAAATTTTAAATCCAATTTTATTTCAAATTCACATTTTAGTTTAACCGTAATACAGACCCGTATTTTTTAGAATTGAGTAAAACTAGTAAGCTATACATTTTTAACATATACATTGATTTAGTTATAAAATAACCCAAATGCACAAATAGTAAATGATCAAATAATTTACTTATACCATAACCATTTTTGTACCGAAATTTTTTCAGCTTCTTTTAGTCAGGTAAATCTAACAACAATCAAAACATCTTTGGTATTTTTAACTTTAATTAAACTAAAATATCGAAAAGGTCTAAATAGCAAATAATTTAGTTGCTGGTGTATAATTTGTTTATCTTCATATTTACGGTATATTCATTAATTTGCGCATAATCCTGCAAACTAAGTTGTTTTGCAGTTAAGCAGAATAAGGATCCTACCATCATAACGTGAATGTGAAGAAAAATAAATTATCTATCACCAACTTATTTAATTATTTTCATATAAAGTTAAGCCCAATTACAGTGAAAATCTATTAAAGATATTTTGCATGTTGTTAGATTTATCTGACTAAAAGAAAGCTAAAACATCTTTTGTATAAAAATGGTTATGGTATAAGTAAATCATTTAATTATTTGTTATTTGTGCATTTTTAAGTTTAAAATATTAACCTTACCATTTTTTTAATTATAAGAAATACAGGCCTGTATAACGGGTAAACCAAAATGTAAATTCCAAATAAAATTGGCTTTGAAATTATTGTATTAAAATATGAGGACCGCAATTAAAAAATATAAGTTATTGATGCTATAGGGGTGTGGTTAAGTTCTGCTTGCTTTATGAGGGTAATTTATAACCTAAATTTTACAGTTAATTATGTATTCAAATTTCTCTAAATACAGGTTCGTATTAAGAATAAACCCCAATTTGTAATACATTATTGAATCTATATTAAAATTGGCTTTTAAATTTAAATATATCAGGACCTTATTGAAAAAAATTGGTAATGGTATTACGAAAACGAAACGTCGCATTTCAAATAAAACACCCCCACTGGATAGAGCAGAAAAACTGGCAACGAAAGTACAATTTATTTTTAGAGTAAATTTTAAATTAAACTGGAAAAACTTATAAATAAAAAAACAAATATTTAACTTTTCGGTTCTTACGAATATCTTCGGAAATACCCAGAATTTTAAAACTTTTCAAACAGCATATTAATAGGCACCTAAAACCTAAACTTTTTATTTAACTTACTTTCCATCTCTTATCATTTCCAAGATGCCCATACTGGCCCTCCCTAAATTTATAAATATCTATTCTAAAAGTTAAGTTCTTTTAGCTAATTCACAATATGCTGAACAGCTGGAATGTAAACCATATTGGAGTACTGGAAAATGTATCAGGAAGAATCATGGTAAATATGCATTATTATTACCTTTTCTAGAATAACATTAAACAGAAATAGATACTAATATAATATTATACATGGTAACTTTTAAATTAATATATACTTTTAACATTAAAAACACAGTATAGAATGCAAGAAAATAAGAACAGTTTTCAAATTAGATTATGTTCGAAAATGCTTCGTTTCCGAACTGCAGGGTTTTAAAGTTTTAAAAAAATGTGTTTTTATTATACCTTTCCTTTCACTCCAGATATGCCCACAAAATTTGGCACACTTTTTTCACCATTACATTATAGTATTTACTGTTAAAGTTAAAAAAATATATATCAGTTGCGTTTGAACAAGATTTGCATCGAATTTTATTCAAGAAAAAATTGCCACTGCTTTTTCCTTGAATCAAAATTATGTAATGTTGTTTTTGTCTAATTTATTTAATAAAAACTTACACTGTTACAATTTAACCGTAATAAAATAATATTCAGTAGTTACAGTTTTTAGTAAAAGCCAAAACAAATTGTACATACAAACACCTTACTAGATTTTTTTTTCAAAGGCTTTTATTTGTTTAAACGAAAACCGTTCGTCAAACGAAAAAATAACAACAAACTAAAATAACTCCAAAATAAGTGGTTATTTAAAAAATAATATTGATTTTAAAGAAAAGCAGTGACGTACTATTTTTTTTTATTTAGTACAAATCTTGTTCGAACGCCACTGGCATTTTTTTTAAATTTTACATCAAAAAATGAAATGTAATGGTTAAATGAAGTGTACCATATTTTGTAGACATATCTGAAGTGGTAGGAAAGTTATGATAAAAAAGCTTTTATTTAACTTTAACACCCTGTAGTTCAGAAACCAAGCATTTTCAAACATAATTTTATTTGAAAAATGGTCTTATTTTCTTGCATTTTACACTTTGTTAAGATGATAAATCAACTAAAAAGAACCCTGTATAAATTAGGATCAATAGGTTGTAACTATGATAGAATTTTAATTAGGTTTACGGTCCAAGGTTCATAGTTCCTGGCCCAGCAATAAAATGGACTTTATAATAATAACCATTTTAAAATCTATTAAGAGGGTTTTTTTAATGAGTATACCATAAATATTCATAGCGCCATACATGGAAGCGGCGCTTGAATCACATCAGTTACAGTCACGAAACTCGGCCAGTCCGAAAACAAGTCATTTTTTCATGATTGTAATTATTACCATTTTTGGCACAATATTTAAAAATTGCATGTTAAAAGTTGTGATAAATTACTCGACAAAAAAGTGACGAATTTTCCCAGTCCCGCACCCGAAAAATATCAAAATTGACAGGTGGGATAATAACGCCGTCTCCTGATTCTAGGAGATATAGATTTATTTAAATTTAAAAGAGCTAAGGAGGTTACTTACTTAGGTATAAATGTAATTTTGGTATAGGGGTGATATACCTGTCTTAGTTAGTTTTGGAAATAGAGCCATCCAAATCTAATGAATAAGTGTAAATTTCAATTTTGTAGGTAGGTATGGCAATAATTGCCCAATAACTTTATTTATGGCCATATTTCCAAAATCAATATGATAGACCAATAAAATATGCCATTTTTGTAACGCTCTTTAAATTATCCTTTAAATAGTGAGTAATATACAGAGTGTTCCACTAAAAAATATATACTCTTTGTCGTACCCTGTATATCTTAGGAGAAAAAATATTTCTGATAAAAGATACAGATACCACAAAATCATCCCAACAAAGTGGTGGTTTTATTTTTTTATACGTTAAAAAATATAAAAATTAGGGGGATGTGAGTTTAATCCATTTCTAATGGGAATTAAAAATTATTTCTTAGATTTGCATGGCCATATTTCGAAAACTAATTTAGATAGGTATATGTAATGTGGTATTTTTTAAGAGTTTTTAAAAGATCTTTTAAAAGTGAAATATCATCAAGTGTTCCATTAAAAAAAATCATACTTTTTGTGGCACCCTGTATATCTTAAGTTAACTCAAGAAACTGATATTTTAAATTATTTAGTACAATAAAAAATAAAAAGTTAAGGGGTGAAAATTTATAACACACGGTACATTTTACAGAAAAATGTAATAACTTTTTAAAAAGACCAATATGACAAACCCTTGTGTCAAGTTAAAGAAAAATAAGAGAATTTTGAATTAGTCCATTAAATGTAATGTAAACCAAACAGGAATCTGTAAAATGAATGTTGTCACTGTCATGAGCAAAAGTGTCATCAGTGACCTTATAACAAATTGTTTGCTGGTGCCTGCTGTCGATTTGGTTTTACCTGAATCGAAAATATGGTAACTTTGTAATTACATTTAATTGAATAACTCGCGGGTTTATGGGAAAAAGGTAATCCCACCAAAAACATAAACGTGAAAAAGGGAAACCAAATTCAATACCAAAATTACGTTTCACTGTAAGCTTTGCCGCAAAAAGAATGGAGATCTATATAAGTGCAAAGTTCTTGTACAAAACACAAATATGTATGAGATCTTTAACCAGGTTAGTTTTAAATTGGCCAATTTTCATTACATCAGTCGTTTTTTAAAGTTATTTATTTATTAAAATATTTTTTAAATTTTGGTAAATACTGGCAAACACAAATCTAATCTACCCACAGAGATCCAGTTCCTTTGCGTGACACGCTGCCCCGTCACTTTTTGGCAAAAATTTGATTAAGTTAGAAATACATTTAAAAAGGTATTCTTTATATATACAGTGTGTCCAAGATAAGGATCCTAAGCATGGAAATCTCAGTAACTATTGGAGATACGGTTAGGTTAAATTAGGAAAAAGTTGTGTTTTTACAGCATATTTACATGCCGTTTAAAAACTTGAAAATTTTTTATGGCCTGCTGAGATATTTGGCAAAAACCAAAATTTGACTAAATCGATTTTAATTTTTTTAACTTTATTTGAAGAGATATAAAAAAACTAATAACACTTTTTATTGGTACTTTTTGGCTACTACATGATGGTATTTTTAGATTTTATACCGAACGTTTCGTTTTCAAGAAACTATTATCAACTTTATTTTTTATATAGCTCGAAAAAAAGTACAACCTGTATCTGATCCCATTTTTTATTACAAATTCAACGATGTGTCACATGTCATATATTAATTTTAAGTTAAAAGAAAAATTGCTTTTTTTCTATTTTTTTATATTATTTTTAAGTAGGCCTTGCAAACAAATGCTTGGACGTTAATACCTGTTACCGTATTTGTAACATAATTTAATATCATTATAAAATAGTATTTGTCGTTATTAGCCTGTTTGTAAATTTGTTGTTTTTAGAGCAATTGTTCTTATTCTTACTGTTGTCTCTATTATTGTTTATTGGTGAATAGCTAATATCTTATTGTATTATTACGGTCAAATATGCAGGATGACCATTATAGCCATGAAGATAGGTTTGATGCTAACATGCTACATTTTGTGCTGCAAATATAAATGAATGTATCATATCTGCAGTTATTGAATTATGGTAAATACATGGACCTGGTATTTTAGTTCCTTAAATTCCACACCACATATTAAACCCAAAACGTTCTTGATGTTTCGATATTTTCTTAACACGTGGATTTTGTTGAGCCTAGTAATGCGTATTGCGACGGTTGAAGATACCATGATAAGTGACCATACTTTCATCGGACCATATTTTTTTAAAGATAAATTTAATTTACTTTACACGCGCGTGTATACCACTCGCAAAAATATCGGCGCGTTCGAAATCTCCCGGCTTAACTCCTTGGCAAATCTTAAATTTATAGGGGTGATATCTATTTTAACGCAAAAAAAAATTGAGCTGTGGATTTGGCTACTCCTACATTTTGTTTAATTTGCCAAGTTCATATCTCAGGGTTCTCAACTACTGCTTTTAAAACATTATTTGGGGTTTCTTCTAAAGGTTCCTTTTATCGAGATAAAACTGGCTTTTTAAATTTCAGGCCAGCTGTAAGAAAATGGAATTAAATGGCTGTTTTCTTTGTGGATACGTATAAAGATACATTTTTGCTGTATTTACAGTATTTTTGTGGCACAAAATAACACCTTAGCATGTTAAACTTTTCTTCATGGCTATAATTGCCACCCCGCATATTCGACGATAATAACAAAATAGATATTAACTATTCACCAATAAACAATAATAAAGACAACAGTAACAATAAGAACAATTGCTCTAAAAACAACAACTCGACAAACAGGGTAATAACGACAAGCATTTGTTTACAAGGCCTACTTAAAAATAACTTTAAAAAATTGAAAAATGCAATTTTTTTAACTAAAAATTACAATATGACATGTGATACATCGTTGGATTTGTAATAAAAAATGAGATTAGATACAGGGTGTAATTTTTTTGAGCCATATAAAAATAAAGTTGATGATGGTTTCTTGAAACCGAAAGGTTGGGTATAAAATCCAAAAATACCATCATGAGTAGCTAAAAGTGCCAATGAAAAATTGTTATTTATATATATTATATATTATAGTTTTTTATATCTCCTTAAATAGAGTCAGAAAAAATAAGATCGGTATGGTCAAATTTTCGTTTTTGCCAAATATCTCAGCAGGCCATGAAAATTTGTTTTTAAAGTTTTTAAACGGCATGTAAAAAGCTTTTAAAAACACAACTTTTTCTAATTTAACCTAAGCTGTATCTCCAGTAGGTACTGAGATTCCCATGCTTGGAATCCTTATCTTGGACACACTGTATATATAGAAATAGCAAAATATATCAATTAGAAGCTAGAAAAACTGGTTTTTAAGCTATAAATTAACATATTTTGCTATTCTCGTGTGTACAGAATTCATTTTTAATTATATTTCTGACCTAATCCCATCTTCACCAAAAAGTAAATTATTACCTTTTTTCCATACACAAAGGCTAAAAATTTGTCATAATATGCTAAGTACGACAATCATCACCTGGCAAGCATTAGCCCTGCACATCATCTTCCTGTATATCTTTGAAAGTGTAAAAAAACTTAGCGCTGTAAGCCTGAACTTTTCTAGAAACTTGTTCATTTTTAATTTTAAAAAAAACAGGCATTTTGAATGAGCGTAAGTACGTGCCAGGTAAACTGAATGTGTTATACCGGTTCCCACGAAAATACTATCAAGCCTGTTGTTTTCTTAAGAAGTTTCTTCCAATTTTTACATTTTGGTCGCATAATTGGTTGGATAGGATACTGATTTCCGATGTTTCAGATTTTATGTGGCACATCCGGTTTAACCGGAAGTGCTTCCAACTTAGCTAATTTAAAGGGAACACTCTATACAGGGTGCTTCCTAATTGTGGTAAAAAATTTAGGAGCATATTCCTAAGCCATTAGAAAAAAAAGTTCATATAAACATGGGACCTCAAATTTCTGGTGTTACCGAAAGTGCTGTATATGGTATTTAAACAAAGGTATCGCTGTATAGAACAGGGTAGATAATTTTTAAAAGAAAAAAAATAGAGTAGGATGAAAGTCATTGTCAAAAGGTAAAAAATATGACAAAAATAAAAGGAAAAAGAAATTTTTAAATAATCAAGTTTTTAGTTTTTACGAAAAAAAACATACCTTGGTATGTGCCGAACGCACTGTAATTTTTTAAAATTAAAATATTTATTTTTCCAGCCTATTTTGACTTAACCTCGAAAAAGCAACCCCATTTTAAATCGAAAAAAGTCGGAGGGCCCACTTGTTTGTTAAAATCTCTTATTTTTGACGGTGTAAAAAAATATAGATTACCACGATAAATTTTCTCAGAAAATACATTTCTATAGGATTAGTAATTTTGCTGGAAATCGACAAAACCCGTTTTTACCCATAAATACTTACACCCTTGCACTTTCCAACCTCAGATCGCCTGTAATTTATTTTTTCTTTTATTTTTCTTACTTTCTCTAGAATTTTTAATGGGTTTAATACTTTTATATATTTTTTATTGGTTTCAAAAATTATCGACCCTGGTCTAATAATGATTTAAAAATATTCGGATCCAAGATTTTTGCATTTTCTTGAAACATATACCATTTTTTTTCGCCCTTTCGGGGTCATCCCACCCAGGCCCGACGACCGCCCCCATAGGTGGTGCACTGCAGCCTGAAGGCTTATTGTACCTTGACTCCCTTCCCATTCACACACCATTCATTCCATAACTTGGATGGTTGTTGCTCGGTCCGTTCGTTCACCCCGAGCAGAACACCGCGTGCCGTTGCCCAAAACCGACAACGCCGGTCACCCATCCAAGTTATGGGCGCGCACTTCACTGCTTAACTCCGGAGATCGACGCTGCCGATACAACCGGAGCAGCCACAAGCGCGCCTAACATATACCATTGTCATGTATAGTTTTTTAAAACCATTACAAATTTAATTAGAAGTTTTAACGAACAAAAGAACCACCCACTTTTTGGACAATGCCGATATTTTGAGATGTGAATTTCGATTGAAAATAGGGGTACTTTGTCGATATTTAGTCAAAATATTGTGAAAAAATAATATTTTAAACCAAAAAACTACAATGTATTTGGTACATGCAAGGGTACGTTTTTACCAAATTTTGTAAAAATAATTTATTGTTTTTTAATGATAACAATCAAAAACCAAAAACTACTATATTTAAATTTTTAACATAAATTTTTATGGTTATGTAAAAAGAGCGTTTTCGTATAAATGCTCTTTGTTGTAGATTTTTATTTTCATGGAACTTGTAGTTTTGCCGGAAATCGGAAAACCCGTATTTTTCATTTAACCCCTTCCCCACCCCCGCCCTTCCTTTCTGACCTTAAATCGCCTGGAATTTATTTTTCCTCTAATTTTTATTAGTTTCTCAACCTTTTTCAATGGGTGTCTTTTACGTTTTTTAAATGCACTAGTCTTATAGGGTTGCTTATAAAGGTATAGTCAAGGCTAATTAAAAATATATATATATATATATATATATATATATATATATATATATATATATATATATATATATATATATATATATATATTTTATTCGGAAAACAAAGGTATTACCATAGGGTTGCTTATTGAATTATAGGTTAAGGCTTATTATTAAAATAAAATAATTTTAATTTTTTTAATCTTTTTATTTGGATCTTGTATTATCTCGTTTGTAAAATTGCTGATAATACATATATCCGTATAAGGGTTTTCAATGAAGTATTACCCATAAAATTTGTCGGTTAAGTAAGTTCTTAAACACTAATTATAAATTTTTGCAATGAAAAATTATTTTTAATAATTTACCTAAACTGTTTATAATTATTTTTAGGACAGAAATGCTTTACTCAAAATACAGGCTTTAAAAGAGGTTGCCTTGAATGCCACTGTAATATGATGGACTATGTGGGCTATGTCCAGTGTACCAATACCTGTCATGGGCTTGTTGATGATAAATACCTAAGCGGTAAATACTAAACATCATAGATTAGAATTCTTAATATCCCAAACAATAAAACTCTTATAATTTTCGTAATGAAAAAAAAAAAGAAAACATGTATCTAGTTATATTTTATGTTGGTTAAATTATCTAATTTATTATTTGCTAAAATCCTGATCCGTATTAAAATAAATTAAATATTTTTTAGAATATAATACACAAATTTTAAATAATGATATAACTTAAAGCAATAATCTACACTTGAACTAATTCAAACATTGCATAGATCATCTATGGTCGATTGAAATACTTATAACACAACCCTACAAAAAAATAAATAAAAGTCAAGACCCAGAAAGTAGACTCCACTAGTTCTTGGTATTTTGGGGTGCTAAGATGATATATGATAATAAAAATAAATTTTATCCGTTTCATCTTTCCCCACTACCATAAGTTACATTTTACTCTTCTTGGGGGTGGTGCGGGAAAATTGAACTAATAAAATTTATTTTTATTATCCTATATCGTTTTAGCATCCCAAAATACCAAGAACTAGTGGGGTCTACCCTCTGGGTATTTTTACTTTTTTTTTTTTTGGGGTTGTGTAATTTAAGAAGTAGTCCTTATATAGTATCAAAAATAGTAATAAACCATTTCAAAAACACAAATTTTGCTTTAACTACCTTAATATCTACATGTATTTTTCATACAAAATTCTATCTATAAAACCACTCGAACAATTCACTTAGTTCTTAGACATTAACAAGTAGCCGACGGATGCCTGTCGGGCGTTAATTATATACCTATATTTTTATAACTTTTTGTTTAAACATAATAACATATAGCCCATAGCACTCCTGAATAGTGTAGCTTTCTGATTGTGAAAGCATTTTTATTATCGGTTCAGTATTTCCGAAGAAAGGCCCCTACAAACAAAAAAGTTACAAACTTTATCTCTTTATATTATTAGTATAAATATATCAAATTGACAAGAAAAGATATGCCATTAAAATCCTGATTTTACACCCAGATCATACCACCAAACATTTTCGTGTCAAAATTTACTTGTTCAGAGTAAACTCCTCCCCCATTAAAACAAACGTTAGTAGGGAGAGAAGAGGGTTTCACGGACCACCGTCCACCGGTGGAGCTTATTATCTCAAAATCTCTGACGTCAGTAATTATTTAGGAATCTTGCGCAACGCATAATTTAGGGCGTGGCTCCTACTATCCGTTAAACCATAAATGTCATCTGTCAAATGTCACCTGTCACCTGTCATATGTCAAAAATCACGTGACTTAGAAAATGACCACCATGCGTAGGATACTTGCGCTATAGTCATAAATTGATTTGCGCAAACTCAAAATTTTAGGTCGTACCGTTCGGGCGCTATCGACTAAAACTCCCTAACCCTGATGATGAGTCATCAGCGCGCGTTTTAAATTTTTTAAATATAGTATTACGTCATACCTATCGAATAGTGAAAACCGCATGATGCCATATTTAGCCATAAAGGCGCTATAGCTGTTTAAAAATAGTTGAGAGATAGCAATTAGCGATTAGAACGGTAACCCTATAGTAAATCGGTTAATATAGTCTTATTATTAAACTTAGAATAATAAAACTTGGACAAAGAAAGAATAATTTTAAGGGCAAGCTTGGGTTAAAGCGCGAGGTGTAAGCGGGGGCTTAAGCGCCGAAGGCAGGTGCAAAAATTTTAGCGGGTGCAATCTCAGCTAATTTAAACCATAATTTTTTTTTGAATAATAAATAATAAAACACATTGTATATAATAAATTAAATTTATTTAAGCCACATTGTACATTGACTTTTAGCAATTTTATACACAAGTTTAGTTAGTAATACACTACAAGCTACGGCAATAAAAATAATTAAACTATAATAATTATCATCTGGGCGGATGTCAACTGCTGGACTCTCTGTAGTGGTTACGTTGGCACATGGTTCACTTATCAATGTTTTCCATTCCGTTTCACCAAAAGTTTGATCGTTATAATGGAATTTAACCTTGTATCGGAGATATTTTTGGGCTGATGCTGGCACAAGTGTCTTAAAAACACCTACATGATGTCTATCTATTGCTTCATATTGTAGTGTAAGCCAAGAATTATTTGAAGGAAAATCCTTGGTTTCTAACATTATCGAAGCGGCTGGAGCATTATAAGGCGCATAAATGTAAAAAACATTTTGCACTAAGGCTACTAATACGACGTATGACGAACTTAACAGAGCCATGACTGAAACTTGAATGAGCTAAACTGCTGCTGCATAAAGGTTATAATATCTTCATAGTGACTCATGAGAAATAAACAAATCATACCAACTATGAAAAAATTAATTAACGTCTGTTTATAATTTGAATTATTAGGCTTAACTGCAACAACCTTTCGCTCCTGTTCAAAATTTCGGCAGGTCCATAAAATCCGAGCTAGCTTACAGGATGAATTTTCTTTATAGTGGTCTGCAAGCGGATCATCACCTTCTTTCCAATTATATAATTCTACGTGGCAAATTAAACACTTTACTACATCAGACTTGCCCTGTATAATAAAAACCAGCCAGTGCTAAATCTTTCGGACTAACTATCATAGGCCAATGTTCAAAGGATAGTAATCTTTGTTCGTAATCAAAATAGCTTTTGTTTTTCAATGGATAACAACCATCATCGAGACACATGTTTCTAGCTTGAGGGTTTTAACTAAACTGATAAATAAAACAATAAAAATCTTTATTTATACATTTATTAAAGAAGCAATTTTTCGAAAGTCTTCAAAGACTTTTTAGGATACAAACATATAAATTCAATTAAATAATATTCACGTTCACCTAAATTTAACTTACAAACAGTATAAATTTCATTAAGAACATTATCATTATACTCAACATATGATGCTACATCAGATAAAATATTGTCATAGAACGATCTAAATTCTAGGTTATTTAACAATAGCATTCTATAATCAATAACATCTTTAACATTTAAAAATGCATTAATATCTAAAGCACTAAAACACACAACAACATCAGTTTCTTTACTTTTAAGTCCAATGGTTCGCTCTTTCTAACAAAGATGCAGTCCAAATGGTAAAGTTTTCGGATAAAAATTTTTCTACTACATCAGATTCATCACGAGCAACCAGTTTAGTAGCAGTAGTTAGGAATTCACACCAATCATCATAACTTAGGGAGATGGTAATCTGATCTTCTGGCAGGTTAAAGAGTGTATTAGTTAATTTCACACTCGGAATTAGGCCTCTGGAAACACTGAGTCCGGTTGTAATGTTAAAATGTCGGACTTTTATGCACGATTCACCCAAAAACGTTGTTTCCGGTTTTAATTTCTTGTCTGCTTCTTGAAACCATTTCGTCAACATATTTCCAGTACGTGGATTCACTTGACATGTTTGAAGAACAATCACTATCCATTGCTACGGCTCAACTAAAGGCATTCGAAGCGAGGTTCTTGTTTTAAACTAAATTTCCCCCACTCCCCAAGGCGTTTATGTTTAGTTCTAGAAACAAAAGCTTGGATAATGCCCAACCACTCCCTCTTTCGGAGAATTCGGAAGCTTTCGCAATTAGGACCTAACAGGAACGTAACAGGAACCTAACACGAAAGTGTTTGAACTTAAACTGAAGTATTTTCTAATGATTGAATGTTTTTCTTCTACGAAGAGGAGAAACTTTTAACAACATAGATGGAGGAAGATCTTCATACTCTATACCTCTAAAAGATAAATATTTCTTTAGTTTCTTAAACTCAGGATGAACTCCAATCTTGAGAGGGGTTTTTCTACGTTTCACATCTTTAATTTTTAATGCTAAGTAGGCACTTAACGCAATTTCAAGTTTACGAAAAAATTCAGGATTCTGTCCTCCAACTGGCGGTGTTACAGGAAGCGGAAAATTCCCTGGTCTTCGATCTCTTGCCCAAAAGTTCTTCTTCAAAATCTTTTCACCCATCACTCAAACATACATGGTTCCATCTCATAACCAGGATACTGTTCTATATCATAAAATCGGTTTATCCAGCCTCAGAGATATAAGAACGTAGCGCATCATCAGGAATCAAGGATTCTCCGTAACCAACTTGAAGATCGTAAGAATCACCAAACATCTTGACAAATTTTATTTCACAACTGACTAGACCAACAAAGCTGGAAGCCTTTTAACGCTTACTTAGAAACAAGCTTGACCAATCAGAAACGAGTATTAACTGGTTAAGACTTGCTAACTAGGACTAGCTATTGAGGAGGAAAATTTTACACCAACAATTGATTTAGAGTCGCTTTGTAAAAACAGATATTTTTCCTGCAGTAATGATTTCGAATAAACATACACGTGTTGAAATTTTAACCCGTTTTCATCTATCAAGAGACTTAGCAAAACATTGGTTTTACCACAATTACTAGGTCCACATATTAAAGCTCTTATCGTATTGGGAAAAAGCCGGCCATGACGAGTGTTTGGCTTTTTTAAACGTAAATCAAAATTACCGATATTGATACCAATCTTTTGTTTCTCCTTGCGCATGTCTATAAAAGTAGACCTCACTCTCGAACGGCTTTAGTTGTAATGAGACCGTTGAAGGGTGCAGGTGTCTTAAATACAGTCATTAACAAACTACCAGTCGAACTTCATTTACCAGGTTATTCGTATTGTGGACCAGGTACAAGACTTGGAGAAAGATTAGCTCGAGGTGATCCGCCAATAAATAAGTTGGACAGTCATTGCCGCGATCACGATATTTCCTACGCGAAAAGCAAAGATTTAGCACAAAGACATTTAGCCGATAGAAAATTAGAGTATAGAGCTTGGGATCGAGTAAAGGCAAAAGATTCTAGTTTGGGCGAAAAGAGTGCAGCCTGGTTCGTAACTAACGCCATGAAGGTAAAACGTAAGATTGGCGCAGGCGGTTGCAAAAAGCCGTTTTCAGCGTGTGTTAGAAAGATTAAAAAACAGTTTAAACATATTGGAGAAGGGGTTAAAAATTATAACAAAGTGTTGAAAGCTGCACGATTATCGGTAAAAAGTCTTGGCGGACGCAGAAAAATCCGCATACCAAGAGTAATACCTGTGCCTAAAATTGGCGGTATTCTTCCTTTAATCCCGATATTTGCAGGACTTAGCGCTCTGGGAGCACTTAGCGGTGGAGCTGCAGGCGTAATGAATGCAGTAAACAACGCCAAGAATGCTGCGGATAAATTAAAGGAATCACAACGACATAACGAAACAATGGAAGCGATAGCACTGGGCAAAAAAGGCAGTGGTCTCTATTTGAAAAAATATAAACAAGGACTCGGTTTATACTTGAAAAAGATGCCAAAAACTACCAATAAAGCTGCCTGATAGACCGCTAACCGATCATGATATTAAACATTATTCTACTCTGTTAAAAATACCAAATTTTAGAGGAGTTTTTATGCGTGATACTCTACCGAAATCACCTAAACGTAAAGAATGTGGTGTAATTAATTTAGATCGAAACGCAGGTATCGGTACGCATTGGGTAGCTTACAAGAAAGATAACAACAAAGTTATTTATTTCGATAGTTTTGGCAATTTGAAACCGCCAAAGGAGTTTGTTAAATATGTTAAAAAGTGTAAAATATACTTCAACTATGATCAGTATCAAAATTATGGTACGACCAATTGTGGTCATTTGACTTTAGCATTTCTTTACAATAGAAAACTATAAAACCAAAGTGAAGCTTCCGCTGACGTCAGTCATGTCTCAGACGTTCACGTTGAAAGGTCGTTCTCATCAGTTAGAAGCGAGTTTTACACCTCCCATTAGGCTTGATTCAGAACACGATTATTCGCTAGCGCTCATTTCGCTAAATACTTGGAACTCGATTCCAAATATCGAACCGGGTAAAAATAAACTCTATTACACAGATCAGCAAAAGCAGGAAAAGGTGTTGGAAATTCCCACAGGTTCATACGAACTGGAAGATATTAACAATTATTTGCAGCAGCATCTTCTTGATTCCGAGACCGCTACGAAAGAAGAGAAAAATCGCGTGTTTTTAATAAAACCAAACAATAATACGTTAAAGTGTGAATTGAAGAGTGTTTACGAAATAAATTTTAAACCAAAAGATAGTATTGGTAAATTGTTGGGATTTTCTCCTAGAGTGCTCGAAGCAAACACTTTACACGAATCGGATCTTCCCGTAGATATTATACAAGTTGTTACGATACGAGTCGAGTGCAACATTATTTCAGGGTCTTATTATACAAGTAATCCTTCGCATACTCTCTACGAATTTACGCCAACAGTTGATCCTGGTTACAGTATAAATATCGAACCGAGAAATTTGATTTTTCTACCGGTTAATCGTAAGGAAATTGATAATATTACTCTCACACTCTTGGATCAAGACTCACAGCCGGTTAATTTTCGCGGTGAAGAAGTTGTCATCAGGCTAGTACTTAGACGTCAGCATGGTTTTAGTGTTTAACAACTACTTAAGCAGTAACACTACGGCCAACACTTCATTCGACCGTGATCCTTCAAAGGGTACACTCACGTCTGTGAATATAGCATTTTTACATTCTCTAAGCTCTCAGTATCGCTATCATGTCAGAAAAACTACAAATATTCAGACAAGTCCACAGTGATGAGTCGGTCATTCGAGAAGAGTGGCACACCTATCATCCGTTTACCAAATCTTTCAACAATAGTGACGAAATTAAAATTGTCATCAATCAGCAAGATGTATTTCTCGATATGAGCAGTGCAGAGCTTTACATTGAAGGTAAATTCGAAGAAGAAGCAGACGCTACCAAGAAAGGTACTTGTACGTTAACCAATAATGTGGGAGCTTTTCTGTTTGAATCGATTTCCTATGAAGTTAATGGCAAGGAGATTGAAAGAATTCGTGATCCTGGCATTGTAAGCATGGTTAAGAGTATGCTTTGTCTAAACGAGCAAGAAAGTAAAGCGCTAGATATGGCTGGATGGAACTGGCCTAGTGGTACTCTTAAAACTTTGGACGAAACTTCTAAGCAATTCAGTCTACGTATTCCGCTCGGGTTTTTACTTGGCGTGTTTGCCGACTACAAAAATGTCGTCATGGGAAAACAAAAGCTTAAACTCGTTCGCGCAAGACATGATTATAATTGCTACATTACAACTGCGGCTGCGGGAGAAATTCCTACGAAAAAAGCCTCTATAACACTTGCTACTGTCGAGTTAAAAGTTAGACATATTTATCCGAGCGATGCCGTAAAATTAAGACTTTTGGATGATAATGCTAAAAATAAACCAATATTTATCGCTTACCGCCATTGGGAGTTGCACGAATTGCCGGCTTTAAGAACTACTAAACGAGATATCTGGACCGTTAAAACAATGTCTGAACGAGCTCGCTACGTCATTGTATTTTTTATGAAGAATCTGAAAGATAATTTTACGAGTGATTGTACGTACCTCGACAATTTAAACATTACCGATGTCAAGCTCTATTTAAATTCAGAATCCTATCCCTATGAAGCGTTAAATCTTAAATTTTCAAACAGACAATTACTGAAGTCTATCGGATGTATACGGAATTTCAAAAATCCTACTTGGGTAAGCAGTTTAGCGAGCCTCTTATTGATTTTACAAAGTTTGCCAGCAGAGCTATTTTCGTAATCGATTGTTCTAAGCAAAATGAAGCTTAAAAAGGAACACGGTCGATGTTAAATTATAATTTCAAAGTTCGGAAAATTTTTCTTCAGATTCACGAGCCTTTTGCATCATCGTACATGATCGTCTCTTGGAATATCAAGCTTTAAGTGGTCAGGTGCGAGATATTTTGTAATCAGTTATCGATTAGATCTCGCGCAATGAAGTTCGTTGGTTGACATTCAAGGCTGTTTTACACCCGAATTTTATGCAAAAGAACTAGCTATCTATGATGGCAATCAAATGTTTGGTTATGTTTTTAAACCGCTTATACCGTGGCATGAACTGACCGAAGATCAAAAGAAGCAAGTAAAATATCTGTATGGCAACCATCATGGAATACACTACAACTATGGCGAATGGAAATATGAAGAGCTGTATTCCATCATTTACAAGAATCTGCGAGACGTTGACGTCATCTATGTCAAGGGCCATTTAAAGAAGGATTTTTTAATTAAGATATTTAGAGAAATGAAATTTGATTTACCTACTATTGTTAATTTAGAATTTGTAGCAAATGTCCCAAAATTAACAAAAAATGTTACTTCTTGTTCTTATCATAGTTTAGATGTTTGTGTATGTAGTGTTAAAAATGCTTATATATTGTATGATTATATATTTAATCTTTTACCCCCAATATATGAATAAAATCGATAATTTTGTGTTTTATTTCTTTAGTTTAGCTTCAGACAATGGGCAAGACGGTTGTCATCGCAATTGACACACATTTAAAAAATCTTAAAAAGTTAAAAAAGATATTAAAATTTACCAAGACAAAAAGTGTATGTTAAAATTATTTGCACGATTGACTTTGAAAAATGGCTGCCAAAAATATTAACCTAAATTATTTTGTTGGTGAAATCATAAGAATTTCATTTAGTAATAATGGAGTTGTACTTACCCATCACAAAGGGTCTGTATTTCGCTTTTCCCACCAGGAATTTAACGACTTTTGGAACTGCTGGACCTTGTAAATGCTGATTGGATGGATAAAGATTTTCGAATTGGTGTTCACAGTATTAACTATTGGCATGAGGAAGAATGTCAGGAAATGAGGATTTCGAATTTGGATGGTGGAGTATCGATATATTTAGATAGACCTGAATTGTTTCTTTTTGTAAGCCATAGAAATATTTTGTATGAGATAAACAATAAATTTTTTGTAGTCTAATATTTGTTTTATTTTTAAACATAATACAAAAGATGTAGGAAATATATCAATATTTGTTAAAAAAATTATTAAAATGGTGTATAAAATGATTCTTAACCTAACAATAACTACAAAAAATAAATACCTAACCTAAAACTTATTAATCTAACAATGTATATAAAAATGATGTATAAAAACATTTCTTATTCTAACAATAAATTAATAATAAATATCTAACCTAAAACTTAATAGTCTAACAATTAATATAAAAATGGAGTTAATATTTCTAATTCTAATAATAAATACAAAAATAAATACCTTAAACCCAATAAAGGCTCTGCTGCCGAAAGATATTAAAATAAAGATAGCTGCTGTAGTCAGTCTTTTGCTTATTAAATCTCCGTTGGTTCCTCGTATAATGCCAAATCTTGATGACCCCAAGCAAGCGTGTACTCGGAATCAGGTATAATGTAGCGCTTGTCGTCCGCGTAAGACAGTGCTACCTTATTTTTCAGTTCGACATACATATCGTGTAAATGCGAACGGAAAGTCGACATCTCTCGGTGTATTTGTGTTCCCTCTACGTCAACCGCTAACTTATAATCCTCAAGCGTTAAAGATTTTTTGGTGACGTTGTCGGGAACGCCTTTGGCCTTTTAGTCAACTGACCTTCTACATTTACACAATATGCCTTCACTCCTGTTCCAAAGAATTCCTAAATAACGTTTCCTGCATACTCATCCTTCATTTTACCAAGTATGGACTCGTTTACAGGAAGGTTATGTGGGTTATCCTGTGAGTAGTTGGACGTGTCAAATTTATCCAAGTTTTCGCGCATGTCATCATAGAAATTTTCAGTAGTTATATGTAAAATTAAGGAGTCGGTATCAGTGTAAAGTAAGACCGCGTTGTTGCCATATTTAGGCTTAATGTACCCGTACAAAAAGTCATAAATAATAGTCTTGGAAATATCTAAGATGCTGAAACATACATAAATAGGCTTATTATATGTGACTTTTTGTTTTTGCGTCTGGATTGCAACCCGATTTTCGTTAAAAACGGACATATTTTTAAAATGTGGTTTCGCGATCAACGCTTCTGCCCCTAATCTCCTACCAACATTTTCCCAGTGGGTGACAAGTTTTACGTCCACTCTTTTCTCCACGTTTTCCATCGTATTTCCGAACACGGCATTATTCATAAGTTTAAAAAGTCATTTTCAAACTTATTTTTAGCTTGGTTTCTTTTTGCCGTGTTCAAGTCAATGTATTTTTTAAGCCAAGGAGATTGATCGAAACTTAGTACGCGGTGAATTTTGGTGAGCTTAAGCCCATGGTCTAAACATTGTTGTAAATTTTGATAATGAATAATATATTTTGTTTTATTTTCGAAATTTGGAATTAATTTTGTAATATTTTTATTTTTTGACAATGGCGAAGCGATGGACTCTGGACAAAAGGGCAGTTCATTGTGGAGGTAATGCAAATCTTCCGGATACTCTAAATCGACTTCTAAAATATACCCGGTGTTTGAATTTTTCGCGACACTTTTTAAATCTAAATTTTGAATTTCTGCCTCCTCTAACCACTTAAAGCCACCAGTTGGTAAATATTGAGACATGGCCGCCCCGTATAAATTGGTAGCGTCCAGATACATAATGTAGGAGCTAGGTTTAGCAGCGTTGTAATGAGGCAAAAATTTATTATTCGCAAATGCTTTTCTAACGCTACACTGACTGACTCCTCCGCGAATACCGCGTTTCAGAAAGTGCATCATATCAATGTCTGTGAGTAGCTCTAGCTCAATTTGGGTGTATTTAAGGGCGCTAGAAAAAGACAGACCCGGACTTGTATAAAAGTTGGTCGGGTCCAACCTATAGACATTCATACATACATCTCTGAAATTTTCAAACATATCTGCTAGTAATAATACGTCGGATTTTAAATATATATCAGAATATTGGCCTAAAGTTTCGCATTTGAATAAATTCCACACAGTCCAAGCACGCTTGTAATCATCTTTACTAATGTCCTCTTTTTAAGATCGTTATAAAAATCTTTGTGCGATGGTAGTTTGGCGTCGTCTAATTTTGAAAAATCATTAACATACGAATATGGAAAGACGCCCTTCTGTCGAATTAACTGAAATTCTTCTTCGTTAGGGAAATACTTCCTAACTTCACGACACTGTTCCGGCTTTAAATTTTGGCTTAAATTATCTAGACCACTTGGCATAAAACGAAAACTATCTAAAAATCGCAACTTTAAAAATACTTTTTGTTCACGACCTTTTTCCACTTCGAAGCTATCGACCAAAACGTGTTTGGTAAAGGAAATATACCGCTCCTTGTTTTGAGCGATAACCTCTAACTTTTCCTCTTCGGTAGACAACTGTTTAATCAACAGATGACTATCAAATCCAGATAAGTTGTGGAAAAAGATTGGTATGAATTTTGGAACTTTATAATTCACGTTACAAATAGAGTGAGCTGGACCCCGATAAGAACCGGTTAAATGGCAATGATCTCTTACTTTTCCGCCTTCTGCATTCAATGGTCTCTCGCAAATATGACAAATTGTCGCCGTATTAAACTCAATCTGTTGTTGAGGCGTTAGAGGAGTCATAGGCTTAGTGATTTTTATAAAGTCGTTGTAGAGCCGTTTACAATCGCCCTCCGACAACTCTATAAACTTTTCACTAGCGTCAGTACCCCGATAAGTCTTAAAAACAGATTGAGAGTCGTCAAAAGCACATTTAATATAGTAAGCGAAAGAGTAAGGCAGATGTTTATGCGTTTTAATTGTATAAGATTCATCAGGGTTCAGCTCATTTTGCTCTATCTCAACGGGTTTTACAACAGTTTCAAAATCAGCGTAAACAACAAAAGGTACTTTTAATTTTTTCTCGAAATCTTCAAATTTAAGTATATTCTCGGGTACGTCTTTACCATATTTATCCTTGCGCAATTCGTTAGTAGGTAATTTAACCGCAACATGGTTACAATCATGCGCCTAATGGGCTTTAAGTTTATGTTCGCTACAAAAATAGCTTAAACATCCATCGCACAAATATTTTGGACACTTGCGTTTAGATAATTGACTTGAGATCGGCCTAGACATGTTTCTTATTAGGCAATAATGTTGATTTTCATAATCATCACTAATGATTAATAAGTTAACATACGTAGGTTTTCGAGATTTGGTAAAATACAAAGGGCCAACAACTTCAATACTATTTTTGCCATTTTCGAAAACTTTTTCCAAGCCATAAACATTGACAGAAATATTATTGAGTTGCTCAAACTTGTGCGCATTTGCAAGTTTAAACGGAAATTCCATACCTGTAAAATCCAATTAATCGGTACACTGTTCATAATGAGTCACGCGGTTAGTCCTACGTTCCCAATCAGTTGGATGCAGGTGTGCTAAGACTGACCACATGAAACATTTTTCATCCTGATTCTGAATGTTAAGAACAGCTTTCTTTGCTTCAATCTCTTTAGGCAGCGGTATGTATGAAGAAGCCTTCATTGGGTTGTACTTATTTACACTTAAGTCTAAATGGAGGAGCTGTTGCAAGGCCCAACCTATAAAAAAAATGTTGTAATACAAGTTTAAACGAGTTAAAACCTGTAAATAAACGATAATGAGTCATTGACATATAAATGAGTCATGTAGCTGTATGCGAGTTAAAATCTGTAAATAAATGATGATTCATGGTGTTATAAACGAGTTAAGACCTACAAATAAATGATTTGTAAATAATACTCACCACTATCCTTTTCTTGAAACTCTAGGGTCTTTTTGTCCACGATAGCTACAAATTGCGCAAACAGCTCCTCCAGGTCGGTGTTCCCGTTCACTACCCTAAACTTGGTATTGAAGGACTTGACCTCAGCCTCCTCTTTTGTCTGCAGGAGAAAGCGGCCGAAAAGCTCCACACCGACTTTGAGGTTCTCAAATTTTGAACCTCTTTCCCCACCAACTTGACGAAATTGGTGTTATGGCATTCCATAAATCTTTTCACGTTGGTGGGGTCCTCATTAGATATTAGTCGGTATGTCGCAATTCGACTCCTAAACGATGTTCTAACTAACTGTATTCCAGCTTCCTCCTGCTCCACGCAGCATTTGGTCCTAAGCTGAAGGGTGCGCAAATGCCCTTGATATTTAGCTGCAGGCAAATCTATGTTGCACACCCTACAATGCTTAGTGGCCGCTGATGTTGATGGTTCTGTAACAATATTAAATATTTAGTTTACGTATTTAAAAAGTTAGAAAATAATTTAAAATGTAGTTAAACTTACTATCTTGGAGGTCAAGTCTTGCTTTCTTAGACGCCATGGCTAGTGGGGCTTCGGCTTGTCTTTTGGGGGCTGGATGTTTTTTCCTCTGATGACGGTCGAGCGCCCCTCCGACTTAAAGATCCCAACGCACTGCTCGCAGACTTTGACTGCAGTCCGACAGTCGCCATGTCGTTTAAGAGCATCTTTTCGGGAGAATGAACGGTCACAATATTCGCACTTGAACATGATTCTGCAAACAAATGATGATTATATTTAATATTTTTGATAAAGTCATTAAAAATTGTTAAAAATGTTTAATTCATAATCTACAAGGCAAGACCTTTCATTTGAACCCAAACAAGGCCACTTTCTGACGACTGGAAGTGACGATCGGAAATGGCTATTTTATTGCATATTCGGTATCTGGAGACCGTAAAAAATCTAAATAAGTTAAAATTTTTAAAAAATATTCATAAATAAAAAAGTTAAAAAATAAAAATTGTTAAAAACACTTTATTAGTATTCCACAAGTCAAGACCTTTTATTTGAGCTCAAACAAGACTAGTTTCTACCGACCGGAAGTGGCGACCAGAAGTGACAATTTTATTGCAGATTCGGCATCTAGAGACTACAAGGAATCTAAATAAGTTAAAATTTTTAAAAAATATCCATAAATAAAAAAGCTAATTTTTTTTCTTAATTTCAAAGCCTATAAGTCACTAGCATCTCAAAATAGTTAAAATTTTTGAAAAATATTCACAAAAAACAAAGTTATTGAATTGTTGTTAAAAAATTAACCAAAAAATAGAAATATGTTATAAAATCTTTTTTAATTAAAAATAACTTAAACAGGGGCTATACATAAACATTTAGAATAAAATGAGTACTTACATGTATTATTTTTTATCACTGTCAACAAAAAGTCCAAAATTCACAAAAGTTTACTAAATATTCCACAGCACTAAAGACACTATAAGAACAACTGTTTACTCTAAAGTTTTAACTGCTAATGGATGTTAGAGTGACGCGCTGATATATTTATACTCGTCCTCCTTCCCACGCATTTACGTAAACAGTTGTTTGCGCAAACAATAATTTGAATAAATAATATTATTTAACAGTTTCCCATGTGAAAGGTCTAGTGTAGAATAATAACTTTTGCGGTTTTGCGGTTTCCGCTCTCAGCAAAATAATTGTGAATAACAAAGACAGAATGTAATTAGTAATATTTCTCATAACAGGATGTTATTCATAAGTATTTCCTTTGCAATGTTAATAAATAACGTATAATATAGACTTACATATTCGCTCTTATTATTACATTTTAAATATATATGCAATGTGTTTTATTATTTATTATTCAAAAAAATAATGGTTTAAATTAGCTGAGATTGCACCCGGTAAGATTTTTGCACCTGCGTTCAGCGCTTAAGCCCCCGCTTACAACTCGCGCTTTAACCCAAGCTTGCCCTTGAAATTATTGTCGAAATTATCCTTTGTCCAAGTTACATTATTCTAAGTTTAATAATAAGGCTATATGACCGATTTACTATAGGGTAACCGTTCTAATCGCTAATTGATATCTCTCAACTATTTTTAAACAGCTGTAACGCCTTTATGGCTAAAGATGGCGACATGCGGTTTTCATTATTCGATAGGTATAACGTAATACTATATTTAAAAAAATTAAACCGCGCGCTGATGACTCATCATCAGGGTTAGGAATTTTGTCGATAGCACCCGAACGGTACGACCTAAAATTTTCGCGTTTGCGCAAATCAATTTATGACTATAGCGCAAGTATCCTACGCATGGCGGCCATTTTCTAAGTCACGTGTTTTTTGACATATGACAGGTGGCAAGTGACATATGACATTTGACAGATGACATTTATGGTTTGACAGATAGTAGGAGCCACGCCCTAAATTATGCGTTGCGCAAGATTCCTAAATAATTGCTGACGTCAGAGATTTTGAGATAATAAGCTCCACCGGTAGACGGTGGTCCGTGAAACCCTCTTCTCTCCCTAATAACGTTAAAAATTTTAAATGGGAAAGGAGGTCAAGTGATACCTTATCTTATTTGTACACCAATAAAAAAAATCCTTAAACACGTTCATTTTTATTTTTTGGAAGACACATTTTTGTGTCAAAATTTATTTGTCCCGAGTAGTCCTCTCCCCCACCAACACAAACGTCAAAAAGTTTTAATGGAAAAGGGGTGATACCTTATCATTAAGGGGTTTTAAGCTCTCGCTTTAACAGACTTTAGTTTTATCAAAATCGGTTCAATAATTTCAGGGAAACGTACCCAAAATTATTGGTCCCTTTAGCCTGTGCAACTATTTTACTATTTAATTTAAATTTAAAATATTAAAATGAAATTTGGTAAGTAAATTTATCATCTAAATGTGCATTATTTTATAGATTCAGTTGTTTTCTGTAACTTTCTGTTTAGCCGAAAACGACCTAAACTTTATTATTTAAGATGGGACACCCGGCATATTTTTATTTTTATTTTTCAATTTTTTCATCTTTGTAACATCTCAGGAAGGCTTATGCCTAAATACCAGTCTACTGTGAATGCCGGATAATAGGTTGTTTACTCCACTTTTTACCCTGTTTTTTCAAGGTTATCAAGCACTAAAACATGCAGTTTTGCATTTCACAACACCTTTTTAGACAACGCGGTAGTGCCACCACGGACCTTATTTTTAAAATATAGAGTTGAGCATAAAATCACAACTTGTGAATCATTCATTGTGAATAACATTTTACATTTACGACCTGTTAACAGTTTAAAGATCCCCTGTGATTGGCTAAACTGTGATGATATTTTTACATATTTATCCAATTAACTGTTATGTGAATGGCTAAACTGTGAATGATACTTTTTCACATAGTTATCAAATTAACTGTTGTGTCAATGGCTATACTGGGAATGACACCTTTTCACATAATTATCAAATTAATAATAAGGTTACGAACAATTTACTGCTTAATCCGTTTTAAACATGTTTTGTTTTGATTACTTAGATAGTAGATGCATTAATAATAATTAATAATTAGGGTTTTTAATTTATTTCAAGTTGTGTGACATTTTAATTTCGTTATTTGACATTGTTAGTCTTGTTTCTTTTGTTTTAAAACACTTAATAACATGTGTACATTTTTTACATTAAGCATATTATGTCTTATTATGTACATAATTTAATATATAAAATATTTAAAAATATAGTTTTTAATTTTGTTGGTCATTTTATTTCGTGCAATGAAAACAATATTTTGCCTTTTTCAAATTAATATCACCCCCATTGATTTCACCCAACATTCATACCATAATATAAATTTTCACTTTTATCTTCTGTGAAATAATGGCGTCGTTTTTGTTTTTTATTCACATTTACAGGTAAAAATCACTGTTAATAAAAATCACATTAACATGTATACCTGTGAATGAAAATTCACAGTTGGGCTCATATCTATTAAAATAATAACTACCTAGGATTTGCAAAATTTTTATTTAATTTTTATATATTATTTGAATAAAAAACATTATTTCTAGTACAACGACATTTCGTTTACTACTTTTTGACTTCTAATCTCTAAATATTTTCAGTTTTTAATTTTTTATCTAGTGCCATAAATGTAATAAAACGTTTAATTTATGACCAAGTTGTCATGGTAAAATAAACACTTACTTTTTTCCGTGACTTCTTGGTCCAATTTACAGTTAATTAAGCGTTAATGAAACGCCAAATAAAAAATTAAAAATATTTGAAGGTTAGATGTCAAATAGTAGTCAATAAAGTGGCATTGTATTTAGATTGGCATAGTCTATTTAAATGAATAAAAATATCCTGGGTGTCCCATTTTAAATAAGAAAATTGGGATCATTTGCGGCTAAACCGTAAAGCCGCGTCCACATTAGTAAATAAATGTGTTGTATGTTGAATCTAGAATTCGGCGCAAATATTTGCGGCGCAAATTTCACGTTCTACCTACGTTCAATTTTACGTTGTGTGTCGTGCGTTCGTGCTCAAAACGTGTGTGATGTTAAGCCGCGTCCACATAAGTAAATAAATGTGTTGTATGTTGAATCTAGAATTCGGCGCAAATATTTGCGGCGCAAATTTCACGTTCTACCCACGTTCAATTTTACGTTGTGTGTCATGCGTTCGTGCTCAAAACGTGTGTGATCGTATGCGTTGCATACTATTTTGTTATTCTGGATTTGTTTATATTTTTTCGCCAAGTATTTTATATTTTTGTAAAAGATAAATTTAAATAAAGAGGATGTTCTTCTTCTGATACAAGAATATCAAAAACAAAGACTTTTATGGGATCCAAGCGATAAGTGGCATTTTCATAGAAACAAAAAGAATAATGCTTGGGAAGAAATCGCAGAATGTGTTATACGTATTATTTAGAATGAAAATTCAGTTTTATTAAAGTTTTCTCCTTACAGATGTTGTTTTTGAAAGATAATAAATTTTAAAAAATAGTTTTTAAGTTAATAAAGGTAAAACGGTAAAAAATATATTTTTTCACTATTTTTAAGGCAGCCAAGCGATTAACTATTAATGTCTTAAAACCTATTAGGTTTAGAGATAGGGTATAAAAAACAAAAAAGTTTAAAAAATAGGTGTCAAGTTTAAATTTAAGGCTTAAGATAGTGGTTTCCAATTGAATTATTGAAGTTCTATATTGTCAAAAGTCAATTTCTGCGGCACTTCCAGTAAAACCGGAAATTTTATTTTTACGGGGATAGGACATAAGGTTTATTAAATATGTGTAAAAATCGCATATGTCGTTTTTTGTCATCATTTGTTTTTAAAAAATCAATAAAAATGGTGGTTAGCATGACATTTTCAAACGCCATTTCTTACAAGCTAATTAGGATTGGTATAAAATGTGGTACATGTATTTTCTTTAAATTTCCTGAAGAATAAGTTTTTTGAAAAATATATAGGGTGTTTCGTTTAAAATAGCAAAGTTCAGAGCACTTCCGGGTAAACCGGATGTGTCATATAAAATCTAAAACATCAAAAGTCTACTTTTTACCTAATCATACATCCGACCAAAATATTAAAATTGTGTGAAACTCAAGAAAATAACAGGCTTGATAGTAATGTCGTGGGCATTCGGTATTTTCAGTTAGTAGTGGATTTAAAACTGTTGTCTTAATTATACATTAAAAGGAGCGCAAATTAAATTAAATTTAATTAATTTGTTTTGGTTACTGTTTCAAAAAAAAGTGTATTAATTTAACACTGATCACTAGGGGCATCATTAACTGTTTGCTCCAGTAGAAAACAGGACTTGATCCGGCACTGGTTTTTGGGTAAAAAATAGTAAGAGAGCTGCTTTTACCCTTAAAGGATATTTTAAAAATCCTGGTTTAATCCTTAACGTTAACAAAAATTTAGAGAAAAAACCAAAAATTTTAAAAATTAAACATTACCAAATACTGTATGTGAAATAAAATATTTAAACATTTGTTTACATTTTTCTATTATCATTTTTTTACAGCTTATACCAACCCTTTATTAACACTATTTAATATTATTCAGGGTTATTTTTAAGTTGGTATTTTTCTTTAAACACTGTATAAAATGCAAAAATTAGGAAACATTTTATAAAAATATAATTAGGTATGTCGAAAGATGCTATCCTTTCGAGGTACAGGGTGTTAAAGGTTTTAAGATAAAATGCCTTTTTTTGTCATTACTTTTCTACTACTCCAAGTATTATTACAAAATTTGGTACACTTCTTTTGACCATAACATTAAATTTTTTGCTAAACTCATTGCATTTTTTACAGTGTTAAAGGGACAAGGTTAACTTAAAAATAACCCTGTATATTTTTCCAAATCAATTGTTGTTTAATATTCAGTGTTAGTCCTGAATTCGATTATAATTATACAGAGTGTTACAAACAAATGCAAAAAAATTAGAAGGTGATTTTCCACCAAAAAGAAAAAAAAAAACCTCATATAAACATATCCAAACGTCTTAGTTTTTGAACTACTGATATATGGTTTTTTTGTAATAACTTTTATACCCATTCATTTTTTTTTTAAATAAGGAGACGCATCCCTTGCACCAGAAGAAATTTTTTGGCATTCACGAAAAAAAAATTACCAAGTGTCGTCCATGAGGGTTCAAGTTAAATATTTAAAAAAAAATGATACGCCATTGCATTTTTCTGGTAAAATTCCTATCTATTTAAAAATTAATAGCGAAGGTATTTTTTTAATGAAAATTTCATATTAGAAATACAAACTGACCATGCCGAAAAATGGTTTCTATTTATTTACGCAAAAACCGTACATCAAACAAAAAAAGTCAGAAGATCAAACTTGTTCTAACCTAAATGGGGATTTAAAAAAGATTTTTATTTTAGAAAAATGTGGCGTAACATTTTACCTTAAAATTTTTTTTCCCAAACCCCTCATGGACGACACTGGTAAAACTTTTTTTTCTTGTATGCCAAAAAATGTCCTCTGGTGCAAAGGATAAGTCTCCCATTTTTTTAATATCTAAATGGGCATTAAAGTTATTATAAAAAATAATATTATTTAAACATTCTTAACACCCTGTAGTTCAAAAACTAAGACGTTTAGGACATATGTTCATATGAAGTTTTTTTCTTATTTTTTGGTGAAAAATTACCCCCTAAAATTTTTTGCATCTGTCTAGAAACAGCCTGTATAAGGATAATGTGGTGTTAAAAAATAGTTTATTATACGTAGTAGAGGAAACTGGCCTAAAATAACATATTCGGGTAAAATGGCATACTGCATAATTTGTTAATTTCCCATTTTAGCAGTGACCTCTTATACTTGTTGGAGCTAGTAATATGATCACTGCAGTTCGTATTAAAATTATCGTACAGGAGGATACCACTCTCAAAAATTCTAGTTAATTAAAATGTGTGTATTTTTGCAAACTTACGTAGTTTTGCTACAAATTTTGTTATTTTTTGATTAAAGAACAATAGTTTGGCTATGTTTATTTATAAAAATGAATATTACGGGTATATATACTCTAAAAAATTAAGCATATTTGCTAAAATTTCCTTTTGGGTAAAATAAGATAGCTACATGTAATAAACGTAAAATGACATACATTTTCAAAGTGTTTCTTAATGCAAACAACTTTTTGTTCTTGATGGTGAGTAAATATAAAACAAAGTCTACACGCCAGAGTTGTTCAAAGTGGGCTCATGCTAAAGGCGCTTATGTCTCCCCTAGGACGAAGACATTTTATGTGTAAACTTTGTTCTTAAGTTAAAAACAGTTAAATTTATTTACATTCATTATCATGTAATAAATGTTAAATGTTTTTAGTACAAATAAGTTTTAAATTTATTTAATTAATGTGTTTTTACTTTATATTGTTGATGGTGTATGCCATTTTAGCCTTACCTATTGTGTCATTTTATCTGATACCATGCCTAAAATGACTTTGAAGAAAATAGTCGTTATATTTTTCTATGCTGGATTAGGTTACCTGGGCTTAAGTAATGACTAAGAATAAGTAATAAAGGCACTTCGCGATTTGTTATAATAGATCGCATTACTATTTTTAAATATAGGCAAAAAGTACATCATTTTAGGCAATTTTCTCCTAAACATAAATTTTCAGTAATTTACCCTAATCTATAAACTAATTTTTTAAAACAATCTCTTTTATATTAAACAGTGCATTAAAACAGTAAAACGGTCTAATATATAAAAACTTTTATGGATTGTTACGTAGAAATCAGTGACGTTCCTATATTTTTTCCATTGACTTTGAATTTACACTTGCTCTAAGGTTATTTTTTTAATAAAACACTCTGTATATTTTATCGCCGATAAAAAGATCTACCTAAAATTAAAAGTAATATTATATTTAATTTGTCATAGTTTCGAAAATATAAGCTTCCAATCAATATCTAATATTTTTTAGATTTCGATGGTCATATTTTTAAAACTGTAAGAGATATACATATTAAATGTTGTATTTTGTTAAACCTCTTATAAATATTTCTTTAATGACAAAAGAATATACAGGGTGTTACATAAAAATAAATCCTGATAATGGCCAAATTTCGGAAATTAAAAGAATAAATATATGAAATGAAGTATTTCTTATAGCTTTTAAGGAGATCTTCATACTAATAATAAAATATAAACGGTGTTTTATAAAAAAACAACTTTGTGTTATAACTTTAAATTAAACGCCAATGAAAGAAATATAGGTACGCTACTAAATTCTACGTAAAAATCTTCTAAACCATTGAAAAAAAAATCAAAAACACACTCTGTACCTCCAAAACTAATCAAGTCAGCCATGTTTTACTTTCACTACTGAATTTGTTTTAAAAATTAAAATTGAAGTGCGCAATCAGGTATGTTCTATTTCGTTAAGTTTTTGCTATACCCTGCAAGGTCAACCAAAATGCACCACCATGTATAATTTAGAAGAATGCTAAACATCTTTCATCATCTGGTAGGATATAATTTTTTCAACATCTTTTATCATCTGATAGGATATAATAAAACTATTATGATTAGTGCAATAACTTGTCGGTGAAGCTCCTAGACAGCCTGAATATCTTGGCTACTCCAATGGACATATGTTTAATGGTAATTAAAGCTACAAATATCAGGTTTAAACTAATTAGCATAAAACCTAAACTTTTGTTAAGTCCTTGTTTTATTTTGTTATATCAAAAATCTGATAATATGTGTGAGGATATTTAACAAAATTGCATGGTACGTCATCCTGGTTTTTTGATATTTATCAAATCAATATATTTAATATTCGATACCCTCGTATACCAACGAAAATGTTTGTTAGATGAAAAGTTGGTTGTCTCGTCAAAATCAAGCTACTCACGAAAAATTAGCTTGTTGGTAAGGAATGGTAAAAATGGTCCAGGGATCCCTAACTTGTGCAGTTTTAATGACTTGTAAGTCTAGAACGGCTGAGCCGCTTTTTAAAAACAAAGTAAAGTTAGGTAGAAAATCCAAGGGCCTTAAAAACAAGGTTCTACATGACTCCCATTTCTATTTGAAAAAAGTAGCTAGTGCCCCCTCGACGCTTGACCACGTGAAAAAAACAAATTGAAGCTAAACTTCAAACGCTTGTAACGGTAAAACGACTGGGCCGATTTAAAAAATAAAACGGTAAGAAACCAAGTTTTTGGGCTATTCGGCTGTCGTTGTAGATTTTGTATCCATGACGTTTCGCCAGCGCAAGTGGTTGGCATCCTCAGAAGGTTCCTAGTAGACTACCTGCGTACTACTGTGCGCGGACGCAGCGAGTATTTATAGGCAGCTTGGGTGGGCGGGGCCTGTTCCGGTTGGTCGTTGCGCGGTTGTTGTTCCTGCCGTGGTGCTATTTTTGTGGTTTTTAAAATTGGTATCCACGTTTTATTGATCTTTATTGATTCTTCTGTTTTATTGAAGTTGTTGGTATGTTTGTGTATCTCTATGGCTTCTCTGCACAGTCTGGCACGGTAGGATGAAGTATTAGCAAGAACCTGGATATTTTCAAATTTTTTCTGGTGCTCTGTACCTGAAAAAGTGTGCCCGACTACGGCTGTTTTGTCGGTCTGTCCCAGGCGGCAGTTAGCTTCATGTTCTTTAATTCTTGTGTTGATCGATCTCTTGGTCGTTCCGATATGCATACTGCCACATGTACACGGTATCCGATAAATCTATTTATCCTTGGGCAATCCTAAACACTCTTTTATTTTTCTTGTAGGTTTTTATATAGTTTTAATATTGACCTTTTCTAGTAGGCGACCTATTCTGTCCGTTACCCTCGAAATGTATGGTAAGAAGGCTCTTGCCGTTGATGGACTTTGCTCCTTTGTTTTGCGATTATCTTTTGAGTGCATTGCTTTGTGTATTTTCTTCTCTGAGTATCCATTGCCAATAAGCGCATTTTTTAAGTGTGTTCCTTCCGAGTTTATTGCACCAGGTTCGCAAATTCTTTCAGCCCATTCTGTAAGCATTTTGATGATACCAAACTTTTGGTAAGGATGGTGGTTAGAGTCTCTGTGTAAATATTTGTCAGTATGAGTCGGTTTTCTGTAGACTGTGTGCCCGGAGCCGCTTGCCACTTCTTGTAAGTAAAACATATAAAAAGGCCATTTTGTTATTTTCCAATTTCCATTATGAATTGGATAATTGAATAAATATTGTTTATGTCGTTCAAGAATCTTTGAAGTTTTTCGGATCCGTGGTTTCAAATTACAAAGGTATCATCGACATACCGAAACCACACCTTTGGTACTTAGGGGCTTGCTGTTCAAACTTTTCCATAAAGAAATTTGCTACTACTGGGCTTAGTGGGCTTCCCATTGCTACTCCTTCAGTTTGTTCATAGATCTTCTGGCCCCATGTAAAGTATGTGGTCGTCAGGCAATGTTTAAAAAGATCAGATATGTCGTTTGGAAATATTGCAGTAATATGATTCATTGCGTCGTTTAAAGGTACCTTTGTAAAGAGCGATACCACATCAAAACTTACCAATATGTCTCCATCTTCAAGTTTTTGGTCTTTGATTTTAGCTATAAAGTGACTGGAGTCTTAAACGTACGTCTCAGTTTGCCCTATGTATGGCTGCAGGAGCGATGTTAAATGCTTGGCCAAGTTGTACGCCGGTGACCCGATAGCACTGACTCTGGGACGTAAGAGAACGTTGACCTTGTGAATTTTGGGAAGACCGTAGAGTCGTGGTGCCACTGCTTCGCTTTTGCATATCTTCTTTTGACGTCATTTTCAAGGCTAAACTATAAATTAGCATTTTAGTTCTTTTTATCAGCTTTTGCGTTGGGTCTTGAGGTAACTCCTTGTATTGGGTCTAGTAAGTCCTTAATTTTTGTTTTATAATCTGCGGTGTTCATTACTACTGTATCATTACCCTTGTCAGCTGATAAAACAAGGATGTCTTTATCTTTATTTAATTCGCGTATGGCTTTGAGTTCCTTCGGTTTTAAGTTGTTCTTCTGCAGTTTAGCTTTTGTAGAATTCTTGATGTTTCCATACGGATCTCCAGAGCTTTTTGATCTGGTAGGTATCTTATTACCGCTTTAAGATTAGATATGATGTCTTCGGTGGGTATTTCTTTTAGTGTAATCGCAAAGTTTCCGCCTTTGGCTAAAACGAAGATTTCATTCTCCGATAAGTTTTGGTCGCTTATATTGACAACTGTCCTGGTGATATCTAATTTAGGTTAGTTCTGGTTAGTTATGGTTAGTTTTCATGCTTCTGTATGAAATGGAATCTATTTTATCCCAGTCAGTTCGGTGAAGAGTGTTGCTTAATTGGTAAAAAAGAACATTAGTTTGTTGTCTATTTTCGCCAGTTCCCTTCTGATGTTATAGCAGGACAGAAAATGTACTTCTGAGGGAAAGAATTCAGAACACCAACATCAAAAGGCCTTTAAAACAGTGTCCCCTTGGCACTAGGCCACGTGGCCAATTTTTTTTTATGTCAAAAAGTATTTAAGTAACACCCTTTTACCCCCAAATAGGTATTTACATGCTTTTTCCTATAGAAACATGACAATACAAATGCGACATAACTCACTTAAACTTATTATCTTCAAGCCTTCAAAGGTAAAACAAAACTGCTTAGACGTTTGTAAGGTCACTACCGAGAAACGTCGTCTCACATTAATCTAAGACATAGCTGTCTACCACATGAGCCAACACCTGCTCCGGCCTCCCAGCATCATGTACATAGTAGTTAGTTATGAAATGTAAATATTTATGTTACTAATAAAGCAAATGTTTAAGTTGAGACTTTTACACAAATTTTATCCGATCTTAATATCTTATTCCTTTTAAAAGATAAAGTTGGGGAACTCTTTTAACACTGTATTATTAAAAGCGCCAGGTACCGTAGCTTAGGCGTAATACTGTTAAAAATGTTTGGGTGTTACGTTTAGTATAAACCCGTTGTGTTTAAAATTTTACATGCTCTCCAAACATATATTTATATGCGGAAAGCTTACCAAAATTAAGTTATAAGAAATATAATCAAAATTTAAAATAAAATTCAAGCAGATTTGGTATACAGGGTGCCCGAAAGTTCGGTTCGTATATTTAAACGGATAATTTATTATCAAAAGATATGAAAGAAAATGTATAAATCTATGTGCGGAAATACTTCCTAAGGGCACTATGTTGCGCCCTGTTCGCCCACTACTGCCTAAAATTAAAATTCTAAAGTTGATAGCAATTTTTGCTTTTATCGAGAGTAACTTGTTTACTTAATATTATAGCTCTATCTAAGAGTGTTTCGAAAAAAAACAAGAACCAGTTTAGGAACACCATCTTCAAAAGCCCGTAGGGTTTTATAGTAGCTGGGCTAGTAATAAAATGGAATTTATGATAAAAACCCTTTTAAAACCTTTTAGGGGGTTCCTTTTGACGAGTCCACCACGAATATTCATACCGCCATATATGGAAGCGGCGCTTTAACCCAGTTTGTCAATGTCAAAGGTTGTGGTTTTCGGAATGGTCGAACGCGTCACTTTTTTGCGGTAAACCACAATGTTTCATATGCTATTTTTAATCATTGTGCTAAAAATAGTAAGGGGGACAGTCATGAAACCATAAGTCTCAAACCACATGTTTCGGGAATCCGACTGGGTGGGTTTCGTGACTGTAACCCATACGATTTTTACCATATAAGGCGGTATAAATATTTGTGTTAGACTTGTCAAAAGAAACCCTCTTAAAAGGTTTTAAAAGGGTTCTGTTTATGAAGTCTATTTCGTTACTGTTTCAGGCACTATTAGGAGATAGATATTTTTAAACATATGTTTAAACGAAAGTTTTTTAATTTCTTTTAGTGTAGAACCACCCCTTTAAATATACTAAATCGAATTTCTGAACACCCTCTATTTTAAAATGATTGCATATAGTAGCTATAGCTGATTGATTTATACAGGTGTGGAAACCAACTGGCTGACCATAGAGAATTAAAAGCATAGGAAATATTCGAGCTAAAATCTCGTCGCCATACGACACGGCCGGCGCGGCGGACGGCAGACGAGAATGGGGTAAGCCAAGAGCCCCTAATTTAGTTTTGTTTAAATATGCAGGCTTGTTGCTGCGGTGAATTTTAGGAGAGTACATAGCAACTTCGTGAAAAGGATTCAGTGTATGATTTGGCTATGGTCGACGGTTTGTTTTCCATACCGGTGTATATTTAAAAAATAGCCTTTTGTAAAAATTATATTTTAACTCGACTATAATAATATAGGATTTTTTAATTACTAGGCGATGACTGTGAGCCCGGAAGTGTATTTCCAAGAAGAGCTTGTGAAGTTTGTCTTTGTGGAAATAAAGGAAAGAAATCATCATCGTGGAACTGTACAAAAAAATTGATTTGTAGTTAGATGCAAACCTAAGATGTAAATTGTTAAATCTTTATTTGAAATAAAAATTGTATCATTAAATTGCTGTTTGTTTTGGAAAAGGCAGTCAAAAAGAGCTATACCTAATTAATAATTTATGACAGGTGTTAATTTTTGTTACCTTTTTTTTACAAATAACTTTTACGGTGTGGTAAAAAGCTTAATAAAGAAAATTTAAATAGCTTACAATATTTATCTTTTAACAGAGTAAAAAAATATTTTAATCGTTATCATAGAGATAAAGTACTTCATATTAGTACACTACATAAAGTGTTAAAAAATATCTTTAATAGCTCAAAGCATTTTTTTCTACATTTTAAATTAGCGTTTGGTTTTAAACTCTACTAGAATTTATTTTACTATTATTTTTTGCAATGTTACAGTTAACGCGACATTAATTAAACCAAAAATTAAGAGACCATAAATTTTGCCATGACTTCTTTTAGTCTCACGTATCAGTAATATAAAATTAATTAGTTTCGAAATATATTTATTAAAAATAATTGAAAGTTAGAAAAAAATTATTAAAATAAGAAGTAATAATGAATAAAACATACAGTGTATTTCAGTTAAAACGATCCACCCTATATAATTCCGTTACTTGAAAACTTATAAAAGAATCGTGAAAAACGTTAATTTTTATTTTTGGGAGACACATTTTTGTGTTAAAATTAACTTGTTTAGTATTATCACCCCCCTCACCAAACACAAATGTCAAAAAGTTTAAATAAAAAGAGGGGTTACGTGATACCTTGTCTTAAAAAGCTTAAAATTCTTTTTTAATGGTATTCAGTTTTTTACATCGGCTCAGTAGTTTCCGAGGAAATTTATTCCAAATATCGGGGTCCGTAGCAGGTGGCTTACCCCTAAAACTTTTTATTGCTTAACATATCAACATTTAATTTGGTACGTACATATAAGTACTACATACATTTGGATCGTTTTACAAATTTAGTTGTTTCCTATTACTTCCGGTTTAGGCGGAAACAACGCTACCTTTTCTATTTTAAATGAGATATCATGTATATGTTTACCTATAAAAATAGGAAGAACATTTTGGGTTAAATAAAACCTAATTGGCACTTTTGACATATACCTTTTTTTTATACTAGAGTGCCATGAATGCAAATGCAACGTCATTTAACTTGAAATTTAATTTTATATTCAAATTAGTAAAAATATACCAAGTGTCTCATTTAAAAAAGAAAAATAAGTTCGTTTCCAGCTAAACCGTAATAAATAAAAAACAACTAAACTTGTAAAACAATGCACTTTTATGTGATATACCTATGTACCAAATTTTAATTTTATATTTTAAGCAATAAGGTTATAGGAGTGAGAAACCGGCTACGGAACCCGGTGTTTTGGGTAAATTATAAAACTACTGGAAACATCTAAACTAATTAAAAAAACTAAAAATCATATAAAAGATTATTTAAAACCCTTTAAGATAAGGTTACCCCTTTTAACGATTTAAACTTTTTGACGTTTGTGTTGGTGAGGGAAGGGGATAATTCTGAACAAGTAACTTTTGACACAGAAATGTGCCCCACTAATAATAAAATTTGACGTGTTTCAGGATTTTTTATAAATGTACAAAAATAAAGAAATTATACTTGGTGGCTCGTTTTAATTGGAATGCATTGAATGTTTAAGTGGTAAAAGAAATAAATATAGTAAAGTAACTATTTTTATAAACTAAAAGCTTTTGACACTAAAAGTAACTGCCAGAGATTTAAAATGTTAATTTTTAAAATGTTAATTTTTAGCTTACAAAATAGATTCTGGTTGCTTAAAATTAGTAATGCAAAACTTAAAAATAAACAATCATGCATAACTTATCTATAAATATGGTATTTGCGTCTTTTAGTTACTCTGCCTTTAAAAATACAAATGTTAGACCAGAGTCTTCATATAGATATGATGTTCCCTAATTTGGCGTAAGAAAATCTAAGGGCACATTTTTGAGCCAATTTTAAAAAAAGGTCCATATAAACATAGGTCCGAAAATACTTTGTTTCTAAGATACTTGAAAAATAAAATCGAATTTTTAATATCTTAATTATGCCTTATTCAATTTAAACCAATTTGGCTATGGTATTTGGTAAAATGGGAAGTTAATTTCGCCCTAAATTTATTTTAAGTAGTGAGACCAGTGGCGGCGTGGGACGCATCTTAGTCAATATTATTGACAAAAAATTTACGCCACACGGAACTTCTATATTGTTTCCGGACGAAACGCTCAAAATACAACGTTTTTATATATTCATATTTTTAAGTAGCTTTCTTAGTTTTTCAGCATAATCCTACACCATACAAGAAACATTGGGGCATTTTTTTCTTTTAAAAATTAAGTGTTAAAACTTTTTAGTAGCAATTATGTAATAACAACAAATGCTTAATTAAATAACATTTTTATTCAATTTTAACAAACTTTACTAAGAAAAGTGTTTTGGAAATTTTTATATATTTTTTATTTATACCAAAAAATATATAATTTGATACGATTTAAACGATTTTCACAAGCCGAAATAAGAAATATATTATTTTCACATATTTAAAAGTCTATAGACGCTTAACGCGCCGATGAAAAGGTATACATTATATAACATTTTTTTCTTCTTATCATCTAAGCTTTGCAACCCAATAGGTTTTTATGACGCTTGAGTAGCTGTAAATTTAGCATCTTTGGCTTCCCTACTATTAGAAATACGCCCATAAATTTTCTTACCGCAATTAAAATATACCCTGTATAGGGTCGCGACATTCGGTGATATTGGTTTGACGTGTGTTGACGTCGCGTGGACCATTTTTCGGCCATGTTGTTTAATGGGATAAGTGTCAATAGCAGTGCGGGACTTAACGAAGTAAAGTAGAATTATTCATAAAAAAAATAGCAGTGCGGGACTTAACGAAGTAAAGTAGAATTATTCATTAAAAAAAAGAGCCGGACGTCATTTAAAGCCGTATTTTTTATTTTCAACAATTCAAAAAACGTTTTAAACCGTATTTAAAAATGATGTTATTATAAGTGTGGTCAAAAAAATTCAATGCTTCTGCTTGCTTGCTTGTTAATAAAATTGTTCCTCAGCAATTGCCAATCCGATGCTTTTAAACATAAAGTATCAATCAGTCTTTAACCTCGCTTTTACTGCTGCTTGATGCAGTTCCCGAGTTGCCTGATTTTCAGTTATTTAATTACTCTTCCTTTCCTTATTTATTTTAAAAGTAATCTATTTTTGTATTTGTAACAGCCACAACTACAACGGCTGCCAGATAACTTGTTATCTTTCTCTTTTAGGCTTCTTTGCAGCGTTCTCCGACCTGTTTTTAAATTCAGTTAAACACGCGACGTTGATGACGTCATCATTTACAAAAAAATGTAATGATTTTGAACCGTTGACAACCTTGACAATAAAAAATACGGCTCAAGTAAAGACGGCAATCAACTATTTTGTTTTCAAGCGTCGCGTCGTTTGGTTAGTGTGCGAGAAAACAAAAATAGGAATCATTGAAAAGTGAGACAACGAGCGATGACATTGGTGGCTTTTGCTTATATAAATCCGACTTTAGAATTTAATAAAAGGCGATTATCCGGCAATTTTCTTTCCCCTTGATAAAAAAATTAAATGTTTCTAGTTTTGCGCCCTTTAAAAACCTAGACCCAAGGTTTCTGTTAGTAAATCTGTAAAAACAACCCGTGGAAAACTATGTAATTTTTTAGAAATACACACTAAACAGCCATTCTCTTTGTATGCTTACTTTTCATAGCCGTTATATACACAGTGAGCTTACCTCTTACCAGAAGTCGAGTTTTCGGAACTTATAGTGGTATTACTTAAAAATATACACACTTGGTAAGCATAGGTACTATGGTTGAAGTATATTTCTAAAATGTCCTTCCTCTGTTTTTTTTCTTGAATTGATTAATTTAAAAAACTAAACTTAGAAATATAAAATTAAAGCATAATCACTATATTTTAAGGTAAAATTTTCAGATAAAAATTTTAAGATAGCTGCTGAGCGTCATCTTGGAAAAAAAAACCTAAAACGGGGTCTTGTGGCACATCATCGGTCCTAACAAGTACTTTATACCCCTCGAATATAAAGTCAATAACTTCACTTGCTACAAAATGGTGGTACTTAAAAAATTACTATATACCTGATTTGGATGGCCATATTTCCAAAACTAAAAAAGGGCATGTACTTAATGTGGTGTTCTCCTAAAACTCTTGTAAAAATATTGTTTATGGTATAATATAATATACAGGGTGCTTTATAAAAAATATAGGTGTCTACTTGTGTTACCCTGCATATTATCACCAGTGTAGAAAATATTACATTAAGTACATCTTACTTTATTAGCTTTAGGAATATGGCTATCAAAAACTCACTTAATGGAAGCTTTAAAGTACCCCCTTTGCAGGAAGTGAAAGTATTTATTTTATATTCTAAGCTTAAAAAATACTCGTCAGGATCTTTAAAGTAATGTGCTACAAATATGTTTTCATCAATATGGCGCCCAGTAGTCCTCTTAATTTCACTCTAAATATTCTGGATCAGATAACAAACATTAGGAAAATGTTTTCTTTTATAAAATATGGGTTATAATTTTCTATTAGCCATTATGAAACAACAAAAATTATTTTTTAAATCAATAACGTTTATACCTAGTAAAACAAATTTTACCAAAATTTGTGTATTCTTAACTTTAACGTTATTTAACAAGTTTAACACCCTGTATTTTAAAAGCAAAATTTTCGGGTGTTAAGAAAACTTTTTATAATTAAATACCCTGTTAATAAGTCCCTTAATTTTTACTGCAATTGAGAACAACCTTGTATATGTACATATTAATAGTATTTTTCTCACTATGAGTTGTATTGGTACATTTAAGCGAACGTTTAATTTTAGTGGCTATAAATCTTTATAGGTAATTTACCAAGACAAGTGTCAAATTAGTATTTAAAAGCTTAAAGCTTGACTGCTAAACATAAAAATCCGGCAGTGTAAATTTTGTTGACTACAATAATTTTTCTAAGTATTACACACATTATTTAATTATTAAAGATGTACATATCAAATGTTATTTTTACAGTCTTTGATTAAAACGTTATATGGGGTGCTTATAAGAGTTATCATGGAATAGCCGATTTAAGGACAGGTCATGCGAAAACTCCCAATATAAAATTATTCGTTTCTCGTTGAAATACCGCCAGTTAGTCATTTCAGTAAGCTTTCGTGTCTCCCCACCGCTGATGTTACACGAGGCGAGGCTTGGATCGACGCATTTAAAGTGTTAACTGGAAAAATGACAAGCCTGCCGCCAAGCCTGCCGCAAAAGCGGTACGAAAATTTTAGCATGCCATGGTTTCTCTTATCCGTAGGTATGTTACTTTATGGTATTATCTACATGTTGGCCTTGAGCGACACCGATTATTTTAAATTGGATTTTTCTTAATAAGGCCTTAAGCCTTTTTAGCCGCACCTACCTTATATGGTAAAAACCGCACTGCTCAAAGGTTCAATATTATCATAATTGGTATTGGTCTTAGAAATAGGGTTTTTAAATCGACGAATAGAACGTCTTATATCGTTAGTGCAAAATCCATTGCCACTCAGTAAGGGATATTAAATTTTAAAAGAACATCAATATTTCGATATTTATAAATATCGTTTTGGCTAATACTGATTATTCGATATATCGAAAAGCAATATATCGATATTTAGGAGAGAAAAAATATCGACAAATTATCTAATATTACATTATTTTTTTCCTAACAGGTGGGTAAAGTAATACAGCATAATAATTAAAATCACCTTGATACTTTAGTTTTTTATTTTACTGTAAAGCATTTTACTGTAAAGCATTTTACAGTTTTAAAAATTTAAGTAGATTTATTTTTAATTTTGACTTATTTACCACAAGTATCGAAAATATTTGATATCGATGTATCGATATATTGAGAAGTTAAATATCGATGAAGATTATTGATATTTGATCTCCGATATATCGATATTTGAAAATAATCGATATATCGTTGCCATCCCTACTCTCGAGGCTTTAGTCAGTTTTTCAGTTTCCAATGATTCTTCGTCACAAATAGAAAGTGCTCTGTAAACTAATAAATTAATGACTGATTGTTTTTGTGAAGAGTGGTGATGTGAACTGGCATTTAAATATCTATTGGTTTGGGTTGGTTTTCTATACACAGTATATCCCACATACCTGTGGTGCCGTCGTCTTCTTTGCTTACAAGTAACATCTAAAAAGGTCTCACTCCATTTACTTTAATTTTGATCGTACATTTTATATTTGAATGTTGATTATTTAAATGATCTAAAAAGGATGAAAAACTTTCTAAACCATGTGGCCAGACTACGAAAGTGTCGTTAACGTACCTCGACCAAAACTTTGGTTTTAAAGGAGCTGTTGACAATACACTTTCTTCAAATGCTTCCATAAAGATATTATCCACCACTGGTGACAATGGTAATCCCATTGCAGATCTTTCTAATGGTGATAAAATATACAGGGTGTTCTATTTAAAAAAGGTTATTTTGGTGTATAACCCAAAAACCCGATTGTAAATTGTTTTTTTAATCTTTAGACTTAAAGCTCGTGAAAAATGCTACTAGTTTGCTAATTTAAACCATTTTGTATTTTGAGTAATAACGAAGTTACCAATGACGGACAGTAAATTTAATAGTAGTGGAAACTGGCTTAAAATGGCATACTCGGGTAAAATGACACACTTCATAATTATTAAATTTCCTGCCTTAGCAGCGAGCAACCTCTTAAATGTGTTGAAGCGTGTAATAAAATCACTGCATTTAGTAGAGACATTTTGCACCTCTTAAAATAACAGACTTTTTTAGCCTCCTTATGGTTATCGTTATTAAGCATAACGATTACGGCAGCAGTTTTGGACAGAGATTTTGCAGCCTCTTAAAAAATTTGCATCTGCGCCTTCGACACATAACCTGATTTTTGCCTGTGGTTCACCGTTTTTAAAGTTAACCAAAAATAAGTAGTTTATAGTACAGTTCTTTTGATTTTGTTTTTAAAGATAGATGTAAGCAATACAGTATAAGCAAAAAGCAAAACACAAAATTAGGGTTAGGTTTGGTAGTAGAATAAAAAGCATGTGTGCCAAATTGTAACATGCAAATTAATTACTGATTAAAAACATCCTTAAAAGTGCAAGTATGTTTTAATTTTTTACATTATTTTATTTTTCTTACTGCTCTGGGCTTTTCGTTAATTAGAGCCTATGTATCAATGATATTTTAATAAATACGACATTAAAAGTTTAACCTTCTAAAATAATTGATATTAAAATTTCCACAATCCGGCAACCACGCAGTTTAACAATAACAATAACGATAACGATAACGATAAGCTCTTCGGTATTCATCTGTAATTAAAGGAGTCCGGTATGGTTAATAACTACGCATGTTTGCGTTACTGCGCAGTGTCAGAATAACGTTAACCACAACGGAATTGCAAAATAAGAGGTGCAAAATGTCTCTAATATCGAAATTACCGTACATGTACCTGATTTTTCTTGCACGACATTTCAAGTTCAAATTTCGATTTATTAACCGCAAAATAATTCTAATCAGTTTAGAGTTCGTGTATTTTTGCAAAGTTACATAGTTTTGTTACAAATTTTGTTAGTTTTTTATAAAAAAATACTTTGGCTATGTTTATGAAAATGATTACTATAGGTTTACTTATATATACTCTTAAAATTTAGGATTGTTTGCTAAATTGTCGTTTTTGGGTAAAATGACTTATGTACTATTTTAACGTGTTTATTATCGTCAAAAACTTTTGTTTTTAATGGTTGGTAAATATAAAACGAACTTTAATGCAAAGGTTCTTTAAAGTGATATCATGATGAATTTGCTTAGTCTTTCCTAGAACGAAGATATTTTCCGTGAACTTTGTTGTTGTATTAAAAAACAGTCAAGATTATTTACATACCTTTCTATATTATAAATGTTAAATGTTTTTAATACAAATAAGTTTAAAATTTATTTATTGTATGTATATGATTTTACTGTATATAATTTTTTAAATTATCTGTTAAAGGTATATGCCATACGAACCTAAACTATTGTGTCATTTTATCTGACACCATGCCTAAAATGACTTACTTTAAGACATTAGATAAAACAGTCGTTATATTTTTTTATGCTGGATTAGGTGAACCTTGGCTTAAGTAATTTACAAATTATGTCGTTTAAGGCCATTTTCCCCTACATCGCAATGGCCAGAAGGTAATATTTAATATGTATAATATTATAACAAGCATGTTCATGTCCAAATTTCATAAATATGGTTGTTGTTATACCTATATTTTCAAGAGACAATTAGGTTTTTATGCCTGCAATTATGTGGGATTTCAGTATTAAGTTGAATATAATATGTTGTGGTTTTATTTTTGCAATATTCCTTATATCTTACATTCCATTTATTGATTAATTAAGGTAAGAGTGTAATTAGCATTAGTAATCTACTAGCTTAATATATTTGAATGGGTCGCGGCGAATAACGATCAGAGTCCATTTTTTGCCAATATCTCAGCTCAACGCGCTGACGGGTATAATAGATAATAGTCCATATTGGTCGAATTTTTGCGACATCAAGTTTAAACTTGTATTAGATATTTTTTTTGTTTTATCTAAAATATTTAAATTAACAATATACGACTTAAAATATTTAAATACAAATACTGACAAATTATGCTAGTTGGACTCTGATCGTTATTTGCCGCGACCCTTCATTTCGATCCTGTATGGACTTTAATCCATATATAAAAAAAAAAACGTTTTTCCAACGCAGTGTAATTAGGCGCAGCAATTTTCTCATTTCCAACATTATTGGGTTGTTTTTATAGTTTCAGGATTTATTGTTCTATACGGTTTTAAGCACCGACATAGAATTAGACAAAATTACAGAGTGGTAATAGAGCCAACTATAAATTTAAGAGCCTGGCAGATTGCTATGGCTTATATAATATTTAGTTTTGTACTATAAACTTTAGCCCTTCTACCCTTTGGCACTCTTGAAGGCGTTCGTATACGGGTATACGGAGTGTAACAGAATGTTGTTAAAAAATAGGTGCAGATTCCAAACCAAAAACAGGGTGTTAAATTTTCTTTAAAAAAATACCTTAAATGCTTTTTAAAATCGAATTTAATTAAATTTAACCAAAACAGGGGCGGCTCGAGCGGTACCTAACGATTTTTTCAAACAAAACAATGTACGCCATTGACTATTGTCAGTTTATTATTTAAGTTAGATTTAGCAAAAAAAAAAGTTTTATTCTTTAAAACTTCTTGTCGTATTTTGCTTAGTTTGAAAGAAATAAAAAAAAACAATTTCTTATCCGTGGCCCACACAAAAACACGGGGAAAATTTTAAAAACACTTTATCTCGGAAAATTGCAATTTTAATAATTGTTGATGCTATTCATTTGGATATTTTTTATTATTGTTAGATAATTACCAATAAAATAATTTAAAAATAATGTCAAAAACATTTTTTCTATGTTTCTTGTGTGGCCGAAGGGTATGCAATTAAGTGAATATATTTTTTCTCCTAAAAACTAATAATAACTAAAACTTAGGTGGTTAAAAAATTTGTTTTACTTAAATTATCCAAACTAAATATAAAATTTGCACAATAGTCAGTAGTGTACCTTTTTCTTGTGAAAAATATTTGTTCATGTTCTACTTCAGACGCCACTGGACCAAATAGATTTAATTAGATTGGCGCTTAATTATTCTTTTAATGTAACAAATAACACTGCCAAATTTTATTAAAACTGGATAACGAATACTTAAGATATTAACTAAAAACTGATTTTTTAAAAAAGTTTGACCAGTTTGTTGTATCTGGGAGGCAATGCATTTTTGGACCCATGTTTAAAGAAACTTTTTGTTTTTAATAGCAAAATCTGTTATATTTTTTTAACAACATTCCTTAACACCCAGTATATTTGAATGTAATTATTAAATTAAAATTTTCGGATTTTAAATTAGCGGCATGTTCCTTTAGCCTAATTAATCTTCTAGCCTTCGAGAGCACAAATATTAATAATACACTGATGTATTTTTTAAAAAGTTTATTGTTTTACTCAGATGGTAGACACGGAAATGCACGTTTATTTGTTAAACATGTTTTTATTAATAAATAATTATACGTAAAAACACATATTTAAAAAATCCAGGTTACTTTTTCATTTCATTTGTTTTAGACGTTTTAATAAAATAAAAACATTGTTATATACTTAATTACTAAAATAATGTTTAATATTTGCCACAAAAGCCAGGGTTTTATAGTTCTTTGGAATATCAATAAAGGTATATCTCTTTTTAGTGTATAGCGTACCTAAAACCAGTTACAAAATTTAGGAGAATGACCGGACCGTGAGCGTACTGTGTGCGGATCGCCTAATGTGAACCGTAAGCTGAGCGTGACCTGAACTGCAACAATTCGCCAAACATCCGTCCAAACTAACCAACCTGTATGCACGCTCCTTTGACGCCAAAAAACCGACAAGCTCTGAATCACCGGCGAATCATTCGCCAAGCCCTTGAAACGACGTGAATTCAGTCCACGTCCACTTTAGCGCTATGTGGCGTGGTATGCGGCGTGGAACGGCATCGCGAATTATTGCAAGTCTGGACGCGGCTTTAGGAATATAAAATTTAACATTTGCCTTATATTCTTTTTCTATTCTTTGATAAGGGCAAGTATGACTAGTAATATATGCAAAGTAAAATAAAAAATTACAGCTTATACTTAATGCTAAAGGAGCAAGAACATTTAATTATTAAATAATATAAAAATACATATTTTGAAATGTTTTCTAAAATATAGACTTAATCCTCAGTGATCGATGATCGATCTTGTTTCTTTATTTGCTCTAAGACGCAACAATTTTTACAATCTTTGGCCAAATTGCCTTTAAAACACAAAAAGAAAAACCCATAAGAAAAATATTTCGTTATTACGGAGAAATTGGAAAATCTGATAGGGCTTGTTATGTGGAAAAAATAAACGAATAAAATAGCCAGTTAGTATAAGGTTAAAGCGAAAATATTTTTCAACGAAAATGTTAATATTTTAAAAACAGTTTTTAATTGGTCTATCAAAGGCAATAAGTATGTGCATTAAAATAAACACAGCACGATCCTTCGAGTAATTTTTTTATCTTTGGACAAACCACGAAGGCTTAAAGCCTAAATACTAACGTACCGTGGGTGTCTTAAGCAGGGTAAGAGGGAGTTTGTTGACACGGAACTTAAATCATTGAAGATTTCGGGGAAAAGGAAAGACCTCCGCGGGCAGCAGGTTCCACATTCTAAAAACTCTAGGGATAAAAGAACGAACAAAGTGGGAAGTTCGGGGCCTGTGTGGGGAAGTCGCAGCATTACGAGTTTTTCTGTTGGGAATCGTGAGTAAAGAAACTATACTAAGCAATTCTTCAGAGCAGAAGCCATGAAAGTATCTATAAAAAAGCGATAAATCCCCCATAGCCCAACGATAGTCAAGAGAAGGAAGCCTTTCTGTAAGTGAAGGATCATTAACCAGACGAACAGCTCTTCTCTGAATGGAATCAAGAATGCTTAGGGTTCTGGGGGACGCTCCAGATATAAGTATAAGTAGAGATGAGTATTTGATGACTCTTTTCGCGACAAGGAACATGATTGTGTTTTGGATGCATTAAAATGGACCAGATTTTTAGCGTCCCAATCCAATATTCAATTAAGATCCTACGAAAGAGATATCTGCATCGCTCTGCTTTCCAAATCAGGTTTAGTGATGGGTTTAGGATCCTGAAAACTGGAGTGAAGAGTACTATCGTCGTCGAAACTATGAATGGAATTAGTTGTGGACAAGAGAAGGTCGTTGATGTAAAGAAGAAACAATGTTGGTGTCAGCACTGAGCCCTGACGCACTCCAGCCTTTACTTGGTGAAAGCTTGAAGAATGGCTGTCCACAGTTACTGATATACGTCGATCAGTTAGATAACTAGAGAGCCAAGTACAGAGTTTAGTTGAAAGACGATAGAAGGTAAGTGGTCAAAAGCTTTGGATATATGAAAAGCAACGATCTGGGAATCACCTAGAAACTCAAGAGACTTATTCCAGCAGTGTGAAGGAAAGAAGATCTGCTGTAGATCTTTTGTGGCAAAATCCATACTGCCTGTCATGCAAAATTTTGTGTTTTTCTAAATATTTTAGAATTTGTGAATTAATAATTTTTTCGTTACTTTACAAGAACTGAGAGAATTGAAATTGGTCTATAGTTAGATGAAAAAGATTTGGATCCTTTCTTGGGAATAGGTTGAACACGTGCAGCTTTCCAGCTCTCCGGAAAGATACATGTGTCGTAAAAAATTCGAAAGACCCAGGGGAGATTGGTGCAAGTTCTGAAGCACATTTTTTTAAAACGACTGCTGGTATGCCTTCCAGCCCAGACGATTTCTTGGTGTTAAGAGAAGAAAGGATACGCTTAATGTGTTACCTTAAAAATAATATCGGGCATTTTATGAGGAACTGGGGTAATAGCTGGAATTGGATGATTTACGGAAGGGTCAAGGGTTGAATTGGCAGCAAATTGTTTAGCAAATAGTTTCATCTTTTAAAGTTAGTGGTAGAGTTAGAGTAGAGACTTGTGGCTTTCGCATAGTGGTGCTTTTTTATAAAATAACTTTGTTAACAAGTTCATACATGGTTGTCCACTATTTATCTTATATCGAATTTTCTTCTAAAAATTATGGATACATACTGATTTTGGACACTGTTTTGAGTATAAACACAGTGGCGCTGATCCAAAAAAATCTATTTTTAATTAATAATTAAGTGAACAAACCTAAAGGACCGAGGGGTGAACAGGGTTGCTAGGAGAGGTAAGCAATTGAAATACGAAGGGGGTCCGAAAATGGAAAAAACTGAAAATATTGCCCTGTATGTCAAAAACTAAGAGAGCCATAAAAAATGTTTTAGTGTCATCTTTAATTTTTTCCAAAAGTAGCAACATTTCGCAAAAACCGCAAGTCTCTGTATTTAATCATAACCAATATAACCTACAATATATATATATATATATATATATATATATATATATATATATATATATATATATATATATATATATATATATATATATATATATATGTATATATTAGTTTCAAATACCTTAAATAATCTTTCTCAATTTTGTTATAATTTGGAGGTGTAATTTATAATATATGTAAAGGCTTGTAAAAAATGCTTCCACAAATTCCTTGGACCGAAATACGACGATCTAACCCAATTTATTTTTTGGTTGTATCGTTAAAACTGTTTAAAGTGCTTTGTTCATTGCAGATTACAATTAAGCGAGTAATTACCTATCATTTCAAATTAATAAATTTTATTAAAAGGTTTATGAAAAAAATGAAAATTTTAAAATCTGGACAAAAAAAGTTGACCCAAAAATATAAATAAACAGAAGTCAAATTCAAAAAGTTATTGACTGTTAAAAAAACGGAGGAGCCAGGCCATAGTTTTTGACCGATGATTATATTAAAATAAGTTGTACACATTTCAATCTTTTAATAAAACAATATATGCTAATGTTCTATATAAATAGGGCTTTAATTAAAGTTGTCCGAATAAATACCATCGACACTTAAAGCGAAGCTATTGAGTGTAAAAATACCAAAGTAAAAGGGTCGGTATTTTTCCCATGGCACAAAGCCACTTTTGGCGTATAAGCATTATTTCTGATTGGGTAATTTAACAATTTCAAAATGGTTTTTAGTTTCCTTTTCAAGCTTTGTTATGTATAGTCTTTCCCAAGTTAAATTTTAGGACGAAGTTGTATCTTTTCAACAATGTTGTTTTGTTGTTTTCGCAATTTGCAGATATATCTTCTTGCCATATTAAAATTTAAAAAAAATGTTGAGGCGTCTTTGGTTTTGTTATTATTTTGCTATTCAAAAATAAACGTGGTTTTAATATATTTTTATACTTCGTAACAAAAACCAACCTTGCAATATTTATACTAGGTGTCTCTTAAAGGTCTGTACAAACTGCTACCACAAATTTCTTGGACCAGAATACAAGGATCTATCGCAATTTACTTAAGTCGAAAATTTAATTGATAGTGAGATACAGGGTGTCAATATTTCCATTTAATTTAAGTTCTTTTAAAATATTTTTTTATATATAATTGTATTTGTATTGTACAACGGACTACCATTTATCTTTATTAACGCAATTTACATTAGTTGAATAGATGATCGCGTACGAGATACAGGGTATCAAAGTAAAGAAATTAGATTGAAACTGTAAAACCCTGTAGGTCGCAAACGATTAATTCTTCGACTAAGGTAAATTACATTAGATCGTTGTATTTTAACACAAAGAATGAGTGGTAAAATTTTGCCCAGATCTTTTAGAGACTGCCGGGTGGATTAGGTAATAAAATGTTTAACCTGTGAATAATTAATTCTAATTAACACTTTGTTATTTATGCTGTGACACTGCAACCGGTGCGGCGCAGTGACACAATCACAAACACCTTCCCCCTAATTGATGTCGTGGCATTCGAGGATAAGTAGGAATTTTCTGTGGCGTTGGGTATTGTCTGTCCTGCTTTGATATGCAAATAAAATGTATTCTTACCGCTTTTTATAAAACGTGAACCAGAGGTTTTTAAACGGCTCTTTGACTTAACCCTTTATACCTTAAACAATGCGGCAACACTCATGTATACTTTAGTTCTTTACTTCTTACATATTTCTAACAAGTAATTCTTTTCGTTACACAAAAATTCCATCCTAGATTAACTATAAGTTTGTATGTTCTAACGTATTTTTAAAACTGCCATTGTTAAATTTAAAAAAATATAACTTTCATATTAATGTAAACTTTTGATTTTTATATTAAGACTTTGGAAAGACTGGTCGCGTGGGCCAAAACTAAAAAATACAAAATTTTACTTGAGTTGGTATTATTTAAATGTTGTAAAGAATTACATTTTATGTAACAATTTGAAATTAAAGAGAAAAAGTTTAAATAAAGTTTTTGTTTTTACTTAATGTATTTAAACCTAATTACTAGGTGAGAAGAAGCAAAAAAATTAAAATAAAAAAAAATGTAAAGTTTGATTCCTTGTGTCAAGTATTAAGGTACTAATGCATAACATGTAAAAACAATTGTCATATTTTTATATTTAATGCTTTAACAATTAATTCTGACATAAAATTTAATTGTTTACAAGATTGAAAATAAACAATTATCTTCTATTTAAAAAAAGTGCTTTATTCCTGATAATTTTTTATATTTTAAGTTAAATTTAGACCGTATATTACCAATCAGAGTAAAATTTTGTAGTTATTGGTTCTTGTTTATGCGACTAATTGTGCAAAAGGAGGATTAAAAATTCATTTTTTTTTAAATCCATTTGTTCTCTTGCAAAAGCTATCCTGGAACACACTGTTTAGTATAATACATATAATTAAATAATAATATCCTGTATCATGGAAAAAATGCATGTTGTGATATGTTTATACAGTAAACGGCAAAATGTTCGCAACACATGGGTTTTTTTTATCAAGGGAAATTACGATTTTTTTTTCTGGCGATCGCCTCTGCCTTTTCGATAACCAAAATATCCATTAAAAAGTATGTCATGTAAACAGCGTTATGGCGGGAAGTTTGAAAAACCCTAGTTAAAATCACAAAAGGTGGGATTATGTACTTAACAAAATTTAAAAAAAAGTCTTAAGAGTAAAAATGCTTAGAATTTAATTCTAGCCCTACATACAAAGTTAAAAGCATGTTTAAAAAAAAAAGAAAACGTGTCATTTTTTATTTTTGTTTTTTAACAAAGTTTAAGTGTACCATTTACCAAATTTTATTTGTTTAAGTCAAAATAAAGCCTATATTTTTGGTGTTTTTGACAAATAGAGTAAACAATTCAAAAAATAGATTTTCGTTAGTACACCCGATGTTGCAATGGTTTATCTTAAAAAATCGTTTCAATATTGTACCAAACCAAAAACGTTACAAATATTGAAAATGGTAAAATTTATTATTACATGTTTACTCGCAACGGAACAGGAATTTTCACATTTTGAGCACAAACTTAAAACCCCTCAATTTATTGATTTATTTTAAAGTCATCGACATTTATTATTTTATTAGTTCAATAATAAACATTTGTTTCATTTTAATTTTAATTTAAAATTAACATTTAACCTTTTTTACATTTTACAAACATATAAGCAATTTTAACCATATCTTATTAGCAAATTACTCTAACAAAAATAAAAATACAAACTAGAATTAAATGTGCATGGAAAGATCTAAAACGGTTTTTTTTTATTTCTTCAGAGCCTTCTAGAGCACCCATTTTAATTTTTAGCACGTATTTTTATTTTTGTTAGGGAATTTGCTTATGATTTAAATATTATCTACTTAAGAAAGGTAACTGCCAAGCATTATTCTTTTTTATTGTAAATAACACTTACTAACCTTTCTTTAATAGGTAAATTCATGAAACCTTTAAATTAATTAACCTGCCACCCTTGTTATTTTTCAAAAATAATAATTTATTCGACACAACAAATAAATTATACAATTTTTAAGAGTTTTTAACTTTTTTTTAATTAAACATATTAGGGTCTTTAGAAATAAACAATTGCAACAGCAGGTGTCCTAGCGAACACCTATTTTGTAAATTATTTTTTCTGGTTGTAAAAGAAAAACAATGTGTTATTGTTACTAACATTTTTTTTTAAATAAAGCTATAGTAATAATAATAATAATAATAGTCCATTTATTATAAAAACCATATTTAAAATATTAAGTTCTAATAAGGTTGATAAAATAAAATATAACCACTTTATTAAAAAATATTTCAAAAAATGGTAAATTTACTTTTTACCAATGATGTTTTAGACTTCGCATTTACGATTAAAATTTATTTTTTTAATTTTATTGATATTTTGGACCTTACTCCACTTTTCGTAATTCTATCAAAGTTTTTTTAATTTTCCACCATACCGCTGCCAACATGGCTGCCGCGAGCCATGTGGGACCCCGATACAGACAAAAATCACAGGCGCCCTCAATAATGAAATAAAAACAAAATGTGCCATAGAAAGAACTTTTGTGGGGTTCAAGGTTAAATAATTTAAAGTACCTAATGAATTTATGTGGCATTTCCACTAAAATATTATTTGATTTAAAAACAGCATTTATTATACTTTTGAATATTTCAAATGCCTAATAAGGGATTATTTCATGTTATTGGAAAACAAATCAAGAAGAAATAGGAATTGACACAGCCTTCTTAAACATATGAGCCGTAAAGAAGGAAATCTGGCAACACTGCACAATAGGAATGTCAAGTAAAGTTTAGAAGTAAACAGAAACAAGTTTAAGCAATTGCTTAAAAGGTTTTTTTCTGTTTTTAAAAGTTAAATCGTAGCGTAAATTTATTATATAAAGAAAAAATAAGTAATTCATTGTTAAATTTAAAAATAGGACCAGTGCCAATATATCAATTGTTGTTTTTACGTTTAAATGTGCGCGTATAGTTGGTGCGTACGGCGTACATTATGCCACGAACCGTTGCGTTTCTGGCTGCAAAACGAATTACTCCAGTTATATTAAAACAGAGGGTTATCAAACAACATTTAAATTCCCCATAAACGATGAAATTAAAAAGCCTGGTTGTGCGCTTTTAACCGGATAAGTGTTTTTTATTAAAAGTAAAAGTAGTACCTATAGTGGATTAGGTAATAAAATGTTTAACCTGTGAATAATTAATTCTAATTAACACTTTGTTATTTATGTTGTGACACTGCAACCGGTGCGGCGCAGTGACACAATCACAAACACCTTCCCCTAATTGATGTCGTGGCATTCGAGGATAAGTAGGAATTTTCTGTGGCGTTGGGTATTGTCTGTCCTGCTTTGATATGCAATAAAATGTATTCTTACCGCTCTTTATAAAACGTGAACCAGAGGTTTTTAAACGGCGCTTTGACTTAACCCTTTATACTTTAAACAATGCGGCAACACTCATGTATACTTTAGTTCTTTACTTCTTACATATTTCTAACAAGTAATTCTTTTCGTTACACAAAAATTCCATCCTAGATTAACTATAAGTTTGTATGTTCTAAACGTATTTTTTAAAACTGCGATTGTTAAATTAAAAGAATATAACTTTCATATTAATGTAAACTTTTGATTTTTATATTAAGACTTTGGAAAGACTGGTCGCGTGGGCCAAAACTAAAAATACAAAATTTTACTTGAGTTGGTATTATTTAAATGTTGTAAAGAATTACATTTTATGTCACAATTTGAAATTAAAGAGAAAAAGTAAAAAAAAAGTTTTTGTTTTTACTTAATGTATTTAAACTTAATTACTAGGTGAGAAGAAGCAAAAAAATTAAAATAAAAAAATGTAAAGTTTGATTCCTTGTGTCAAGTATTAAGGTACTAATGCATAACATGTAAAAACAATTGTCATATTTTTTATATTTAATGCTTTAACAATTAATTCTGACATAAAATTTAATTGTTTACAAGATTGAAAATAAACAATTATCTCCAGTTATATTAAAACAGAGGGTTATCAAACAACATTTAATTTCCCCATAAACGATGAAATTAGAAAAGCCTGGTTGTGCGCTATTAACCGGATAAGTGTTTTTATTAAAAGAAAAAGTAGTACCTATACGGTAAATGGACAAATATATTTTACGGGCTACTAATTAACTAAGTGTGTTTCTTAAAAAAATGGTTTAATTAGATATCAATAGCACCAAAAACAAATATTTACCCCAAGAAATATTCTAAGGACTATATTTACTAATGCGCATAAATATACTGGTAAGTTTACCATATTTATATAAATATTCTGAAAGTTATTTAGTTAATGCGGTTTTAGGGTAAATATAGTGAAAAACCTAATTTAAAGCGTTTGTTATTTTAAAGTGCATCTTATGTAATACGAATTAAGCTTAACTTATAACTTAACACACATGCGTTCAATTCATTTTAAGTATTGCAAATATTACTAAATAAAAAAAAATTTGTTAAATTTAAAAAGCTACATTGGTCTGTTGGTAAAAATGCATAAAGAGTGGTAGAAAAATCCTAACAACTTGAAATTTTTAAATCCTTACCAACAAATTTGTATAAGGCAGAAAAGTTCCAGATAGGTTTTGCAGACACATTATTGCTTTTTAGGGCAACTATAGTATTTATAATAATTATACCTATATGTTTAAACATCCTAAAAAAATTAATACCTATATTTTGTTTAAAACACTTAAAAAAGTATTTATATTTAGCATCTAATCTATTGGGAACTTATTTTAATATTCCTACTGTACAGTGTTGTTTGCAACGTTGCCTTTCTTATTTCACGGCTCATATGTTTAAGAAGGCTGTGGAATTGACCATGTCATTTTGAGCGCTGGCCGGGAAAAAACGCTCTGGGGAGAGCCCACTGTAAATTAAAAAAATTAAAAGTTTTAAATATTAAATACACGAAATAAACTACGGCATGCGGCGGCTTTGTTGACCATGATAAGACCACTTTACCAAATGAAGTTTGTGGAGCGCTGGTGCAGAACTGACTAGGGATTTTGCTCCAATACCTCTCAGTCCTCACAAAATTGCTTAAGGAAACAGTTAGAATTGCAGATTTTTTTTCCGATTTTTTAGGATTGGGAAAAAAACTGTAACCGGATAACCACGAAAATGTGTAAAGAAGGAAAAAATACATAGAAAACTATACATTTGTCACAAGTGTGGGTCTAAGGAAATGGCCAGCCTAAAGAGCGTGTGAGCCAGCGTTTTTTTCAAAGCCAATGAGTATATGAACGTGGCCACACCGACACTCAGAGGGCGGGAGAAAATTAACACGCAGCCTTCTCACTGCGAAAAATCGCTCTTGGCATAATACTTTTTATATACATTTTTTTTAAATTAAATACCCTGTATACTTTAACATTTTTGGATCCCTGTGAGAATTCTTAGTCAGAATGTGACATTTTAAAAAGTTTTCAAGCCTACTTGATTTTTTTAGGGCCATTTTAAATATAACATCTAGGTGGCCATGATTGGGCGCAAATTAATCTAGTGACCCTAGGTGATGTTAGAAAAATACAATCACAAAGATTTAGATAGAATAAAGACAAAAAAAAACAAAAAAAAAAAGAAAATTTGCAAATTGAAGTTTTTATGCCTATCTCCTATTTTTTAAATGGCAACCCTTTTTAGGCAAGCCTTTTTCCAATCTAATAATACCAATTTATTTACATGGATTCAAAATAAAGTCATAAATAAAGGATCATAGCCCTCTAAATGCAATAATACAAATGGCTCTCAGGTAGGCGTAAAAACTTTTACAAATGTAAATTTCCACTTAAAAATGTTTTACTAAGCCAAAAATATTAAAACATACAGGGTGTTCCTTCCATTTAAAAATCTAAAATTTCTGTCATTTCCGGTTAAACCGGGAAGCAACTAAAAATTGAAAATATGCAAAAAATTCTATTCTTTTTATACCATTTTCCTATACCAAGTCTTATTTTGATATGTCTTATACTCTAAAAGGTATTGCTTATGTAATAAATTTATTGACACCCGGTATATGTAAAAAAATAGTTGCCCTACCTTAAGCACGGGCCGCGGTAGTATGTACCGCTTTTAATGCCCTCTCGTTGGGCCTGGCTGTCCGGATAAAATATAGAAAAATATATTTTGGGATTATACCTATAACTTGAATTTGTAAAAAATCAATTTTTCCCGAAATGAAACAAGTCCTATATGTTTTCAAATTACGATCACTATAACTAAAAAAGTGTAGTTGTTAGCGTAGCGTAATTTATATTTTTTTGTGGAAAAGAGGCACCTTACACGACTTTATTAAAGAATAAGAACTTTGTGTGCAATTAATGACTTTGGTACGTCTATCCGGAAACATAGTTATTAGAACATCTTTGTAGATTTAATGTATTTTGGCAAAGCAGTTTCCGTTTTTTAGTTTTTAACGTCTATAACTAAAATGTTCCAAAATCAGGGCGGTAAACCTATTTATTAGGGTTTAAGCTTACAGGGGTGCATAATAATGGCGCTTTTCGTTAAAATTGAGCCACAAATATTCCTTTTAAATAAAATCCTTAAGTATTTTTTTGCCATTTTTATTTTCCCTGCAGTCATAAATTTTGCTTTAGATATATTTTTTTTGCTTAAGAGCTAAGACCCTAACTGATTTATATTTTTAATAATATAATACAGTGCCTTCCAGCAAATCAAACCACCCCTTCTTATTTTGCTCTTCGTATATTAATTTAAAAAAAAAACCCTTAAACACGTTGATGTTTATTTTTTGGGGGACACAGTTCTGGTTCATAATTTTCCTGTCCAGAGTTATCCCCTTCATTCACCAACTCAAACGTCAAAATACTCAAATGGAAAAGGGCATCTCGTGATACTTTGTCTTGGGGATTTTAAATTTCTAACTAACTAACTTTAGTTTTTTTAAATAAATTTACTAGTTTTTGAGAAAACGTACCCTTAATACCTGGTTTCGTGCCTATTATTTTATTTTTTGTATAAAACATTAAATACCATTTGATGCGTAGGTAAATCCTCTAAATATACATAATTTTATGAATTTAGTTGTTTTCTGTTACTTTTGGTTTGGCCGGAAACGGCCCTAAAATTTCTTTTTTTTTTAATGGGACCCGGTATACTTTAATTTACTTAAATAGAAAATGTCAATTTAAGTACAATGAACTCACATTTTTTACTTTTTAACATATAATCTTCAAAGATTTTTTTTAATTTTTGATTTAGAGTGCCATCAAAGTGATAAAATTGCAAATTTTGGACCAAGAAATCACGGAAAAATTAATGCAACTATTCATTTTTGGACTACTTGGTCAAAATTTGATCATTTTATCGCATTGATGGCAATCTAGATTAGAAAATTAAAAAATGAAAATATTTAGAGGTTAGATATCTATAAGTAGCGAATGAAGTGTCATTCTACTCGAAATAACATTTTTAATTTAAATAAATTAAAATATAGCGGATGTTCAATTTAAAATAATAATGTTAAGGCTGTTTCCGGCTAAACCGAAAGTAACAGAAAACAACTGTATTTATAAAACATTTGATACTTAGGTAATATGCCTACGTGCCAAACGTTATTTTAATATTTTAAAAAGTAAAAAAGTTAATGGGGATGAGATCACCAGGTATTTAAGATATATTTTCTCGGAAACTACTAAATCGATTTAAAAAAACTATAGTTTGTTGAAAAGAGAATTTGAAATTCCTTAAGATAAGGTATTACTTGATCCCCCTTCCCATTTGAACTTTTGACATTTGTGTTGGTGGATAAGGGGGGGTAATACTGGACTAGTTAATTTTGACACTAAAATGTATCTCTCTAAAAATAAAAATCTACGTGTTTGAGAATGTTTCTAGGAGTACATGAATAAATTGTAGGAAGTGGCTTATTTTAATTGGGATGCACTGTATAATAATATACACTTGTTTGTGTTTGTTAAAAAATATTCAGTGAAAAGATATTTGAGGTAGACCCTGTCAATACTAATAGAAATTCTGAAATAAATATAGGTAATAAGCAATTTAAAACCCCCATAAAACAAATATTTAAAAAAATTACATTTTAATTGTTGCAAAAAAAACCACTTAGAAATAAGATATTATGGTATACTAATATCCTTGGCAAAACAAATAATATAATTTTGCTTCTAAAGGGAAAATAATATTAATAAAGTTACAATTTATTTTAGTACTAACACTTAATAAAAAAACTAACTTGGTACGGTAACATTAATAATATTATACTTACTAAACTTGTCAATAATTTGTAAAAAACAAAAAATAATCCAATGAATAATTGCTGTAGAAAAATAAAAACAAGTAAATAAACAAATATCTTCTTCTAGGCAGAAAAAAGCATTATTTCTAACTAAATTTAAGCAATCTAACCAATATGTGTCTTTTGTTGTGATATTATTATTTATGTAAGAACAGCTAAGTAAAATTTAAGTTTTATGTAGAATAGAATCTAAACATAAAAATATAAAGGATCTTTGTTTATAAGTTGTTTAATTAAAATTTAGCTAAAGTAACATCAGAATAGATAACAAAATATAAAAATAAATAAATAATATAAAAAATCAATTATAAAAATAATACAGGGTGACCCACCATATTCGACACAGTCTGTAGCAGGACAACCATGGGGTTTTAAAAAAAGTGAATAGGAACTTATAAAGGTCATATAAGACCACAGTATAAAATTATTTAAGCCTATACCAGGTGTCTCAAAAAAGTGTAACGTATCATTGTTACATTTTTTTGAATAAAACACTGTATGTTTTATGACAGTTTTAGATTCTACACACAAAAAAAAGTTTATTAATAGACTCAAGATGCCCTATTTTATTTGCTTTTGTGATCTTTGATTTGTTTTAATGTAGAGGTGCAAGTAAAATAATGTTATTTTAGCACTATTAACTCTTTAAACTTATAAAATTTATTACAAGATTATAAAGTCTGCTATATCATACGTAGACCATATCGATATCAAATGATAAATGTTGTGGTAACATGGTGTTCAAAAAATAATTTTAAATTCTTAGAAAGTCAAATACCAATAACTTACTTATTTTAAATGGATATTTTTAGACTACACAATAAAAAATAAAATATATGTTTCATCTGGGAAACAACAACGACCACTTATCGATTACTAGTATTTTGGTAAGTGAAAAAGAAACTTAAGTAATTTTAAATAAAAATCCTTTCTCTACAACAAGATATTATAAAGATGTAAAAAAATGCTTACTTTAGTTGAAAGTTTATGCTTAAAAATAGGTATCCTAGCATAAACTATCTGATAATCTAATAAGTCGCTTCAAAAAATTTGACAAATTGATTATGGATAATAAAAAAATAAGTTTTTAGGTCACAGAATGTTATCATAACTGATCAGAGACATTAGTAGAATTGCCTAAAATCACAAGTTTTATCATTACCTACCACATTCAGCTGCAGTAAGTAATATCGAAGTAGCATTTTAAGCAACGAATTAAATTTTGTTTGTGGATTTAAGAAAAAGTCACAGATAATAAAAAACTTTTAATTTTATTCTTTTTTCTATTAAATCCACATTCCACAATAATGGCTTAGTAAACAGACTTAGCTATATTACAACTAGGGTAAATTTAAATGGACATTTGGAATAAAAAAATGTTAATGCGAGATTTACTAAGAAACTTAAAAGAAAGCAGGCTACCTGTACACTATTTAAAAAGGTGTTATATTTGTTAATAAGTGGTGTAAAAAATACAGGGTGTTTTAGTTAAAATATGAGAGCTATTGCTATTTGATTTTTTTAAAAGTAAAATTATTTTTAGATCACCCTGTAAAACATTTAAACATGATATAACCTACGTTTGATATAAAATACTTTTCCCAATCTTACAACAAACTTTTAAGTTCAAAGGTTGGTAGTACTAAACTAAAATAAGCCTAATCGCAGCTCTGCATAAAAAATTACAAAAACGATTAAACTCGAGTTACTTTTCTGTCTAGAATCTAAAATCGTTATAAACCACAGGGTATTCCATTTAAAAATATATAACTCCGATACGTTACCCTTTTTTTGAAAAACTTTGTATAGGCTAAAATATTTTATATGGTTGGTTGGTATATATCACAGCCTTCTTAAACTATGAGCCGTGAAGGAGAAATCTGGCAACACAGCACAGTAGGAATGTCAAGTAAAGTTTAGAAGTAAACAGAAACAAGTTTAAACGATTGCTTAAAAGGTTTTTGTGTTTTTAAAAGTTAAATCGTAGCGTCTATTTAATATATATATAAAAAATGATTCATTGTTATATTTTAAAAATAGGATCAGTGCAAAAATGTTATTCGTTGTTTTTACGTTTAAATGGGCGTATAGTTGGTGCGTACGGCGTACATTATACATATACATCACACGAACGTGTTGCGTTTCGGGCTGCAAAACGAATTACCCCTGTTATATTAAAACAGAGGGTTATCAAACAACATTTAATTTCCCCATAAACGATGAAATTAGAAAAGCCTGGTTGTGCACTATAGACCGGATAAGTGTTTTTTTATTAAAAGTAAAAGTAGTACCTATACGGTAAATGGACAAATATATTTTACGGGCTACTAATTAACTAAGTGTGTTTTTAAAAAATTGGTTTAATTTGATATCAATAGTGTGTATAGTGCACCAAAAACAATTATTTACCCCAAGCAATATCCTAAGGACTATATCAATTGATGCGCTTAAATATACTGGTAAGTTCACCAAAAAATAATATTTATATAGATATTCTGAAAGTAATTTACCTAAGGCGGGTTTAGGGTAAACATAGTGGAAAACCTAATTTAAAGCGTTTGTTATTTTAAAGCGCATCATATGTAATACGAATTAAGCTTTTATATTTATAACTAAACACACATGCTTTCAATTCATTTTAAGTATTGCAAATATTACTAAATAATAAATGTTTAGTTAACTTTAAAAAGCTACATTGGTCTGTTCGCAAAAAATGCATTAAAAGTCGAGAAAAATCCTAACAACTTGAAATTTTTAAATCCATACCAACAAATTTGTATAAGACGGAAAAGTTCCTGGTAAGTTTTGCAGAAACATTATTGCTTTTTTGGGGCAACTATAATATTTAAAATTATACCTATATGTTGTGTTAAACATCCTAAAAAAATAAAAGCTATATTTTGTTTAAAACACTTAAAAAATAATGATATTTAGCATGTTATCTATTAAGAACTCATTTCAATATTCCTACTGTACAGTGTTGTTTGCAACGTTGCCTTTCTTACTTCCCAGCTCATAGTTAAGAAGGCGGTGTATATTAATTAACATTGTCAACATTGTATTGTCATTCAGCGCTTTAACTGAAAACTTTCTAAACCCCTTTGGCACAATGACATTTGTGTTATTTTGCTTGCTATTGTTGCAGTGAGTATCATATTTTTTAAGACTCATCACCTAAGTAAAGAATATTGCGAAGCGTCAGTGACATATGGGTTTTTAAAAAAGCGGCGTATTGCTAAAATCAATTATTTTATATTAAGATATGCCTAATATTTTGACAAGTCATTATTGTTTGTAAAAAATTTTACGTTATTAAGACAGACCCTACTAATAGGTGGAAATGCCAGATATGTTGTCTTGGTCCTAGACATTTATATTCTTATGAATAAAAAAATTGATATAAAACTAAACGGTAAAACAAAACAGATAAGAATTTAAAATTTTTAACATATTTTATATGAAAGTGATAGGTATAACTAATAATATTTGTTAGTAATAACAATATTAAATTATATTATTGATATTACTAACAAAATTAAATAACTACACCAATGATGTGAAAAATAAAACGGATAGCTAATAGAAAATGTTCCCCATATATTTTCAATAGACCTGCGCACGAATTTTTGACCCCACACTGGGAGAGTTGCTGTCCACCTTTGCACATGCGCAGTTCTCATAAAAGTTAGTGTTTTCAATTAAAATCCAATATAGTGTTGGCAACATTGACAAAAGTTGCAGTATTTTAGTAAATATAGTGGTTGCAACACTGCAAATGTTTACCTACACAGCGACAGGGCCACAGTCATCATAATATCATTGATAATTTGGGATTTCCCGATCGTAATATCTAGGTAAAATTGACGCCGTCGGCCGCCCAAAACCAACCTCACATCTACGGTCGACCGTTATTAGTCATTTGGTATTCGTCATTTCATTTGTGCTAACTTTCGTTTATTTTAGTTTTAATAAACCAAAACTAGTTAATGAGTATTAAAAGGTTTTTCTTCTGGTTTTGATTACAAATATGAGGTCAGTTTGGCCATAACCCCAAAAATTTTCAGCATAAAATTTTTTAAGATCACGAACGTTTGCAAACGACTAAAGGCAAAAGTAATAACTTGCATAGACAAGATTATTATAATACCTTGGTTAAGTCAAATGAGGGAACGGCGTTTACAAATGGCACAACACGCCAAGTTTAACTGAACGAAAACTTCTACGGCAGCGGGAGTGAAATAACAGTTTATAAATTGAGATTTATTCCTCAAACGGGTTACATCAAAACTAATTGGTTTTATGATAAAATAAACCAAATATCAATTGATTCAGTTTTGTTGTGTCAAAGTATATGTAGTTTTAAAAAGAAAGATAATAACGCAAAAAATATCGTGCAGCTTTAAGGTTAAGTCAAAGAGGGGCCAGCAAAAAACGGAATTCAAATTGAGATTAGTGCTTCAAAAGGCACTCTCGTATACTAAATTATACAAGACAAAGGGTAGTACCCAATATCTAAACCGGTTTAATTTTAACGAACTTCTATGGAAGACGAGTACAAACTTAAAATATAATATTTAAATATGTACATATATCCAAGAAACAAAATTAGGTAATTGTCTAGAAAGTTGCGGCAACTCCGATTTTGACAGAATTTGGTATAGGGTGGTTTTTTGGGACGCTGATAACGAATTAAAAAAAAAAAATTCCGGAAACGTTTCGATCTTGAGATATTCGTCATCAGGGTCAAACTATTATTATTTTTACGATATTTCCCTTTTTTTTGCACTAAATTACTGATATAACACTAAATTAGCATACAATATTTTATTTCATTATAAAAATCTTTTTTGAAACATGTTTTATTTGTTGGTTTTAAGCCTTTCTTTATTAATATAAAAATTTTGCTTTAAATCAAGTCGCAATGTCTGAAAACAATATACACATAGGTGTATGCATGGTTGCAGCGTTTTAGGGGTCTAAAAGATTTGGAACTTAATAAAAAAGAGAAGTAAAATAACTAAAAAAAAGGTTTTTTTTTAAGATGTTTATATAATATTGTGTGCCTGTTTAGTGTTATATCAAGAATTTTGTACAACAAGAAGGCGGAATAGAGTGAAACTAAGAATTGAATTTTAACTTTGATAATGAAGATCTCGAGAACGAAACGTTTCCAATAAAAAAGAAAAACTTTCAGATTCGTGATTAGCGCCCCAAAAAACCTCTCATTAAATTTCCAAACCCGGTCCTGTTGTTTGTTTTCCGCTAGTCTGTAAATTTTTACTGCGCATGCCCACAAGGGGACTGCGTCAGTGCCCACGTAGGGGTTATTGTCATTTTTGCTGTATTTATCCGTATTATTTTTTAGATCAGTGAACTACACAGCTAAATGGCAAACGTATGGTTTTGTGCCACCTTGGCCAGATTAATTTTCTCTCGGGTCTTACTCGACGTATTTTTTTAAGTTGCAATTGCATTTTAAAAACTTTACAAAACACAATTTTGGTCTTACCCGACGTACTGGCTTTTAAATTTTCACAAAAGAAGAAAAAACATCAACCTGAATCCAAAACGTTTTTTATTCAACAACTAAAAAATTAAAAGCAGTTTTGCGAAACGCAAATTAGGTAAGTTAGCATTTTAGCTTTAATGTTTGTATTGAGGGATGGATATCGGACATATTAGAGTTTGCGTTAAGAAATTATGACGTTGGACGGCGTTACCCGCTGGGCGGCACTTCCCTACAAAGTCTGTACTGTTTGGCGGCAGGTAAAAATTACAGAAATTATTTCACGTGTTGTAAATAACTCATATTTATTGTTAAGAGAAAATTTATTTACCTGTTTTAACAAAGAGTTAATCATTTTATTATACGGAATCCGCAACAGTTAAACATAAGCCTAATGGAATATACCTTTCAAGGGAGCAAGGTAATTTAATTTTTAGGCTCCTAAAATAGCCTGCTTTGTCTGGATTGTAGGCATCACTAAATTATTTAAAAGGGTTGTCGTTGGTATCACCTTTGGTCTATAAAGTATTTAAAAAATAAAAAGGTGTTTAATAATTTAAAAGGTTTCTAAATAATATTTAGATATTTTTATATACCAGGTGACATATTATAATGTTATTAACACCCAATTTTTTGGTTTTTAATATTCCTAAAATTTTATTATAATATAACCATGAATTGACATTTTTTTTACTATTATTACGTTTAAATAACTTTCGGTTTAACAGAAACCACCAATAACTTTCGTACTTAAATAAAAATGTATTTTTTTATCTAAGATGTGCAGATTGTTCTCAAAATGACGGCTAAAGATTATTTCTTAACCCTAAACCACAGAGGTGCCGTTTCTGGAATGTAACCACAGACCATCGCTTACTTTGACCGGTTTTCTTTTTTTTACCATACATGAAACCCAGAATTAGGGGTTTTTATTATCGTGTACGAATTAGTTTTAACATATTTTTTATTTACATTTAATACAGTTTAAAGGACTTTTGATCAAAACAACAGTAGATATTGGTAAAAATATTTTTATTTTTATATTTTTGTCACAACAACAAAAAAACATTTATAGACATATACGAAAAAATGCAGCACGTCGTTTTAAATTACAAAAAAAAAATATTCCCCACAAAATACATAAAAAGGTATTTAAAATATCGTTACGAGATTTTATGTCCTGGTATGCTGTAACATAGGTGTATTTTTACTAAAGAAGCTTTTTGACCATTTGTAGCGACTTTTACCATTTAAAAAGTTGCCAATGCAAAATATTTTTGACTTTTTAGGTTCATCGGTATTTTCTTTGTCTTATTTGTTTATCTCAATCTCCATCTCAGTGTCATGATTCATGGGCATGAAATCAACATTCTATTCGATATTACTACAATTAGAATCCACTTCTTTTACCCATTTTAGCAAAGTATTCTCATGGTGATAATTTTAGTATTTTCCTAGATATGCTAGTAATAAACAAAAATGTTTGTTTTAAAATTGATACGTAAACACAGACCAGTAAATTTGATCGGTACCGTACTTTAACTTTAATATTTTACTTTCTTTAAGACACACACATTTCACGACTTTGATAATAGCATAAAACTAAGTGCCAGAAAGGTATATTGACGCATATAGGCGCAAATGATAAGAATTCTATGATCTTGACCAATCGGTAAGTCCTACCTAGTAGTAAAAAAATAGGAAATTTTTACAGTTAAATAACAAAAAAAAAAGACTTTACTAATTTTTTAAAAATAATCTATGGCCGCCATTTTAAAGAAAACACCGTGTTCGGTGGTAATTAAAAATTGTATAGAGAATACAATAAATTACAAAACTTTCACGAAAATTGTAAGTGATTTTAACGTTGTAATAATGAAAAAAATATGCTCCTATTATGCTTTCTAATAACCTTTCTTTAAAACTAAAAAGACCAATTGAGTGGGTGGGGGCGGGGGTTACCGCCCGGTATAAAAAGTAATTTAAATTAAAAATTTGCCATAAGTATTGTTTAATCCGTCGATACTTCATTTGTTTACCTTTGTTAAAAACGCCGCAGATGTTGTCTTAATGTTTTAGATTTTGTCTCCTACAAGTAACTGAATTTACCTGTTTTTACATAAATATGCTAAAAAATTATTTAAAATAAATTCAATTACAAATATTTTTACGTAGAAACTGCTTGCTGTCCTGAAAAAACCGAAAAAATATTACTGGGTAAAAATTAATATAAGCTGATATTTCATTTTACTCATATTTGACCGGATTAATATCTTTTCACAGAAGCTTTCGGTGTGGTTTCATATGTTCGACGAGATTTCCTGAGTAGAAAAAAAGTAAATGGTCAGTGTCTGTCTTTATTTAATAGCTCTATTTAAAAAGAGGGGGAATGCTTTGGTTAGTTTAAGCGTAAATGATGTAAATTGTTTTTTTGGCATGTCCGTGCCGGCCCTAATACTGAGGTGGGTGATCATTGATGGAGGGGATAAACATGCCATGGCAGATCCGAAGTTATAATTTATTTTAAGACTTTGCATTTTTAAAGCAATAAACCATGTTATTTAATTGTTTGTATTTTTGTTATTAAGAAGCTTCTTTGTTAAAAATCTTTATTTTCAGATTTTTATTTCTCAGTATCCAAACAGCATATAACCGAATATCACAACAATAAACCCATATTATCCGGTCAATTTAAACAAAGAAAATGGATCAAATAACAAAAATTCTGACACAGCCAAATTTTTGTATAAACCTTGCATTTACCATTACCCATAAAGTGCCAAAAGTCCCCATCGATTTCATGTGTGCTTTGACATTTATTCAAGGTCAAATATCAAAGTTTTAGGGTTTTGTAAATTTTCCTAAAAACTGTCAGTTTAATTGAAAAAATACCGCACACCAAAGTTGTAGTTCTCAAAATTCTTTATTTAAATGGTTCCAATAATGTTTTCTCTAAGGTCTTCCATTTCTCAGATATTGCGCTTATAAGAATCACGGTCATGATATGCACACATTTCCACATTTGTGAGGTAGTGTGGCGCGTTTTTTTAACAAGGTTTCCCTCGTAGGCCTACTCCACGAACTTTTATGATGTTATTTGCAGGAACGATACTTAGTTAATAGTATGCAAATTATTAATATGTATTATTTAGTTCAACTGTCGTTCTAATTTTTTTCGTTACTCTAATCTGATTACTCTTCTTAGTTATTTTCAACAATAATTTTTCTTTGATTTACTCTTCTTCAACTTTTTTTCTTCTTTTAGTATACTAAGATATATTTAATAACATATCGGATCTATAGTGTGTTTTGCAAACTACGGTAAAAGCAAAAGCACGTGTTATTTGATTGATTTGAAGCGCTATAGACGGTCATGCAAAACTATCACATTGAGGAGGTTCTGGTTAGTTTTGGTTAGTTCAATATATATGTTTTTAATTTGCTTTATTAAGAAACATAAAAAAAAATAACTAACAAGAACTAAACATGACACCCCCTCCCAATATGACAGATGTCTGGTTATGCTTAGTTCTATTTCCATTTGCCTAATAATTGCTTAGGCAAAAGAATCAAATGCTAATTGAATGGGCAAATAGCATCTTGAAAATAAAAATACACATTGCCCAGAAAGAAGGCATTTGCCTAGACAGAAGCCATTTGCCTAAAATAACCATTTGTCTGCGACATATACGTCACAAGGCATTTCTGCATATGTGTGCATGTTATGTAGAACGTGATTTTTACAAGCGCAATATCTGGAAACTGGTTAGTCTCAGGAAAAAGTTTAAAAAATTATTTTTATAGAGAATTTTAAATTCTACAACTTTGGTTTAAAGTACTTAGTGTTGAAAAAACATACCGTTTCCGAGAAAAATCCTAAACCTAAGGTCTCTACGGAAATTTGGCTTTGTCGGAATTTTTGTTATTTCAATTGTAAAAATTTACCGGACAATATTCAGGGGCCGTATTAACTGTATGAGGCGCCCTAGGCTAGAATTCCCAAAGCGCCTATTTTTCTGAAAAAAAAAAGGTCGTTACCTCCGTTCCGTTGCGCCTATTTTCAGTGCCAGGCACCTTTACCACCCAAAATGAGATTTGATGACAAAAAAAAGGTCAGGAGGTCACTCCTCTTTTTCCCTCTTATTTTTAAAGCACCTTATTCACAGAAAAACTCCCCTATCAGCGCCTATTTTTTATGGCGCCCTATTAAAATGTACGGCACTGACAATATTGACAAAATTATTTTTATAAAAAAACTTTTACCAAAATACATATTTAACACCCTGTAAAGCCACAACAATTCCCTTTTGGACTAATGAATGTTGGGTTAGATTGTCATATTTAAGCCTCAATAATGTGTACTAGCATCTTTTCCTCGCCTATTAGAAGCCCTTTGTATATTTTCTTTATCCTAAACGGTTAAAAAAACTATATTAAAAATCGTCATCTAATATACAGGGTGGTTTAAAATTACTTTAAAAAATTTAAAAATTAAAGGACGTACCACTTATTTAGGAAAAACGTTTTAAATAAGTCTTTCATATTTCATTCTTTATTGCTTATGATTACTGAAAAAGAAAATATTGTTAAGTAAAGAAATTGTTTTTCATATATAAATAATAAATTTTCTTTTTATATGCAAGCCTAAGCACAGAAACTTAGATTTAATAAACAAAAAGTTAAAATTTTGATAACGTTTTTTATTCATTAAGTTGCAAAAGCATATATATTTTTAAGGTTTTGTTTTTTTACAAAACCATGGCCAATCAAAAAAGCAAATTATATTTCACGTTAAATTCTAGTTTAGGCATGCATTTTGTTTACGGACTGTATCTTCCCTATTTTTTTATTTCTCTAAATGCTATGTTCGCTAAAAGAAACCACCCTGCATATCATAGGGTTGATTTAAATTAATGCACGTGGGTAATTGACTTCAAAATGGGGAGCAACTCCTACTTGGTCTAAAAATTCGTATACGGAGGTTTTTGTGGCGCTGATTACGATTCTAAAAGATTTCTTATTTTTAAAAACGTTTTGTTTCTGAGATATTTAACCTTAACGTTAAACAATAAACTATCTAAGTTTTGTTATTACATTCCCCGTTTACTTGCTCAAAAGCCCACAATTTTTATTTTTACATTTTAAACCCCCGTTTTTGTGCTTTGTAATTTACACTTTTTATCAAATAAGTTGCGAAGGTTTTTCTTTAAAAGAGTGAAGCTAAGGAATTTAATGCAAAAAAGTGTACGTTTGATAGTTCCGCCGGAAGAGTCCAGTCACAAGTTTTTGCTTATTAGTCAGGTTTATTGATTGGATTGTACCGCTCACAACTGTTCTCTAGATACAAATACACACGTACTAATTTGGCCACGTCGTTCGTTTATTTCCTTTTTCTTGTACACAGGGTGTCAAGTTATAAATTTACACCCCCTTTTTTCTTTTTTATCGTACCAAATCGGAACTAGGCTCAAAAGTTTCGTTTTGATGCCAAAATAGGCCCCTAAAAATATGAGCCCTTAATATTAATATTTAGGTTGTCCGCATCGCGTTTTTCTATTTCCCATAAGAATAACACAGGAAAAAGAGTTCTTTTTACTTCTGATTTTTATATCTAGTGAATAAAGAATTGAAATGCCATATCAATTAAATATTTTTGTAGAGAATTGAACGCTCTACAAGAAAGGTCTGAAGTCATTTTTCGATTTATCAACTCAGTCACAAGTTATTCAAGGTCAAAGTTAAATACATATTCACTTTAGCCATTTTTTTGAATGATTTAGTATAAATATAATTTTTTAGAAAAATTTGCTCAAAATATTTCAGAAAATATAAATTAAAATTCTGACGACTGTTAACTAGTATTTTTGCTAGAAAATAAAAATGGATGGAGTACTTGAAACAATTTACCCGCGACAGTTAATGTAACTTTGAGATATTTTATTTTTGAAAATTTGTTTCAATTGTTCTAATGAGATCAAATTTTCTGAACTGAATTGAATTTTAATAACAGTCTCAAAAATTTTAATTTTAACATTTCATGATAACATAAATCACGCAAGGTTTCTCATTTAGAATTAATTATATCGAAGTTTTTTTAATAGTTAATCGATGAAAATCTTAATGAAACGGGATAGAAAGTTATGAAGTTTATTAGTAATACAATTATTTATTTGGCGTCGTCATTTTAAAATTTATAACTAGATGGCGTTAAAAGTAAATGGCATCAGTTCGTTAGGTCAATTCGGTCAGTTGATTGTTTTGATGTTTGTTTTTAATACACGATTTGTGAGTATCCGTGAGCAATAAGTGAATATTTTGAATTTTAAAGACAAAAGTTTAATTGTGAATTACGTTATAACGTTTAAAATGAATAAATTGATCGATGTGATTGGCAATCCGGTTGAAGATTTTGTTGGGCGGAAACTTCCTTCAATAAAAGAGGTTATAGCGGTATTTTTTTATCAAAAAAATATTCTGAGTGTGGATCATAGAGGAAGCCTTCGAATAACAATTGACAAACTTGAAAAAAGTGGTCTGAGGCTGGCATCCCAACGTGTGGAACAAAATATGCGTTAAAAAAATTCGAAAAAATTTTAGAGGAAGATAAAAAATTACAAAAATGTTCTCAACGAAGACGGTCTGCTACACAGAAGAAACATGAAGCAGATTTTCATAGAAAATTGACAAATTTATTTGACATTGCTAAAATAAATGTCGAAAAATCTCTGACTGATGATAAAAAGTTATTCTTATCAGGTCAACGATCAAAGAGTAAATTTGGTTTGATTGAGAATGTTGTTCCGTTGGACTCGGAGGAAAAAACTGAAGATGCAATGGACGTAGAACCTGTTGGTAAGTTCTGGATTAACTACGATTTCAATTCTTTGATTATTATTGTTGTAATATTTTTAAAATTATTATTTTTAGATCAAAATGAACTTGATGCCAAAGTAGCTCTAGCGACACAAAAATCTGCGGTATTTCGATCCAATCTATCAGCAACAACAACGAGTGATGTATCTACTGATGTCTCTGATTTTGAATTTCAACTCAGCCAACCAAAACAAGTTCCGAAACTTGATGTAATGACCCCTGAGCTCTGTGCTGCACTTGACAGATCAAAAGTGACTCATAGGAATGCTATTTTCATTTTAGCTGCTGCTTATAAAAGTGTAAGAATTGATCTGTCAACTCTTAATCTGAGTTATAGTACAGTTTACCGAACGCGAATTAAATATAGGTCAGATATCGTTAAGGATCTGAAATCAGAATTTCACAAAGACGACCGTTACGTAGTGCATTGGGATGGGAAAATCCTGAGTGATATTAGAGGTACAGAAACTGTAGACCGTATTGCAGTTCTTCTATCAGTTTCTGGCGTTGATCAACTTCTCGGAGTTCCAAAAGTTGAGGACGGAACTGCTCTTAAACAAGCTTCAGCCGTTATGGACTCTTTGAATCAGTGGAAAGTTGCTCCATATGTGAAAGCAATGTGCTTCGATACGCCACCTGTAAATACTGGTACGATTTATTGAACATTCATAATTTTTTATAGAGTTTGTATTTGGTATTATTTTTGTATCTTTTTTGATTTAGGTATTCACAAAGGAACTTGTGTTGTAATTGAAAAAGCACTGGGCAGAAAATTAGTTTGGCTTCCATGTCGCCATCATATGATGGAAATTGTTTTGAGAGGAGTTTTCGAAGTTTTTGGAAAACTACATCCGGTCCTAATGTTCCAATATTCGTTAGATTTAAAAACTACTGGGACAAAGTTGATCAATCCAAGTATAGAAGTGGAATGGAAGACGAAGCTATAGCGAATACGTTCGAAGGAAAAAAAGCTGGAATTGTTACTTTTATCAATAATTGCTTACAGGTACGAATTTTTTATAACTCTTATTTAAACTTTTTCATCCCTAACTTACAATTAATAATCTGTTTTTTTTTTTTTTTTTTTTTTTCTTTTCAGATGTCACAGCCTCGTGATGATTATCGAGAACTATTACTCTTATGTTTAGTATTTCTTGATAGTTACTCTGCAAAATCATTTTCTTTTAAACGACCTGGTGCGATGCATCATGCGCGATGGATGTCGAAGGCCATCTACAGCCTGAAAATATTCTTATTTCGTGATCAGTTTAAACTTTCAGCTCAAGAAAAGAAAAATTTACGCCGGATTTGTATTTTTGTAATTTTATTTTATGTTAAAGTATGGTATAATTCCACTTCTGCTATTCAAGCTCCAAACAATGACTTAGAATTCATGAAGATTTTGATTCAATCGAAAAATACAGATCCACAGGTGTTACAACGAGCTTGTCAGAAAATGATTGAGCACTTGTGGTATTTAAATGAAGAATTGGTCACTCTCTCATTATTTGACAATAATGTATCAATTGATGTAAAGAAGAAAATTGTCGCGGCGATTCAGAATCGTGAAAATTTGACACCAATGCGTCAACGGTATGAAATTACTGAAAAAAATCTTGAATTTTTATTGGAAAGAGATTTGAGTGACTTTGCCTCCACAAATTCGTTAGAGCTGTTCAAGAAATTTGATTTGCCAAGCGATTTTTTGGAGAATGATGTTTCAACATGGTGCAGTGATGATTCATATAAGGAATGCTTAGAATATTTTAATACATTAAAAGTCACCAATGATGTCGCTGAACGAGGAGTCGCTTTGATTGAGGAGTACAACAATCACATCACAAAAAATGAGGAACAACTGCAATACTTATTACAAGTAGTTCGCGAACATCGGCAAAGATATCCGAACTACAATAAGACAACTCTTCAGCAAGATCAATTTCATGTTAATGTATGAGAAATATTTTTAGATGAGGGAAACTAAAATTTGTTAAGAGTAATGTATTTTTAATCCGTCAGAATTTGTTAGCAAAAAATTTTTAACAATGATAAGTTTTTAATGCATAAATGTTGAAAAAAACCACTTATATGTTGAACTGGATTATAAAATATATGTTGGTTTTATTTTTTAAATTCTGAAAGCTTGGAAATGAAATTTCAGTTGGTTTTAATACCTTTCCACTTATAAATTTACGAAGATTGTGTAGAAAACGGTCAAATTGAGGATATATTTAACTTTGACCTTGAATAACTTGTGACTGAGTTGATAAATCGAAAAATGACTTCAGACCTTTCTTGTAGAGCGTTCAATTCTCTACAAAAATATTTAATTGATATGGCATTTCAATTCTTTATTCACTAGATATAAAAATCAGAAGTAAAAAGAACTCTTTTTCCTGTGTTATTCTTATGGGAAATAGAAAAACGCGATGCGGACAACCTAAATATTAATATTAAGGGCTCATATTTTTAGGGGCCTATTTTGGCATCAAAACGAAACTTTTGAGCCTAGCTTCGTGATCAGCGCCCCAAAAACCCCTACCAATTTTCGTCAAAATCGGAGCTGTTTCCACTTTCGAGACAATAAACTAACTTTTGACATTTTAGGTGAAGCAAACATTTTTTAAACACTTATCGTTTGTTCTCGGTGGTGGTTAGACGTTGAAAGGGAGTTCATACTGGGCTCTCACGTGGTTTCGTGCATGGAGGATGTAGAAAGCGTTCTGGTGCCCCGAGGAAGATAAAAAACGCATTGCTAAATAATTGAAAAGGCATCTTTTTTCTGGAACTAGGCGCTGTAAGTGAATATTCCTATAACCTAATGTTGTTCTGTTTGGCGTGCTGCACGAGGTGTTTTCCAATTGCGGAAAATGGGGCGGGCGACGCAGGGGGCGTCAGTACTGAAAGAAACCGGTTATGCGCAATAGCAGTTCTTGGGAAGATGGCCGAAATGTATGCATCTCATAGCTTTTAAATAATAATTGGATAGGAATTTCTGGGAGTTCGACTATCCAGATTTTCCAACGATAAAGTCCTGAAAAGTTTATGTTGGGACATCGCACATATGACCGAAAGGAAGGGAGCTGACTTATTGACTAAAATCAAAAGCCCTTAATTAGCAATTAATTAACAAATTTTCAAATAATAACTTCTTTTGAAAGATTAAGAACAAAAATTTTACAGGTATTACCATTTTAAATACGTTTTATATTATTTAATTAATTAGTCTGTTACCAATGTAACTATCGACTAGTCAACAAGCCAGGTGGCAAAACTGACGGTTTTGTTTTAGAAAATCGCCCATAACTATCGCCCCTAGAAAACTTCAGTTGATGGTGAAAACAAGTATATAAACATTTTGGACCGGACCTCTTTTTGTTTTAAGAGACCCCAATCAAAGAGATAATCTGGAAATACAAGGGAGTGTCAGGACTGTAAGCCGAGAGCGATATTTAGGGTCTAAAAGCTCTTGGCTAGACAAAATATTCTATAAAATACGTTTAAATATGTTTTGAAGAAAGCAATTTATAAAAAATGCTTTATAGGTTATCCAGTTAATTTAGAGGAAAACCTTAAAACGTAATTATATAATTAAAATTAGCGGAAAAGTCTTTATATAAATATTGTGAGAGCCACAAAAATGTACAGGTATTAAAAGCATAAATATTATGTTTTTATAATACCAACCTTAATAACTTTTGGTTTAAGCATAAACTTTATCGTTTAACACCAGTCCCATTTTTCTTATATTTGTATTTTGTATAAAATAATCTTTTTAATATTATATTCTTTAGGGTATTTAAACTAAAGAATAAAATCAAGTACCGCCATTATTTCTGCTTGTATTCCTTTAATATGACAACCATAGATTATTTAGGTATTTATGAATTTAGTGAATCGTAATAAACGTTGGGTGGTCGTCATTTTGTAAATTTAAAGTATGTTGTATTATTTCGTTAAAAAGTTATTTTGGTGTAGAAGTAAAACATAAAGTAAAATGAAGTTGTTTCCATTTAAAATTTTTAGAATATTTTATATACATTTTATTTTGTGTGGAAACCAATATTAAAAAATAAATGTGATTTATTAAAATAAAAGAAATACATCACTTAATGTAAAAAATTGTTTTTTTTTTAAATTTTTACAGCCTATGTAGCAAAAATTAAAAAAAAAACATAAATTACTACAGGTAGTTGTTTTTTAGTAATCTCTGGACGCTATTTTAAAAGAAACACCGTGTACGCTATATTATTATAAAAGATTATAAGATAACAAGTATTATGGCGAATATAAATACCCAGCGTGTCTACTTGAGTTTGCACCATATGTTAAAGTTTTTATTTTTAATTTTACGAAAAAAAAGAACTTTTTATAAAAGTTCTGCATGGGCTTAAACCCCAAATGCAACTATCAGATATTAATTTTTAGCAGTGATATACGTAGTATGTCAAGAAATATAAATTTTGGTCAAGATAAAAAAGCCTTACTTTTTAATATCGAAATTTTTAATAATAAAAAATATTAAGGATTAAAAATAACATTTAAATGTGCAAACTTGACCATTTTCAAAATATTTTTCTTTAATTTTTAACGCGTTAACAGTAATAACTTAGGTTTATACATTGGTACATACTTATTTCGAAATGTTTTCTAACAACGGTTCAAAACTTTAAGGTGTGATTCCTTATGTTATTTTATAAAAAAGAAATCTCATAAGCATATGTCCAGAGTTACTTCCTTACGGAAATACAGGGCGTTAAAATTTAGAAAAAAATAAGTTTTTATAAATATTTTTAATAAGCTTGAGCCGATTTAAATCAAATTTGGTACATTTATTTAAAGTAATAAGGCGCTTATATAACCCTGACTAGATTGTTATTATTGGGTCCAGTGGCGTACCAGTGGGATTATATTATTAAAAAAAAGTACGCCATGACTTGCTTTGACGTTTTTATATTTATAATAATTAAGCAATTATTAATAAATCTTTTTAATTTCTTGTATTTTTTGTGTATCCACCTTGGTTTTAGAGAAAAATATTAAAGCTACTTTAATTTCTTCTGAAAGGTACCCATTGGCAACATGATATTTAAAAGCAAAATTATATAAAACAATTATTTGCTTTAAAATAAATTAGCAATTTTATCGAAAACTGTTATTTTTCTATTTACTAAGATCAAAATTCTTTATTTTTTAATTTTAGATTTTATTTTATGCATTTTAGTGCTACTTTTTAAAATGACTTAAATTGTTTTTTTTTCTCGAAGACTAAGCAAGATACAAAGAAATTAAAAAGTAATATTAATTGCCTAAATATAAAAAAATATATATAAAAACGTTAAAAAAGTAAGTGGCGTACTTTTTTTTCCAATAATAATTGCGTAGCCCACTGAGACGCCACTAGACCCAATATAACAATGTGGTTTGGGCTAAATAAGCACCTAATAACATTAAATAAATGTACCAAATTTTATTTAAATCGGCCGGAGCATATTTACAAAATAGGAAGAACTGATTTTTTAAAAAATTTTAACGCCCTGTATCTTAGAAAACAAGCAACATATATGTTTATAGGAACTTTTTTTTATAAAATAACATAAGAAATCACACCTTAAAGTTTCGTACCGTTGTTAGATAACACCATAACTAAAGAAAGCTTAAGAAATGTAAGTAAACAAATAAAAAGTTTTTTTGCACCGGCTAAACGACCGCCTTCGGAATTAATCAATTATAAGAAGAAAACCGCCGTTCGACGGTTTTGTCTATCTATGTATGTAAAAACCGCCGAAAATTATAATTAATTTGTTATTTCCCTTGGTTTTTACTAATTATATCAATAAAACCGCCGTCCAACGGTTTTGCTTATAAAAACTAATAAAAACCGCCGAAAAGAGTTAAAGTTAATCTTACCTTAATAAATATTTATTTTGCGTGCCAAGAGCGTTTAGTTTTTTGTAGTTTTAATGTTTAATATTGTAGTTCAGGTAATAGCACCATTTGGAAAAACAAATTGGATTAGTATAGCAGGATGGGTACAGGCAAATAAAACCACTATTGTATTTATCTTAACGTTTCGTGACTGGATTGCCACTTTATCAAGGGCCTATAATTATAAAAGACATATTACAAAACTATTTCTCCACATGGTCCCAATAATTTATAACCCTAAAAACACTTTTAAAAATATTGTCAGACAGGAAAGGCGAAAAAATAACTTATTAGGACGTCAGTGTAAAGTCAGCAATTAGATATACATATATAACTAAAAATTCCTAAAAAGTAGAAAATGATTTTTCTAAAAATTAAATAATGAACAATAAAAAGTAAAAATTAGAAAAAATGTATAAAAATTATCAAAAAAAAAAAAATATATAAAAAGAAAAAAAGTAATTTATCATCCCGGAATTAAACTTGGGGCATTTCGCTTACTGTTTAACGCTCTTAACATTTGAGCCATTGGAGAGACCTTGAATAGAATTTTTAAATTTTATTATGGTTAAAAAAATAGGCCGTGTTTATGAATCCCTTATCTTGTAACTTTTTTTCCTTTTCCTGAGAATTTAAAGTTTGGTCCACCCACAATACATGCATACTTTAATTGGTAATACTTTGGTTTTAGTTCTATGAAACGATAAGTTTTTTTTTCTTGCCGCTAAAATAGGGTACTTCTGGCTTTTCTTTTTCAAAAAGATGTACATATTTTTTAATTTATAAAGAGCTTCGACAAAATCTTCGTAGGTGTCAAACGTGTCTTCCAGTTTAACTTCTGTTTGTGGGTCAATACTAAAAATATTATAAAACAATAAAACAAATAATTTTTAAAGTAAGGTTAATTTTAACTTTTATTTGGCCGTTTAAAATAATTTTTATAAGCAAAACCGGACGACGGCTTTTATCGATAAAATAAAACCGCTGAAAATAACAAATTAATTATATTTTTGCGGTTTTCATATATTTAGATATAAAAAACTGCCGGATTGCATTTTGGATTTTGGACTATGTAGAACTTTTAATAAAAAAATACTTTTTTCGTAAAATGAAATATAGTGCGAAGTTAAACACGCGGTATAAAAAATAGTCAGGTACATTAAAAATTAAAATAGCTATGGTACTTTCGGTTAAAGGGTTATTTTAGAGTTGTAATAATATCTTATAGTCTTTCTTAAAAGCTAAAATAGGGAAAAAAATATAAGGTAATATCATCCTGTGTCACCCGGTATGTCTTAAACTTTTTACTTTTTGAATTACAAAGTATTAAAAATAAAAGAAAATAATTGTGTTTTTATCATTATTTTTATAAAAATTCAGATATTTAAAAAAAAAAATTCTATGCACCAAAAACATTTTTTTGGCGTTTTTGACGTACAAGAAAAAAATTGCCCCATTGTTGTCCGAGAGAGATTTACCGTAAATATTTTTTTATAAAACAAATGGTATGGCACGGCCTTTTTTCAAAATAAACATTTTGGTTAAAATTTTTGTTTAAATTTGAGCAAATATACAATTCTTGCGTAAATAAAAAATACAAACTATTTCTTGGCATGGTCATATCAATTATACTTAATTATAAAGTAATCAATATATAAAAAATCATAATTATTTATATTTTTAAATATTTTACCATATTTTTTATTATGCTAAAAGTATCTGGATTGTTATAAAAGTAATTATAAAAATTTATCTACTTATAAAAACTTGACACCTTATGGTTAAGGAAGTACCATTTTTTTAGTTTTTAATGAAAAATCATTTTTTTAAGCCTAAGCTTGTCGGTAAAAATTTAATTTTTTTTTAAATTATTCAACACTTAGCAGTGTACGACATTGAAAAAATCTTTAAATTTTTCACAAACTTTATCTATATATAATTTAATAAAACAAAATCGATTTACACTTTAACCCTTTTAAATAATTTAGTGCTCCTAAAAATCCGGACAAAGCGGGCTTTTCAAGAGTCTAAAAATTAAATTATCGCGTTTTCTTAAAATTCATATACTATTTAAATTGTATTTCAGTGTAAATTTCATATAAATTTAAATTTAAAATTTATTCACTATTAAACAAAGAATACTTTTTTATTACTTTTTATAAATAATGTCGCCAATAATTGAAAGGTTTGAAGATATTAAAACAAAAGGAGGTAATGGTACTTGGTTCCTATTCTCTATTTCTATTATTAAGTAAAGCCTAAAACTGTTTTGTTTTAGAATATATTAAGTAAGAAGTAGATACAAATATAAATACTAAAATAAGCATCTTAAAAAATTAACTTAATTAAAAGAAACTACTACTAAGAAACAAAAAATTATAAAAAAAATACAACTTTAAAAATAAAGTTAGTTAATAAATAGCGTGTCCACTAGACTGGGCCAAAAAATCGACTTTTTAAATTTATCAAAAATATTGTTTTTTTAGTACTTTTACTTTTGCGTCAAAGCTCCCTAATTATTAAGGTAAAAAATTATGAGCACATATATCTTTAGGAAATTAAACTGCCTAAAAAACATTTAATTTAAAATTTTGCCAGACAAACCTTTTTTAAATAATCAAGCTTTAAACATTAATATTTTTTATTTGCCTTTTTCCTTTAAAAATTTTCTAACTAACAAAAAATAATGTATAAAAAGAAACATAAATTCTTAAAGAGAATTTAATGCTTTATAAAAAAATCTCATAATATTTTTAAATAAAATCGTTCTTTTAAAGCTATTTACAATTTAAGTTAAAAAATAAATAAATTACTGTTTTGCCAAGTTTTACCCATTGGAACAAATTGGTATAATACATCATTAAAAATCCCAATTTTATCAACCCTATTGCTTAAAATATCTAAATTTCATAATATATCCAAACCTATTCTATCTTAATAACCATTTGTTACCCGAAAACGTAAAGATACTGTCGTTAGAGTAAGTAAATCTATAAAAGTGGTTAATTAGAATTAGTAAAATATTTTTAAAACGTGGACTTCCGACATTTAGCTAATAGCTGCAAATCGCAAAATTAGTTGTGTTTAAGCAGGGTTATAAAAACTAATAACGCCATTTTGTTTTTATAATTTCTTCCGTATTATGTCAACAAGTTTCAACCAAGTTTAAGTAGTTTGTAGTGAATCTAAATTTCTTACATGTCTGTCGCATGTACAGAGTGTTTTTTTTTTGGTTTTGATTATATGGTATAAGCTAAAGGGTAAGTATTAGAAAAAAACTTAGATATATGTTCCGTTCTCCTTTTTAGTGTTTAGTTTAATGGCGCCATCAGATCAATGCTAACCTCATTGGTTTGGGAGGTACAGAGTGATTCTTAAAACTCATCGATTTGTATTATGCCTTACTGCTTAGACATTTATGAAGATAGAAACAAACTTTAAATACAAAAGTTTTATAATTTTTTTACGTTAAATTAAGTGGCTTAGAATAAATATAGATCTTGAATTTTAAGATATCATTAAAAATTGCATTATTTAAGGGGCCTGTATCTAAGTATTGAACAAAATTTAAAAAGTTGCAATTGAAACAATATACAGCGTGTCTACTTAAGTTCGCACTATATGGTAAGCTTTTTTGTTATTAATTTTACAAAAAGAAATCTTCATAAAAAGTTCCGCATGATCTAAAACCTAAAATGCAATCACCAGATATTAATTTCTGCTGCTGTATACCACGACGTATGTCAAAAAATAAAAATTTTGCTCAAAAGAAAATTGTTAAAAGAGCAAGAAGTCACAGAAACGCTCGTTATCGCAGAAAAAATGGTAAAAAAAGTTTTTGCATATTTAAAAGGTATTTTAAATCCTAAACACAATTTTTGATATTATGAAAAATACGGGTAATTTCCTCTTGAGCAAAATTTATATTTTCTTAAATACCTCGTATACCACCGAAAAAAACATATCTGATAATAGCATGTAGAGCTTTTTACAAAGAATATATATTTTTTAAATAAATTAATAATAAAAGGTTTTTCATATGGTGCAAACTTAAATAGACACGCTGTAAAATACCTAATTTTTGGTTATGTTGTAAACAGCTAAAACACTTAAAATAAAAAATATATATTGGCTGCGGATCAAGTATTTTTAAAAGCATAGCAAAAAATTAATTAAACAAGAATACTTAAACTTGAAATAATAACAACAGTAACAGCTACAAAAAGTATACTTATATATAATGACAACACTAGTTATCTTATATGTATATACATAGGTAAACTTATCAAATAATAAGCACAGGTGCTTAATCACAATATGTGCCCAAATGCCTTCTATTTTGTTCGATGCATTGGACTTAGCTTGATATTTAACTACTGGAGCTAAAGATGTGAATATTTGGTACTCTTAATGATATTAACAAAATTTGCTTTTTTCTTTTAATTTTTAAATGTATTGAAAAAGTATTAAATATTATATAGCATTTAATCACATTTATTGCTTAATTATATGAAATATATTAAATATAATAATATAAATTGTGTAGTTTTTATTCTAAATGAGTTCATTTTTTATGGTTGCTATTGTTTTGGTTTACAAATGTTTTAGTATTCTTGTTAAATTGGGTTTTTAATATACATACAGACCAATTAAAAATAAATGTTGATTAAATTCATGGCTATTTTTTTGTTATTGTAGCTGTTTAGAACAAAAACTAAGTGTTATGCATTATTGCAATCGAAACATTTTTATTTAATAATATCTTTAAAAATATATTTATTTTAGGTATGCCACTAAATTTTACGTAAAAAGTTATATATTTAATTATATTTTTATATTTAAAGTTTGTTTCCATTTCCATAAATGTCCAAGAAATAGGACATAATAAAAATCGACTAAATTTGAGAATTACGCTGTATCTTCTAAACCAATCAAGTTAGTGCAAATCTAACTGCGCCATTAAACTAAATACTTAAAAAGATAATGGGGCACGTATCTAAGTTTTTAATGTATCTCTTACTGTTTGCCCTATACCCTATAATCCCCCCCAAAAATCTTTGTACACGGTCCTGGAATAATGGCTAGCAAATGAAAAATTATTTATTGTAAATTACACAAGTAATTGGAATTATTTTTTTTGTTAAATACTTAAATTTTTCAACTTTTTACTCTAAAAGACCAAGGATTTAAAATTTACTACTAATTTACATTTTTTGATCTTACATTTTATTACTTGTTTTATACCATATTATTATATATCAATTTTACTATCAAATTTGTAATATTCAGTTTCTTTTGCTATTGCATATTTTAGTCTTGAAATACACAAAATTTTGTTTACCGCAAAAATCACTTAAAACAAAACATTAGTGACGTTTTCATCACAAATAACCTTAATAAAGCATTATTTAAGTTGAGAACAACCAACGAGAAATTTCAGATTGACATAGGTTTGCAAAATTTGGTAAACATATATTAAATTAATTAAGACACTTGTGCCTACAAAGAGCTTTGTAGTTGCTTGAAAATTACACAAAAGCAAATATTTCGGTTATCATAGTATGTATTCATTTTAAATATCTTTGAATAGTTTTTCGCGACAATCTAAAGATACATGTGTATTATAAAGCTTAAAATTATGAAAAATTTTGTCTTTTTTAATACCCACCGTTACATAATAATTTTATATTTTATGCTTTTTATAACAATTCAAAAACGGTATAAGAATATTCTTTTAATTTTGGTTTTAATAACTAGACATTTTTATAAAAAGTCAAAACCGTTTTAATCAAAAAGAAAAAAAATGGCAACTAATAACTTTTTACCAATTTAAACTTGTTAAAAACAAGTGCTACAATTATTTTAATACTTGAACGCATACAGCATTAAAATTAAGACAGTGCTATATACATAATAGTAATTTTCCACGACCGTTAAAAAAATGCTGTTTTTTAATCGTTAACATGAAGATAAAGGTCTTTATTCTAGTACACTACATAAAATGTTTAAAAAAGTAACTTTTTAACACTTCGAAGCTTTTTTACACTTAAAATTAGTATTTTGTTTTCATGCCTACTACAATAAACTTAAATATCAATTTATGCAATGTAACAGTAAACGAGACATCAACTGAATCAAACGGTCAAGTTACCTTTGATTTCATCATTATTTCTTTTAGTTCATGTATCACTGGTTTTAAAATTTGATAGTTTGCAAATAAATTTATTGAAAAATATTGAAAATTAATAGTAATAATGAATTTGGATGACTAAGAAATAAAGAAATTTAAACAGTTTTAGTATTATTTCTACAAAAAGTAAGTACATTCAATTTTCTTAAATTAAATCACGGCATAGTTATATAGAGGATATTTTTTTTTTTTAAATAAGAAGGCTATGATATTTTGTTGCAATATAAGTGTTGGGCTGAAAAAATTTAAATTATTACGTTTAAATAAATAAAACAGGTATAAAATGGTAATTTGGGAAATTTTTATACGGTGGTAGAAAAAATATAGTATGTAAGACATGCATAGGGTGTCCTTTTTTTTACTCATGGGATTGCCACACTCGCCTAACGGCTCATGCTGTCAAACTTCCCATTCGTAAAAAAGTGTCACTTTATGCACTTGTTACATAAATTCCTATTTAAATACAGTTTGGAATTCCCCAACTAATAATTACTTACTTCCTTCACCAGTTAAACCAAAAATATATTATGAATATTTGTTTTTAATATTCCAAACACGACCACTTGTAGAAAATAGCAAATAGCACACTGATTTCATGCATAGAAAATGCGTTATATCACACTAGTGTTGCAAAGTACTTTACAGCACTAGTGTTGCAAAGTACTTTACAACACTGGTGTGATACATATTATGATGTCATTCTAAAACTGCTATTGGTTTTGCAAGTGACATATTTATTGTAGTGACAGTAAAAAAACTTTTTATTTACCTTAAACGGTAGAACCCAAATTAGCGAAAATCATCTTATTTTATATTTATTAAAATTTACGAAAAATAAAAACATAAACAAAAATATACATAACCACAAAAACAACTTTCACTGACTGGCACAGTGTTGTGCATTTACAATTTTTATATTTATTATATTTTGTATTATAATGTATAGTTGGTTGCCTAAGCATGATTGTCATAAATTAATAAATCTAGTGACTCAGGCATTCGACTATTGGCGCGGTGATTAGCCGTGGTGGTACAGTTCTGTTAAGATGGCTAAATTGTACTTTTGTGTATTTTTGAATAGTTTACTTTTATGAAATATAGTTCTTAAAAGTGCATTAATGGCTTTTTATTGTTAGCACAACAATAATACATATTTTTTCTTAAAAATATGAGGAAAACTGTTATTTTTACTTAGTTTTACATGTGATGTTCAGTTTCATTAACTCGTTTTACCAATTTTACCCCACCCAGCACCCCTTTTCACTCCCCGATCCCGTAAGTTTATTTACTGATATTTTTTAAAAAACGGAATATTTTGGATATGCACCACTTACGTTTTATTTAGAAGAGTGTCTAAAATATGTAAGAATCGATAATTTTTAAAAACCCTTATAATAGCAGAAAACCGTATTAAACTATTAGCGTTATTACCTAACAAAACCATACAATTTTTATTAAGTGAGGGCCTTTTTAAATTCCAAAATGATAAAAGTTATATAATGCTTCTAGGTAGGTGATTTTCGATGTAAAAATATTGTCAAAACAGTATAATATAGCAGTGAGAAAGTATATATCACACTAGTGTTGCAAAGTAAATATCACCCTAGTGTTGCAAAGTTCTCAATTGTTTTTTTATTTTTTCTGAACAGACAAACTTTAATTTATTTATTTTTGGTGAATAATTTGTGGTCGTAGGAAAATAGTGTATAGTACTCGTGTGAAAATGACTCTTCTTACACTCGTGGTTTGTCGCACCTCGGCTAACGCCTCGTGCTACAATATTCCCACTCGTGTGAAATTAGTCATTTTCCACACTTGTAGTGGACTCGTAAAAAAACCCCTAAAAAGGTTTTAAAAGTGTCTATTATCATGAAGTTAATTTCATTACTGGCCCAGGGACTAATATGTATAAATATATACGTAATGACAATAAATTGTCAGTACCCGAACACAATGTATAAATTACCAATAAGCTTCTTTTAAAATAAAAAAGTTTTTTTTGTGTCTAAACACTTTTACATAATTTAAAAAAATATAAATTAAAAATTTATATAAAATTCTATAAATAAATTAAAACATGCTGGTTGCTCGTCTATATTTTAAACGCAAATAACTTTAGAACAAGAAAAGTTATTTAGATGCGGTTTTTCAAAAAGTCTTGTTTGCTTTGAAATTTGTTAGCGTACCCTTGCCATTTGGATAACGCGTTTTATTAACACAATGACCCTTTCTTTCATATGAGACAATTTTGTTATTTTAAATAGAACACCCTGTTAATTTTTCTATATCCTTAAAATTTAATTTCTCTTTTTTAACAACATTTAAATTAGGAATTGTTACTTTAGAAAATTAAAAAAAATTGATATGCACACTATTGCGGATCGAAATACCGAAAAACTTTCATTTAGTTATATGCTTTTAAAATTTACGATGGCTTCCATTTCGTTTCGTTTCGGGATAGTGTGCTGTCTGCTTATTTAAGTGCTTAACATGTAAAAAAATGATAATACACATTTCTTTTCTTTATTGCTTCAACTACAAATTTTAATGTAAAATTCAATTCTTTACAACATTTACTTACACAATTTTGTTCTATTTTTAAAAATAGTACATTACACTAGGTCATTTCTCATATTTTTAGTTATAACTTGTCCTGAATATTACCAATAGGAGCAAAATTTTGTATTTCTTTGTTTTGGACTATGCAACCAGTTTTCCTAAAATGCTGATTTATAATTTAAAAATGTTGTTCCGTTTGTCCTCTTGTACCACCAATTCTGGGTCACACTGTGTACCTGTAATTCAACTTTTACATTTAAAAATGTTTTTAAACTTTTCAAAATATTCCAAAGTTCTTTAAAAATTACAATTCATAAATAGTACTTATTTTTCGACGAAAATAACACAATGTAAGAGTTTAATGAAAAATGTCAATATATTGTGTTTTAAATTTTTTTTTTTTTTAATTGAAGCATATTTTTTGCACTTATTTAAAGTGAACAAAAAAATGAAAATAAAATGAGCTCTTAGTAAACTATTTTTGATAAAAAAAATTAAATGAAAATAGCGGTTAAAAATTATCATTTTTTTAAAAGTAAGTTTTAATAATAATGGCTAAATATTTATAAAAAAATACAGTATATTTTAAAATGGTGAAAAGTATATCTGCTCCAAATTTCAGCCCTATTAAACTATAAAAATTAAAAACCGAAAAAACAGTTTTTTTTAGTTTTCTCGAAAACTTTTGAGGTTAGGGTAAAAATAGTTATGACATAAGTTGTGAGTGTTTTTAACGTCGACAACTGTTACAATAGAATTTACTGTTTAGCTTAAAATTGCAAAACTTCAACCCCTAACGCATTATTTTGGTTCGGAAGTGTTTTTCTTACAAAGTTGTGATGCACTTAACAAAACTATCTCAATAGTTTGCTGTAAGGCAAGATGTTTTTGCAATAAGGTATTCCGCCTAGACTAATATACCTACGAACTTACAGAAAGAAATACGACAACAGACCTTTAAGATATTACCAGTTTTAACAGGATTTTTTAAAAGTAATCTGGCCTTACTATAACTTTTATTTTGTAAATTACATATACCTTTGTTGTCTTATTTTTTTAGTAACCTTGTATATTAGCAAATTTTCCTTGATAAATATTACTCTTAATTTACATCCAGCCAATTTCTTAGAAATTATTAATTCCGTAATTTATTAAAATAACAATGGATTATGTTACATTTTTTTAAAGGAAAAAGATATAGTTTTAAGAATAGGTAGAAATATTTAGGTTGTTTTGTTAAGGATAATCAGCCATTTTATTTTTGTGTTAATGGAGTCTTATGACCAAACGTTTAAGCTATATTATTTTTTTATGTATGTCCACGGATAAACCTAACTATACCTTAATATTTCAAAAGTTATTCCTTATAAAATTTTTTGCTTTGTCTAAAATGCTTAAAGCTTTGATAAAATTTTTGTAGGATATACAGGTTTATAATTGCAAATGTATAACTTTGAAAAATAAAAAAATCCGAAAAGCATATTTTTGAGAATACCTAATTAAATAACGTAAAAAAGTTATCAAAAGTGTACAACAATTTGTTTAAAATTTGTTATGGTTTCTTAAGAAAATTAAAGTTAATATTTAAAAAAAAATAATTAAAATACATTTTTTTTTAAATAAAAGCGTTTAAAATAATTACCCTATAATATACATTAACTGCTTATTTAAGTATCGTGAAAAAGTAATAAAACTTTTATCTTTTTGTAGAATAAATCGTTACTTTTTAAGTGACTACTATAATTTACTTTAACTTTACTTAATATTGTACGCATATAAAAAGTAAAATCCATTAATTATAAAAAAAACATTTAATACAACAAGTAATGATCAGCGCTAAAAAAATATCTTGTTTTTTTAATAACTCTTTAATTAGGCATTTTCAAAAATATATTTAATTTTTTTAAATATTACTTTTGTGATTTTTAAGTACCCCGTATATCATAGGGCAATTTTTATTATATCTTTTAGCATTTTAGATAAAGCAAATATTTTTATAAAAAATATCTTTTCTGGAAATATTAAAATCAAAACAAATTACAGGCTAAGCCCATCCTTGGACACAATGTAGATGGTATTGCAATAAAAAATAATAATAAAAACTTTACCAACGATCGAAAAAGTTTGATATTTCTTAAAAGGCTTATCAATAAAGTAATACGTGGTAAGACTTTTTAATCTTAGGTCCCTGGAAGACCACAACTATTTCGTGGTATTATTAAAGTGTTAGCAAAAGTAAAGTCATTATAACAAATGAGTTTTTGGAAATAAACCTCATTTAATGTTTGCAATCACGCAGTAGTCACATTAAACTTAATCTGACCCTTTTATGGAAAGAAGTGTTTTAATCTCAAATAACCTAAAATGATCTTTGTTTGTGGTGGTGGAAATATAAAAATATATTTTTTTTATTTAAGAACTGAGAAAAAAATAGCTGATTATACTGATATATTTATAAAGGATGTCTCTAAAAGGTGCGAAGGTATTACAGATTTCTAAGGCTAAAATATGACGATCTAAGCCAACTTACCTATGTCCAAAAGTGGATGATTTCGGATATAAAGGGTGTTAAAAATTTATTCAGGTTTTAGTGTTTTATAAATAATTTTGGTTATAATAGGTCACAATAGTTGGCTAGAAGGGGTTTTGCAAAGTGATTAATAAAAATCTGCTATCAATTGGATTGTTTACTTTGGGGGCGCCAACTGCGGTGTATTGAACAAATTAAAAACAAAGTTACTCTTTTCAACCACTCTGTATGTAACTTTTAAATAAAAATTCATATATTTACATCATAAAGGTATTCTTAAAAAAGTTTATGTAGGCAACCGTTTTTGAGATATCTGGATTTAAAATAAATCACTCCCTGTACGGCCAGGTCTAAGCTACATAAAGTGTTTTAGAATCAGATGCTAATCTTTTGCAGTGTAAATCCTTAGGTGGTTTTAAAAAGAAAAGTTTAAATAAATATATCCTAAAAGATTTTAAGATACAGGGTGGTAATTAAAAAAAAGCTTTGTTACAATTCTGTATCTCAAAAGTTAAGAAATTTAGGACATAGGTTCTTAAAACTTTTCTTTTTAAAATCACGTGAGGATTCATACTCTAAAAGATACGCATCTAATTCTGAAGCACCTTGTATAGCTTAGACCTCGCCATACAGAGATTTTTAAAATAGAGATATCTAAGAAACGGCTATCGAAATTAACACTTACCAAGAATACTTTTTATGTAAAATATCGTAATAAAATAAATTAAAAAAGGTTTCATCCAAAGTAGAGATGCCCGATGTTCATAGATTTTATAAAAACATTGATGTTAGGTTGATTAATGGTCGATGTTTTGCCATCGATAGTGAAGTATCGAAACATCGATGTTAACATCGATGTTTTCTTGTAACATCGGAATATTTGGAAAGAGTTAAGAACATATAATTTTGGTGATTTAATAGGAATTTTATTAGTTTCATAGAAAAAACATGTAGTAGTAGGGAAAAAGTAGGACCAACATGTAGTAGTACGGAAAAAAAGTAGGACTTTTTTTTTGCTCTTCAAAAAATTTTTGGATTTCGAATTTTGCCATTTTGCGAGTTAGGCCACCCCCGCCATAAAAAAGCTTTAAATACGTCCGTGCCATCGATGTTAGGAAACATCGATGTTTTTTGTTCGATGTTTGATTGCCATCGATGGTCACCTTCAATGTCACCCTGTGTAGGCTGTTAAAAGTTTAAGGGCAATAATTAAAATCTTTGAAAGGGTAAGAGATACATAATTGATTAAATTGGTTAAAGTTAGACAGTTTCATGCTATACAAGATTCCATTTTAAAAATTTACAGACGATCAGGTATTATTTAAAAAAAACAAAGTTGGAAAACAGTTTTTACTTTTTTCTCAGTTTATTAAAAAAGATAAAAAAATTTATGTTATCATTGCAACTCTTTGCCTCCTATAAAATATATTTAGGACCCAAAGTTTTGTCTTTAAGCCACCATTATCAATTTAATTTTCTTAAAAGGCAAAATATTTGGTCTTAAACTTAATAAAATCGTATTTTAATTATAAACCCAACGTCATATTAAATTTTCCATTTATGCGAGCTTTTAAACCGAAAAACCATTATTTACTTTTGCGCTATTAGGAATAACGATTTATTATAAACTATCATAATTATTTTTTAGATTTACTTATTTTTAATATAATTTAACTAACAAGCTATAAGATATTATGTAGTGTACACACATTTACTTATACCTATTTAAATAATGCATTTAATTTAATCTAACCTACCTATCAACTTTATCGTACCCAGTCATAAAAAATGGAAGCGAACCAATTGGTGGTTTTTAGGTTTCAAGCATTGCATAAAAATGTAAAGTGGAATATGTCTTTGGTGTAAGAAATAAAATACGAGTTTATTTATTTTGAAGAAAATTTTTCGTCGATTTAAAAAAAACGAAGTTAATGATGGCGGCCACAAGACGAAAAGTCGGATCGTTAATTTAACGTCACCATTTGATAGAACGGAAAAAGTATTAATAATGATGTGCGTGGCATTTGATTTCAAATGTTTCTTTAAATAAACAAAGAAAAATATTTAAACTTTTTCCAATTTCTTATCTGTTCGAATAACTCCAGAACGGCTGCAGATTTTTATATTGTTTAAAGGTAATATTGTTAAACATTAAAATCGCAACTTTGCTTAATTTAACCAACCCTGTACTCCTTGCTGTTTTCGAGATAATATTTTTGGCTCCTGTTTTTTAAGAGACTGTATTTATTACCTTTAAAATTATATTAAGGTTAGTCTTAATCCTAAAAGATATATTGATTGTAACATTTAATTATTATTTTAAAATATTGTTGTAAAAGAAGGTATTTTACAGGGTACGCTCAAAGAGAAACTCTTGAATAAAAATCGAATACTTTCTCTAGATTTTACGTAAAAGATCTACATAAATTGTTTTTATTGTTTTTTGCTATCTCCTATAATAAGGCATATAAAGAATAAAATTAAATATGAAAATTTTTATAAATTCACTTTATATCTATTAAATAAATAATTTTATAAATATTCTATCTATGCCATTTTTAGTTACTCCAAAATCGAGCCCATAATACCTATATTGTTTTTTTATAACTTCAGTAATAACTAAAATAAAAACGCCTAATTTTACCTACCCTGTAAATAGAATTTACCATTAAATATGCCTCGAAAATTCTTCGTTTTGAAGATAATTATAACAATTTCAAATATTAAAAATATCTTATGTCTGGTAAGCTTTGTTTTTATATATTTTTGGTAATTGCTAATAAAATACAATTTCAAAAAAGCACATGTCTTTTGTATGTTACATAAGCAAATAAGTATTTTTATTTTCTTTAAAATTATTTAAGATACAAATTGCACAAAAATCCGATAGGAAAGCCACTAAACTAACGTATTTAATTAGGATATATGTGTATATGTAAATCCAATGACAAAATACAAAAAAAGGGAGCATTTGTTATTAAGAATATTAACTTAAATCCAATCTTTTAATAAGTTTAACTTCCTCTAGCTGGATAAATGAGACTTTGCGGACCTAAGTTTTCGGATATAACCTTTTTGATTTAAAATTACTAATTTTTTTTTCTTGTAGTGGTAACGCACTTATAATTTTTTTTTAATTTTAGGTAGGTGTTCTGGAAACAAAATTACCTTAATAAAGAAATGAATTATTAAACAAAATATCAAGAAAGGTAAGTAATTTTTTTCAATTAAATCATTATATAGTTTTCCACATATATTTACTACAAGCAAAAACCGATAAAAGTTAGGTGATTTTAATAATAATCAAATCAGTGAACAGTGGGATATTTCAGGTTAATGTCTTTTATTTTACAATAGTTAGATTTTGCCCTTTAAATTAATAAAAAAGTAAAGTATATCTGTGTCTGCGCTTGTTTCATGCAATATTGGACGATTATTTATTTAGAAAATTATAAAAAAATATTTAAAGCCGTTAATTATGCATTAATAACATCTTCCTATAATAAACTCCAACTAAAAATACATAAAACAAAAAAAAAGTCTATTCTAATTCAATTAGGAGTTTTTAAACCTTCTTTTATATTGGTTATTAAATAACGATTTTAATTATTATTTTCAAAATTAACAAAGTCAAAGATAAATTGATGGTTAATTGGTAAAGCTTATTAGCTCTTAATAATACTTGTGTTTGTTAATAAGCCTTTATTTTTTTTAAAGAAAATCGTCAGAAGGCTAATATATAAGGGCCTGAACTTTTATTTGTCTAAGCTCAAAACCAACCTGTCCCTGGTAAAAAAAAAGAAAATGCATATAAAAGTAAGTGGTTTATACTGGTATTATTTTTTTAGTTTTGGCTTTTTAAATGGTTCCTAAAGGAAACTTTTTAAAAATTACTTTTTTATGCAGCAATAGATTCAATATCTTCTTATTATTAAAAAATGATTTTAATAACTGCAATTTTAAATTTTAATTTAAGGGTAAAGCACTAAATAAGACAATTTTTTTTTATTATTATTGTTACATTAAATCTACACATTTTCAATACGTTTTATTTTACCCTCAAAATGTAGATAGATCATAGGCGAGGATATTTTTTTCGGACGCTTAACTTTTTATGTGCTTCAAATATTTACTAATAACGATTGTCAAAGTTATTCAACAATATATAAAAATAGTATACTATAGAAATGTATTACACTGAGATCAAATAATTATGCGTTGTTTAAATTTAATAAAGAAAGACTTGGTTTTTACTACGAAAATTAAACCATTATTTTTATTATCAGAAAAAGGAAATGGTATGCCCTGTCCATCCAATTTTACTACTATTACAAAAACTATTATAAAAATAACATCCTTTATATTTTGGTAAAAAAGATAATAATTTATGACTTAGGAAGCTTTAATATTATTATAGCGAAAACTTTTAAAATTAAATATTATTTACTTTCTATCTTGTTTTCTGAAATAATAAATATTTTTAAAAATATTTTAATCTAAAATTAAATTATTGTTCTATACCAAATTAGAACTACGTTACTAAAGAAGTGCATATTTTATACATACATATTAGAATTAAACCTTATTTTCTCTTTAGGTATTTTTAAAATAATGAAAGGACTTTAATTGCTTTTGCATATTGCATGTAAGTTTACATAACATAATTGGAACAAGTCATTATTCATTATTGTAAAGCTAAAAAATGTATAAAAGCTGCTAGGTAATAATTTTTTTATAAAACCATAAAAATTCAGCAAAAGAAATTTTTACAATATTATTTTACATACAGTATGTCCACGCATAGACTTAACTATAGGTACCTGTAAATTATTTTATTTTTAAAATTTTGACAATAAGTTATTCTTTATAAATGTTTTTTCATTTAAAATTCTGACCGCCGCGGGGTATATAGAGTGGTTCAAAATTGCGAAAATTTTACTTTAAAATATCAAAAATTTGCAAAAATAAGGTTTTAAAAGCATGTTAATAAAAATAATAAAAATGTAGTTAAAGTGTATAATTTATTTTTTGTCATTGGTTATTGTTTCTAGAAAAAAATTTAGGTTTAACTTGTCAAAAATAATTTTCCTATTTTTTTACAATTAAGTGAAAAAATATTATTATGAAATTAAAGCTTTAAAAAATGACCTTATAATATACGGGAAGATTCAAAATAAAATATTTTTTTTGCAAAAACAACCAATCTAATTTTTAAAATTGTGGCGATGTTAACTTTTTTCCTAATTCACAAAAAAGCGATGCTTATAGAACCTTTAAATATATCTTTAAATGCGCAAAATACAAACATATTACAAAAAAATATATAGAGTTAGCCATATAGGTTTCATAAAGTTTTTTTTTAATATCAATTTTGAGGATGTAATCTTGGCTAATAAACAAAAATTGGAATTTAATAGTTTAGTAGGATATTTACTTAAATTGCAATTAAAATTTTAACCTTTTCTTTAATGAATCTTTACTTTTTGTGTTACTACTTACATGATTTTAAAGTAAACTCGATAATAAAATATTTGCATAATAGTAATGAATTATTTATAAAGAAAAAACCATTCTTCTCAGTTAACACTGAATCGCTATATTCAACCACCCTGTGACTTATAAGGCAATTTATATTATTGCATTTAGCATTTTAGACGAAGCAAATTAAAAAAAAAAAAACTTTTTGTGAAATATTAGAAACAAAAAAATGTACAGGTACTATAGTTAAGTCCATGTGTGGACACATGGTATAATTAAGTCGATATGTAGAAACACGGTATATTTTGCCATAGTATAATAAGGCTACATGTGTACACGGAGTGTCACTTTTAACGTTTAATACGGAATTTTTACCAATGCGTGGAATAGAGGCGGTTTAAAGCAAATACAAACCAAATCCGATTAATCGTCCTATCTGAGAAGTTAGCATACAGGCATTATTTGCCTAATCTCTACCTGCTAGTGTATATCATAACAAAAATATTAAAAACACCAATTTATTTTCTCTTTATGAACTTTTAGCATTTTTACCTCTGACGCTTGGGCATTTTCTGTTGTTAACTTACCTACGTACCTTCTGGGTTAGTAAAATGAACTGCAACTCTTAAATATCTTTAAAAGCACTAAAGCCACATTTACCAAATTTAGTATATAAAAGGTATCGGGCTTGATGAATTTAATAATGATATCGGCACCGTTGCTAGAATTCCCATTTTTGTGCTCTTCTTATCTTTTTTTTTTTTTTAAAGAGAATCCTCCATTTATTTGTATTGCAATAAATTGTGCAGGCCAAATTTATTAAGTTTACAAATTTTTAAAATTGTATTTTTACTAGTTGTTAAGATATGACAACACCACATTTTAGCTAAAACGTTTAGATTTGCTCAAATATCTCTAAAACAGCCTAAGCTGCGTTTACAATTTTCAGTATTTAAAAGTTTTTTGAAAAGTAAAATTAAACAGTGATATTGTCAGATTTTCCAGTTTTGCGCTAGTGGTAATATTTTAAATGGATTGTCCTATTTATTTTAATTGCAATAAAAAAGCGTGTCAATTTTGTAAAATCTCAAATTTTTAAAATTTAATCTTTACAAGTTACCGAGATATGACAACACCGCAATATTATTAAAATTTTACAAAAATGTGATATCACAGATCAAAAAAACAGTATTATCATCATCAACCGTACATTTGACGTATATTAACTTTGCTATCTAAATATTAAGCTTTTTTATCCCTGCTAAAGTTTAAAACATAAAAGGGCACCTTTGTTGCTCAACAAGTTACAGTTAATAAACAAATGATGGCTAATTCTAATTGGTAATCAAATATGTAAATGTAGGTGTATCCGACGTCTGTTACACAAAATGTTTGTCGCTTGCTAATGAGCTGACAATTAAAGAAACACAAATGTAAGGGCAAAGGGGTATGCCACGGCATAGGCGTAGAAAAAGTTTGTTGCTTGGCAATAAGTTAGTCTTAGAAAATGTTTTTTTTTTTAACACAAGAGTTTGTTGTAGGTGTTTTTTAAGAGTAAATATATATATCTTAATAATTAGTTTTTGCGTAAGTTTCAAATAGAAAATTTAGAATAAGTTAAGCAAAACGCATATAATATAATACTTTGCACTTTTAACCGTGTTCCACTACATTTTTTGGGTCACAAATTACATGTCACATTAAGTGTGCAACAAATGAAAAACTTTTTATTTGAAATTTTGTATAAAATTTCCTTTTACAAAAAGCTGATGCATGATCCCAAACTATATTAGCAGTAGTCATTTATTAAAAATTCAAGAAAAAATGCCAAAATTCCAAGTCATATCCTGAGTATTGTTTCTGGGTCTTCTGTCGCCACGTGCAAAAAAGAAATTGGCGACTCTTGTGTGAAAATTTTTAAAGAGCAAAAAAGGGCCATACTTTTACAATATAATCCTTTTTAAAGTCTTCCACATTGATTTTTACTTTCTTTTTTAAAGATCAAAAAATAAAAAAATAAGGTCCCCTCCTTCAATTCTACTTTTTTAAATTTTTTTAGCCAAAATGCCGCCCTCTATTTTTGCCACCTCGTGCAAATGTCCCCGCTGCACCCCCGCCAGGAACGGCCCTGCTTATCCTTTTATTCAAGTTTTTATTTATTTTTTCGTAAAATTTTGGATCTACCTCTTACCATACATATTTTAATAATTTAATTTTTTTTTAAGTAGCTTAAACGTACTTACTTTTAAAAATTTTAAATGAATAAAAACCCGTAAAATTTGACATAATTTACTGTTTTTTTTATCTGACCGCCAACTTTAGGTGGGCTGTAAGGATAATTAATGATACCCTAGTAATTTAAAAACATGTTTTAAATTTCAATTAAAGCAAATATATTATTATTATTATTTTGCATGTAAACATCGCCTTTCTAACCTAAAAAATTTCTATTATTTTTTAAACAACTGTTCATTATTTCTTAGCACTTTCCACTTTTTTGTTCTACTGTTGTTCTACCCTGTATATCCTTAAGCTTTAAAGAAAACTGACAACTGCTAATACAGTTTGAAATAATGCTCTATCTCTTTTAAAGATTTTTTTTTTCTGAAAAATTGCCAATAAAACAGTTTTTCATTTGTTGCACACTTAGTGTGTTACTGTTTACCTGTTTAAATGTTACAAGCATTCCATTGCGCTTTTAATTTGTAATAGAATTCTTTTGTTTTTCTAAAAACATTAACTTAACTGAATTATCTGTTTGTGTGATGTCTTTTTTATTTAATTTCAAACAAACCATCAATAAAAAATGTGTTTATTTGGAAATAAAGCCTAATCCAACAATAAAGGTTTTTATAATGGACGGACCGAATGTTCGCTTTTGGCTAGTATCGGACAAAAACTATAGATTCGGTTTTAGCCAAAATATGCCCGCATTCATTTTATGTCCGATTTCTAAAGCTGCTTAATACAAAAGTGTAAGAGTATTTAAATTTGGACGAAAATAATGAAAAAGAAAAAAAACATTCTAGAATCTATAAATATTTTAACTCGGATATATAATATGTATGTTGTGTGACATGTGAAAAAAAGCGATATTTAGTGTGTCCACGGATGGACTTAACTATATCTGTAAACATTCTTTTTAAACCTTTAAAAAAGTTATTCTTCATAAAAATGTTTACTTTATCTAAAATGCTAAAAGCTATGATAAAATTCACCGTAGGATATACAGGGTGGTTCAAAATCGATAAAATATTACTTTGACAAATAAGTCAATCGAAAAAACATATGGTTATTAAAAGTATTTAATTTCTTTTTTCACGACCATTAAAAAAATTATGTTTTTTAATCGTTAACATAAAGGTAAAGTACTCTATTTTGGTACACTACATAAAGTATTAAAAAATGACCTTTTTTTACACTTCGAAGCTTTTTTCACCCTTTGAATTAGTGTTTTGTTTCAATGCCTACTATAATACCCTTAAATATCAATTTATGCAATGTAACAGTAAACGCGACATCAACCGAATCAAACGGTCAAGTTACATTTGATTTCGTAATTATTTCTTGTAGTTCATGTATCACTAGTTTTAAAATTTAACAGTTTGCAAATAAATTTAATAGAAATTATTGAAAATTAATAGTAAAAATGAATTTGACTACCCAATAAATTGAAAAGAATTATACTGTTTTGGTATTATTTCTACAAAAAGTAGGAACATACAATTTTATAAAATTAAATAATAAATTCATAGTTATAAAGAGCATAATTGTATCTTAAAAAATAAGGAGGCTATGATTTTTATGTTGCAATATAATGGCTGTGCTGCAAAAATTTAAATTAATAGGTTTAGATAAAGAAAACACGTATATAATGGTATTTTGGGAAATATTTATACGGTCGTGGAAAAAATATAGTATGTAATACATGCATAAAGTGTTTTTTTTTACTCATGAAAAAAGCAATTATTTAAGTTAACACTTAATTTTTCCAAGTAATGATAAACGCTAACAAAAAATTTAAAGAACTTTTATAATTACTTTTTAATGCTTCTTAATTAGGCATATTGAAAAATATATTTTTTTATTTTTAAAATAATATTTTCCCGATTTTCAAGCACCCTGTATATCATAGCATAGGGCAATTTTTATTATAGCTCTATGCATTTTAGACAAAGCAAAAAATGTTTTAAAAATAACTTTTTCAAAATATTAAAAATAAACAAATTTTACAGGTATAGTTAATTCCATCCGTGGACACATTGTATTTTCAAACAATGGTGAAGTTTGTTGCACCAAAAGTCCGGAAATATGCTCTTCCTAAGAGTTGCACATACCATTTTGTCTTTGATCAAAATAATTCTGTAGTTTTGTTATTAGGTAGAATAAATATTTTTTTATTTTATTAAATATAAAAATTATAACTATTTGATTTCGGTATAATACATTACTGTGGTATCATATCGTCATGTATTCTTGATTGACTTCGACCAACGTCATCAGTTAATATCGAAAGGATAGGAAAAGGTGAGCATCCAGAAAAACTATTACCAGTCATGACCCAAAAAGTAAATTGCCTTGCAGCGCCTTCTACCTACAGAAATTATGCATCTTGGAGGTAACTTATTGAAAATAATACAGGATTAGTAACAAAGATCGGAACGGTGATTTTCTCAGCAACCGTCAATTATAAATAAACCAAATTTGGTGCTGGGTGTAACTAAACATATAGAATTTAAAAATTGTATTTGCAAGGTTGCCAAGTTTATAGTTTTCTCTGTAGGTTAGGGGATTTTAAAATTTTAAATGGAATACCTTTTTTTATTATTTTAATTAATTGTTTGTATCAACTTTAATATGACCTGATTTTTTAATTAATACAAAAACGGCTAGATATTGTCAATTATACAAGAACCGATTCAATATCTATTTGTTAACATTAGTATAGGGGTAACACTGGACCTGCTTAATTCATGAATAGCACGTTTGCCACGTTTTAACGATTCCTAAAAAAGTTAAGGAAAAGAAATAAGGAAATTTTATTATAATACATCGCAAATGCAATTCATGATTTTTAAATGTCCAGTTAATCCACTATACTAATTTTGACGAATTTCAGTTGAATTATTTTTAAGATAATCGACCATACCTGGTCGTTTCTGTATTTAAGCTTATTGTCATATCTTTGAAATTGACAGGAGTAAAAATACTAATATCAGGTTATAATAAAGTTGACACAAGTAATTAATTACAATAATAAAAAGGAGTATTCCATTTAAAATTTTAAAATTCCCTAACCTACAGAAAAACTATAAACTTGGCAACCTTGGAAAAATAATTTTTAATTCTTTATGTTTAGTTTCTTCACACAAACTTTGGTTCATTTATATTTAACGGTTGCAAAGATAATCTGCCGGTTTTTTCAACTAACCCTTATGTAGATTTTCGTCCGATCGAAGAAGAAATGTCATCATTAGAATAATATTTTTTTTTAACTTTTAGTATTTATTTATTTATTTATTTATTAAAAAAGGTATTTTACGTATGTTGTTAACATGTTTAATTAAATTTGCCACTAAATAAATTCAAAACTTTATGTACTTATTACAAGAACAACATACAAGTCCACAACAAGTTTCTAGACCAGCTTTCTGGGGCTGCTCTCTAGACCTCTGGTATTCATGTTCTGCCGGTGGCTGTTTCATTACGACCAAGCCATGTAATTTAATTAGTGCTTGATTACACATCCGACTCGGGTGCTAACTTACTACGCGACGCTAAAGATGCAAGCAATTTTCCTTCCATTTATATTCTTTGAGCATAGGCGTCTGCATTTATGTTAAATTAAAAGCGATTAAGTTATGTTTAAAATAATTTTAAATAACATTAGGTTCGACTAAATGCTAGCTTAAGAATACAATTCTTAAAATAAAACAGTTGCGTATTTAATATACCTGGGCTACACTGAGGGTTTTTATTATTTTTTAAACTAAAGAGGGCGACATGGCACCCATTATAAATATACAGGGTGTTACAAATCCGAGCAGCACCATTAGAAACTCGGGAACGGTAAGAGATATAGGGTTGGTTACATTGGGTCAAAGTTGCACATTTTTAGGCTAAAAATTTAAAAATTTGCAATCGTTTCGGAATTATCAGGAAAAACCGAAATTTTGCGAAACAGTTTTTATTTTTGTCTTAGTTTATTTAAAGAAATATTTTAAAACAAACAAGGCATTATTATTCCTACTTTTTTTATTCTATAAAATGATGTCATTAAATTTAAGATACGACGTTTTGTCTTTGAGCCACCATCATCAACTTGTTTGTGTTTTTGTTGTTTTTTAAATAGGTGGAATATTTTACCCTAAATTTAAAAAACTTGTTTTTAAATTCTAAATCCAACGATATATCACACAAAAAGTTACAAAATTTTTTGTAATATACATTCATTTACTTTAACGTAATAAAATAAAACTTTTAATATAATCAAACTAAATTAACTTTCTCGTAGCCTGTAATAAAAAATGGATGCATACTTACCCGCGAACGAAAATTTCCCTAAACATTTGGGGAAACATCGTTATTTGCAATGGAGAAATAGAGAATGATGATGGTTTTTTGGTTTTATGCGTCGAATAAATGTAAAGTGTAATATATCGTTGGATTTAGAATTAAAATACCAGTTTCTTTTTAAACCCAATTATTCTGAATATTTAAAAAGCAAATCTGTGATTGTGTGTAATGGCGATGATAATGTATCGTTTGCTTTAAAATATCTCTTCAAATAAACTGATAAAAAAATTAAATTGTTTCGTCTAATTTTGTTTATTTCCGAATAATTCCGGAACGGCTAAAAACTTTTAAATTTTTTAAACGGAATTTGTTAAGCATAAAAATAAGGACATTTTTCCCAATTTAACCAACTCTGTCTTACCTATCCTTTCCGAGATCCTAATTGTGCCCCTCGAATTTATAACACCCTGTATACAAGATGCTATTGTTCTAAAGAGGGGCTCTTTGGTTAAAAAAGTTTTATTTTGGTATTTTCCAAACATTAGAGAAAACTCAAGTTTTAAAGAAATAATTTCCCATTTTCTGTATTTTCTTTTTGCCACCAAAACTTCGATTTTTAGTTTTAAGGTACTTATTTTAAGTTTTTTTTTTTGAGTTTTTGGTTTCTTAATCTTGGCGTGCACACAAATAAATAGGTTTTTTTGCCCCCTCCCCTTTGCCAGCGTACGGCTTTGTAACCAAATGTAAAAGTAAAACAGGTTTTTTTTTTGTGATTTTTAAAGCCTTTTAAGCAAAAACAATTGTTCAAAACAGAAATACTTGCGCAGTAGTTCGTTTTCTTGAAACGCAATCTCTGGCCGCCAGTTTTAAAATAAACATACTGCGATACAGTCTGTCTCCTTAAGTTCGTACTATATGGAAAACTTTTTTATTATTTTTATAAAAAAACGTTATGCTTTACAAAAAGTTCCGCGTGGAGCCTAAAATGCAACTATCAGCAATAATTTTTTTTCCGTGGTTTACGAGGTACTCAAAAACAATAATTTTGCTTTGGGGGAAAGTACCTGTATTTTTCACTCTACATGTTGAAATCTTTTATAAAGATAATATGTGATTTAAATATGGATTTTCGCTGTCAACAAAAACTCTCTTTTTATAAACTTAAGTACAAACTTTATATCATTGGAAAAAAAATTATAAATAGTTTAAGTATAAAAAAGTGAAAAGAGAATTACTGATACTTTCACCTAAAAGAAGTAATTTTGAAGTTTTGATAATGCCAAAAAACATCTTTTATTCTAACCTAAAATTTTAAATGGGGGCGGGAGGGGTAGCATCATTCTGTTATTATGTTTCAACCGGTATGTAATTATCTGTTTTATTGTTGCACTCTTTGCTGCCCACATTTTAATTTTTTTCCGCTGGGTATTGCCCAACCTAAAAGAATAAGGTGACTCCGCCACTGCTCCTATGATTTTTACAAAAAGGTATTCTTTCAAGAAATCACTCTGAGCACCAGTTTTTAAGATTTTTGCGTTTAAATTGTTTAGTGCAACCGAAAAATATCATAAATTACAGCGTATTAGCGAAACATACCACTGCAACATCATAAACAAATTATTTAATGCGTTCTTCGATATACTTTTTGGTTGCACTAAATACACTACTCAAAAGAATTATCGCATTTGCTCGATTAATTTTTAATTGCCCTGTATGATGTGCTGTTGAAAGGGAGTAGTCAAATTTGTGATTAAAAAATATCAGAAATGGGTAGGGGTATAAATTATTCACAAATGAGATTTCTTTCTTTTAACAGCACGATAAAAAATTATTCATTACAAAAAATCACCCCGTAGGATGTATTGCTAACAGTAAATAACAACGGTTGATATAAAGTTATAGCTTAACGTTTTTTTAACATTTTCTTTTTTTAAATTGTCTTAATAACCTAATTATTAAAAGAGATATGGTCATTTAAATCAAAGCATTTTTGTATTAAAGCGCTTATCAAAGAAATCGAGCATATGCGATAATTTTTTGAGTAGTGTATCTTTAACGTAATCCTAAAAACGGTAGCTTAAAGCAATTTTTACAATGTTTATTTTTTGTGTACAAAGCCACTGATCTCAATAGATGCCAATGTTATCACCTGCGCGAAACAAAAGTTACGATTCATGGGCGAAAAACGGGTTTTTGCGCTTGGGTTCAAGTCATTTTTCGTCACCAAATGTTTACGAGCGGGTGTCGAACGGTACATTGGCACTGTAGGGCATAATTTACCAAAGCGTTGTTTAGGTTCGTTCGAAGTACGGAGAGCACGGTGAGGGACGGTGAGTCAAATTCGTATTTGGCCATGGTTTCTAAAATAAGCGTGCTCTTATACGCACCTAATTATCAACTGCGCGAGATCGTAAAAATTTAAAAAGGCTTCTAACTACTGCGGATCCAAATATTATCTATAAAAAGAAGCATGTAAGAGTTCTGAGGGTTTAGTTAAATGGTACATACAGAGAAGCACAAAAAAACGTTTTTGAAAATTTTAAGTAGTGTAAGTAGCGCCCCTCGGTTTACACATAAAAATTAATATTAAATAAAAATAGTTAATATTAAAAAACCCTAATTATTAAGATTTATTACGATATTCAAAACGTATAAAAACATATCAAAATGAATTAAAAATATGTATTTCTTTTTGACACACTAAATCTTTCTTATTATCGACTTTTGGATATACAGGGTGTTTCAAAACAAATGCGAGAAATTTTGAAAGGTGACTCCTTGTTCAGACTAAAGAGTAGCTTGCTATATAACTAGGGGTCAAAAGTCAACTGTTAGGAAGATATCGCAAAAAAATAAACAACATTTTTTTGCTTTAAAACAAAATGAGATTTTATTTAAAATATTGGGTATTGCCAAATAAAGATTTATTATCTCTAAATAGGTGACAGCAGATAAATAGATTTTTTATTAAATCAGTTTTTCTGTACCACCACCTTATGATTTACATTTAATTTTTTAATTTGAAATTGATAGGTTTAAGGAAGAAAACAAAAGTTAAAAAAGTTGCTAAATAAACCAGTCTATCCAAATTTATATTTTTGAGGTCATTCCGTAAGTGTCTCTGTAAATTTGGTTAGCAAGAACGATAAGGGTAGTCTATTTCCACCACTTCCATTCATTCTAAAAAAGTAAAAAAACAAGGAATTTTATTATTCTAGCGTTTTTTGAGATGAAAAATAAAAACGTTATTGTTTCGCCATTTTTGTATCGCGATATCTCCCTTGTGGTTGACTTTTAACCCCATGTTTATAAAGCAATCTACACCTTATATTGGATAAAGAATCACTCGCTTAAATTTTTTGTAGGGATCTATTCTTGCTCCGCTACTGTTTCTTCTATTCGTAAATGATTTGCAATTGCCTGGACTAACCATAAAATTTACAGATGACAAGTCAGCTGAAATATCTGCAAAAGACGAGCCAAAAGCACTACAAAAAATCATCAATATATATCCTACGATGTTCAACAGACGTCATTAAAAATCGGAGGGAGTTTAGAGAAAATAGAGATAATCATGGATACCCGACTAGAAATCCCAGAAACTTTGTGTTCCCACAACATATCTCAACACTATATGAAAAATCCCCATATTACGCCTGTGTTCGAATTTTTAACAAACTACCAAGCCAAGTCAAAGAAGCTACGTCAATTGGTATATTTGGAAAAAAATCGAGCACTTTCTAAATAATAGCACCTTCTATTCTCCTTAAGGAATTTCTAAGCCCAACGACCTGTGACCCAAACATTCCTAATTTTAATTAATTATTATATGCTCATTGTTTTATTTTATTTATATACATGATATTTTATATTATTTACTAAATAACTGATTTTCTCTGTATTCTCTCTGTTCATATGCAATTTGCTTTTACCTGTAATTTAAGTTAGACCTAGAAAATTACTAACGAAACTTCAATCATTGTATGATTTTCTAGAAAATAAAGAGAGCTTGAGCATTTGTTTAGAAATACCCTGTATATTATATAGGTATGTTTGTTTAAACACCACAAAACACTTTAAAAAAATATCGGTAGGCAGGAAAGGCAAAGGAATAACTTATCAGGTCGTCATCGTCAGCATAAAAGTCAGCAATTAGATATAACTTGGAATTCCTAAAAGTGGACAATTATTTGTCTAAAAATTAAATTACAAAAATAAAAAATAAGAAAAAACTGCATTAAAAATATCATAAAAAAATATAAAAAAAGTTAGTTAGCTATTTGTAATTTGAACCATACCTTTGGTTTATAGGGAGCAGTACTTGGGGCTTGCTGTTCAAACTTTTCCATAAAAAAATTTGCTACTACTGGGCTTAGTGGGCTTCCCATTGCTACTTCTTCAATTTGTTTATAGCTCTTCTGGTCCCATGCAAAGTATGTGGTTATCAAGCATTGTTTAAAGAGATTAGATATGTCTTTTGGAAATATACTAATATGACTATTTGCGTCGTTTAGAGGTACCTTTGTAAAGCGCGATACCACATCTAAACTTACCAATATGTCTCCATCTTCAAGTTTTAGGTCTTTGATTTTAGCAATAATGTGACTTGAATCTTTAACGTACGTCTCAGTTTGCCCAATGTATGGCTGCGGGAGCGATGTTAAATGCTTGGCCAAGTTGTACATCCAGCGATCCGATAGCACTGACTAGGGAACGTAAGATAACGTTGGCCTTGTGAATTTTGGGAAGACCGTAGAGTCGTGGTGCCACGCTTTTGCACATCTTTTTCTTTGATATTGTTTTCAAGGCTGAAATTATCAATTAAGATTTTAGTTCTTTTTATCAGCTTTTGCGTTGATTCTTGGAGTAACTTCTTGTATTATAACGCTCCTAATGAAAATTAAAAAATATTCTTCATATTTCCGAAACTAATTAGAATAAACATAATAAATTAGAACTAGTGGTGTTATATAGGGTGATCCATTCAAAGAATTATACTCATTGTCGTACCCTGTATATTATATGAAATAATAAAAATCCAATTACTGAATAAAAAACTACAGAATTAACTGACCAAGCTGATTTTTTAATTTATTTTGTACAATAAAAAATTATAAAGTTAAGGAGGATGTAAAATTATAATTTGACACTTGGAACTCCAGTTCCCCAAAAACCATATATTAATGCATGATATTTTTTTAGTAAAGAGCACCTAATTTTAAGTTTGATTGGCAAGTTTCAGAATTTTAGCCAAAAATTTTTATCTCTATCTTATAGTGCGGCGGTCGTTTAGCAAGTGCCTTTATTTTAATCATGGAAAATACACTTTTTTATACATAACTATAGTCCTAACTGTAATCTCTTTAAACAATAATTTTTTAGACCTTTACACCAGAATTGATCCAGTCCAAAAAACTTTTGAGTAAACCTAAATTTAAAACAAGCTCTTTACAATTTACCGCAAAGGCACGTAATTTTATTTTTTGTGTCACAAAAATAAAACTTTTGATAAAGAACGAACTTTTTTCGGTATTATCTATTTCTCATTAATGTTTTAACAAGGCTTTTTAAAGAAAAACTTAAAAGAAGACTAATATTTTAAATAAATAATTAATGAACACAATTTTGTCGGGGAGATTTTTAAAAAGCATTTATAGGTTCTAAAATTGTAAACTCAGTCCAATTTGCATGCTAATATTTGTTTTAAAAATTTGTTTTTTTTTAATATTTGCCTTTTTTATTTAAAATTCTTAAATAATAATTTGTTGAAACGAGTTTTAAAACTGTTCGTACCCTGATCATGCTTAAAAATAATTATTTTTTGTATTTAAAATTAACTCTGCTAACCGCAAGTTATAGCACATTATTCTAATGTTTAAACACACCTACCTGTAGAAGTCTAAGTACTAAAACATTTAAAAACTCGGCACCCGCGGTATCAGTTACTAAGGCTTTACATAAGACTGTATAAGGTATGATAATAATTTAAAAATCTTAGGAATGTTTACCCTTCACTCCAGTTTTTAGGTTCTCAAACCAATCTCTCAACCCGACTTGGAAAGCAAACGCAGGGCGATGCAGATATCTCTTTCACAGGATCTCAATTTGATATTGGATTGGGGCGCCAAAAATCTCGTTTAAATTAATGCATCCAAAACACAATCATGTCCCTTGTCGCGAAAACAATTATCAAAGACTCACCCTTTGTTTATGAGTGACCAGGTTTTGCAGAGCGGGGACACATTTAACCTTGTGGGCGTCACATTTAAGAATAACCTTAACAGGCATAAACACATTGTATTTATAGCTACCGCGGCTTCAAAAAAGCTTGGATTTCTTTTCCGAGCCAAAAGTATTTTTCTCCTTCCAAATTATACACTTTGTATGTGTTCCAAATTCGACCCTCTCTGAATTATTGTTCTCATGTCTGGGGAATGGCATCCCCTATAACCCTTAGCATTCTTGATGCATTTAAAAAGAGCTGTTTGTCTTATTAATGATCCTTTACTTACTCAAAGACTTCCTTCTCTTGCCCATCGTCGAGCTGTGGGAGATCTATTGCTCTTTTATAGATACTTTTACAGCTTCTGCTCCGACGAATTATCCAGTATAATCCCTTCTCTTGCAGCTCCCAACAGAGAAACTCGTAATTCTGCACGTATGCATCACTATGCGGTCTGGACAGGCACCGAACTTTCCATTTCGTTCGTTTTTTTATCCTTAGAGTTTCTAGACTGTGGAACCTACTGCCAGCGGAGGTCTTTCCTTTTCCCCCAAATCTTCAAATTTTTAAGTCCCGTGCTAACAAACTTCCTCTTATCCTGCTTAAGACACCCACGGTACGTTAGTATTTAGACTTTTAGCCTTCGTGGATTGTCCAAAAAAATAAAAAAAATTTTTGGTACAAAAATATTTTTTTAGTATTTGTAGAATAGACTTACAGTAAATGAACAAGGATTTTTACATTTGAAAGTAAAAAGTACTTTTGTACAGGGTGTTTCATTTTCGACACTTTCAACGGGTATCTCCGTAACTCTTAGTGCTATTACAAAAGTAATATGGAAGTAATGTGCTTATTTTAAGTTAAACTTAAAATGGTTTAATAAAAATTTAAAAATTTTCGATCTCGTTGGTGATAGAAAAGAGAATAAAAAAATGCCAATTTTAAAATGATCCTATATTTTTCTAATTAAAAAGATACAAAAAGGTTTTTTTACAAAAGTTTCTTTTTGCTAATGAAAAGATGGCAATTTGGCAAAAATAACACACCGTCGATGGTATTGCTTTACTGCGCAACTAGGCTTTATTACTTTAAACCGCAGTAGGCTATGAAACAAATGTTATTTTCACAAAAAAAAAAGACTTTGGTAATTTAAAAGTTAAAAAAACATTAAAAAAATATTTTTAAGCGAAAAAATTTGAGAAAATAAATGATTTGGGTTAAGAAAAAAATAATGAGAATTATCGTTAATGTTCGAAAGCTTCCCTCCATTGTTTTAAATGGAATCTTTACATCTTTTTCGAACTGACCAATTTTTTTTTTTTATATTTATAAATCAATGATAAAATTTTAGTTTTCTTACATCATCGCCATATTGAGCTATATTATTCACATAGGAATATATTTATTGGACGTCAAAATTCTTTACGCCTTAGATTTTTAAATTCCAGTTTCAGTTTTTATTTCTCTTACGAAAGTAGATTATTGTTCCTAAAATTTTAAAGCGATTTTAAAGAATAAAATGGGGGTATGTGCTTAAGATGGCAAAACAAAAGTAAAAACCTTACAAGGGCAAGATTCCTTATTAACGGTTTAATCTAAAACCCGCAAATCTTAAATTTAAAAAGATAAAAAGAATCGATCCAGAAAAAGCAAATTTACTTTGCATTTAATTATATTTAAGTATCTGACTTTTTCGCTTGACTGCATCATGAGCGTGACATAACCGAGGCTGTCGGTTAATCCTTACCCCACAAAAAGTGCTAAACGCCCCTAAATAGGTATTCACTTCACCAAAATTTAGCTATTACTATTCAAAGCTGTGACAGGATATAACATTTTTACTAATATTGGGCCTCGAAAAATCTTAACACGCCCATATCTTTATTTTTATTATTTTCTTTATTATAAGCTTTTAATCTCGGCTTCGTAAAAACGTCGTACGTTTTTAAATTATTTTTCGTTTTTATAATACGTTTATTTTTAAATAATTTACCGTTAAATTTGGTCAGCATACAACTTAGTTATCATGTTAACCTTACATTTTGGATTTTCTAGGGTCACTTAAAAAGTCTTTTCTTAAAATCAAGAGAAATGCATGCTTTGTGGGCAGCAATATTTATGAAAAAAAGATTATTCCTAAATCTCCAAATTGTTGACAGATTCGCTTTTACTGAATTATTTCCCATAGTTGTCTACAAGAAAAACGTATTAGCCTAATTGTAGCTAATTCAGATTTCTTTTGCAACGAGGTTAAATGCAGTATTTTGGAAAAAGTCCGATTAGTCCAGTCCAGTCTAAATTTATTTACCCAAAATTTGCAAACCTGGAGAAAACATATTTACCTATTAGCCCTCCAAAAATAGATAGGCAGCAACAGATAAAAAGTTATTATTAGTTAAAAAGTATTTAAGTTTAATTTGGCTCACTCTGTAGAATATGTTTTTTTGAATTTTAAGCAGAATTTAAAAAACCAATTATCCTTAAGGTGTTTAATCTAGAATAAAGAAGTTGACATTATAACCGAAAGCGCTAAATACTCTTAAAGTATTTTAATCGTATTTGTGACTTTATTGTGTTGCCCAATTTTTAAAATCTTTTAAAGCTTACTTTTCGGGAAGTCGATTTTAGCAGTTCCCCGTGGAACACCCTGTACGTTTTTGTTTTTAACTGTATTTTTAAAATGATGGAATGTAGAATTATTTTTCGCGATCAGAAATAAAATTGTGGCCCTTAGTTATTAAATCGAATTATTAATATGTCTGACACAAAAGATACGCAAGAAGCTTGTTTTTCATAATAACTTATTATTAATCGCTAAAATTTATGTTAATATTTAACTATTTTATTATTTTACTACTTTTTTCCATTATTAGTCATTGTCTTTAACAATTATTTACTAAGTTTTTAAAAGTCACCTTTTATTTAAAATTTATTATTCTAGCACTGTTTAAAATATGCTGGGTGTTTTAGCCCAAAATAAACAGGGTGTATTAACTCCATTTGTACACGAAATAACTTCCTTCCTGTACAAGACACATAAAAAGCTTCAAATAATTTTTTTATTTGAATACCCTTTTTTATTGACAGTATTAGTTATTATACAAGATGTCCTAAAAACCTATTTTTATTGTCAACTAGTTTATTTTTAATGGAACACCCTGTGTATTTTACCAAACTTTTACTTCCATTAAATTCTACATCATTATTACTGGTTTTTAAGATATCACCAGTATGCTGATATACTCATTTACAATGAAAAGTGAAGAAAGAAAATAATAATTTGGTTCTAATTATTTTTAAATAGGTCAAAGTGACTTATATTATGGCTGAGTTTTAGGTTAAGTTAGTAAACATGTATGTATCTAAAAATAAACCAAATAGCTGACTTACCTATAAGTAGTTTTTACAATGAAAAGTAATTAATTACATGACATGTTATTATATTATCTGTCACTCTTACAGTGAGACAATTATTTAAAAATATTTAAAAACAAAATTTGTTTTTTTCTTTCACTTTTAATCATTAATGAGTATCTCAGCTTACTGCTGATATCTTAAAGACCAGCAATAATTTAGGTATTGTGGGGTATTACTTTTAATGTAGAATTTAAATACAAAGCCAAAATTTGTTAAAATGTATAGATTGTTCCCTTTAAAAAACCTACCTGAAAATAATGATGTTGTTTTTAAAACACCTTGTATATTAATAAACTATTTTCTTCGATCAATAAAAAATTAAATATAGGACTAATTGTAAGTCAAAATTCTCATCACTTCCTGAAAAAATACATATATTCTTTGAGACTTCGTTTTATTTTATCTTGAAAAAGTTTTTAAATAATTTACTTTAATTAAAGCTTTGTTACAATTACCTATTACACTTTGCCTAAGCATTAGCTTCTCTGATTAATAAAGGTGCTGCCTATCAGCTTGCACATATTTTCCGGCATTGGTCAATAGTCCTGTGTCGACGATATACATACTATATCTACAGTGTTAATTAAGTTATTCACATTGACTTTGGATTAAATTCTGCAAATTTAGTATTTCAAGGTAAATGGAGTTTTATTTTATTAATTAAGTGGCATCTTTTAACTTAACCGTCAAACATGTCATTGTTGGGTTTTATAGAATACTTTAATATTTATTAGAACAGCATCCAAAAAGAAAGAATAAGATGCAACCTTCCTTCACCAGCTTACTAAATGATAATATTCTTTTTTGTTTGAAAATAATAAATATTTTATCTCTGTTAATCGGTACAGAATTAGTTTTATACATTTAATATATTGTAAAATATCTTAACAATGATTTTTCGTTTGTCCCATCACAAAAAAAAAAAAGTGTATTATACACGATTTTTTTATATTTTAGCTTTTATTGTCTTCCTTCGCTTCGCGTAGGAAAACCAAGACAACCTCGATCTGAAATCTAGAACTTCTTTTCGTCGTATTATAAATAACTATGTTCTCCGATCGCACGGAAATCTACATATTTCCAATACGTCCTTTTATCCCCAAAATGCATTATTCCTGTAGGTATAAGCCGTTGCTAGGCGATGTACTCTTTCTTAATGCTTTTTAAACTTTAAGTACAGAAAATGAAGCATTTCACCTAACAATTTTTTGGTTCTGCATGAATCGATTTAAAATTTTAACACAAGGTGAGAAAATTCACAAGGTACAAGACCAATATTGAGCCGAAGGGCACTAAAACCCTGGGGTTGGTTGTCACCCCCCTAGAGGGTGGACTTTTTTATTACATTTTAACTGCAGAAATCAAATTAAATAGTGCTACTTAGCAAAAAATGTTCTTTATATTTTTTTCGTAAAACTAATACGTTTCAACTTATTAGCGATTGAAAGTAATACTTTTTGACAGAAAAAACGACGTTTTTAATGAGATTTTCGCAAATAACTCGAAACTTTTAGTGCATGCATTTTTGATAAAAAAAAAGAAACTGTAAAAATAAAAATTGTAGGTTTTAAAAAGACAAACAAAATTGTTTTATTGTTATTTTTCTACGACCAATTCGAACGAAGATAAGGCGTGTCAATTGTTACCTTTTTCCTTAAATGTAAAATTTAATAGATTTACAAGTAAAATGCTGCATGTTTTAAAGGAAGACTTGTAAAATATTTTTTGATGCACCTAGTAAGAACTTCCAATTTTTTTCAAAGAAGAAGTTTTTATGGTAAAAATTGAGTTATGATAAAAATAAAGTCGGTATCTATTTTTTTCTCTACGAAAAAATCAATTTAGAAAAGACCCTAACTACCCCCTTGACCTTTACCCTTGCAGTTTTCTTTATACATGTATTGGTATTTATCTAAGAAGTTTGAGCAATTTTAAATGCCTTATTTCAGGAAAATTTAAGCTTAAAGTGAAAAGTAACTATTTACAATTTCATATTTTTTCTTTTTTTCTAAATAACTCCGAAAATATGGAGTTTTTAATTGTAGGTTTTTTAATGAATAAGATTTTTCTGTGCGTAGGTTTTCTGTACAGTGAACATTTGGCGAGATGTTCTCGTTTAAAACTCTCTATTTACGAACGAGCACCACCTTTTTTGAGCCTTTTAAACTCACCCCATTAAAAAACCAACGGATCCTAAGGAATTTTTGGTTACAGAGCCTCGTAGCTCTTAGAATCTCCTCTTTTTACTTTTTAAAAAATTTTCTATTATTAAAAATAAAGAAGATACAGTAAAAGAAACAATCAATTTTTCTACGAAAAATTCAAATATGCCACTTCGCTACATAAAAGCTACATAATATTTTTGAAATTAGACATTTTAAATTAGGCAAACTTTTTGGACGTATTATCAATACATGTATTAAGAGAATTGTAAAATATTAGGATCAGCTTTAATTAGGGTGTAGTTAGGGGGTTGTCTTACTGATATTTTCGTAGAAAAAATTAATTATTTACTGACCGTATTTTTATTGTAACTTACTTAATATTTACGCTAAAATCTTTCGTTTTAAAAAAGGTCTGATTATGTACTTTAAGAAAAATACAAACAAACAAATACAAACTTCTCGAAAAATGCAGCATTTTCCCGTTATTTAACTTAAATCAAATAAATTTTGCATTTGACAAGAAAAAGTTAATAATTTACACTTCCTATTTAAGTTTGTATTGGCCGTTGAAAAATTATAAAAAGTTCATTTTGTTTATCTTTTTAAAACCTACAAGTTTGCTTTCTACACTTTTTTGATTAAATGCATACTTTTCGAGTTATTCGCGAAAAACCCATTAAACCGTCGATTTTTTCGTCGAAAAATTGTTACTTTCAATCGCAAATAACTTGAAAAATATAAGTGTTATAAAAACGACGTATAGAATATTTTTGCTAAAAATTACTTTTTTATTGATTTTGTAGAGATTTTGAATGTAATAAACAATTTCCATCCCCTAGGAGGGTGGGTGGTTTTAGATTTTGTAGAGCTTTATTTTCTGTTCTATTTCAATATTCCCTAAAAATATTTTTTTAATATTCCCTAAAAAGTAATGTTGCGCTAGTAAGAATCATTTAATAGAATAGTAGCCGTTCTTCTCCATTTTTACACAAAATCCAAAAGAATGTACAAGTGTTTAAACAACAAAATAAAACATATTACAATTAGAGGAAAACATAGAAGAAGCAGACCAAGTTATAAATTAAAAACCTTAATTAAAATTTAATTAAATAAAGTAACAAACTTAATGCAAGTCTCACAAATCTATCATTTAGACAAAGACAAACTTGTTCTCAAACGCGCTGCTTCGTACCTGAGCTACCAGTACCTCATTTACATTAAGCAGGTTTTTTGCAAACATTTTGCCTGCCAAGAAAATAAAAAGACTAAATAAAATAAAAGCTAAAATAAACAAAACATATTTAAAACCCACAAGCACATATTACCAAGCAATAAAGTTTTTAAGGTTATTCGGTAAATGTCTAACATTGATACAATTAAAATCATATATTTACCCACCCAGAAGCTCTCCAACTAGCATTGGCCCCAGAGAAATGGAGAGAGATAGAGAACTCGCTTCGACCACTGCGCATCCCATTTTGCGGGAACGGCATGGGCGCCGCCATATTTACCCCTATTTTCCTGGATTTGTCAAAAGTAATTTACACTAACCTTATTTTCACTATATTCTGCCTTCTTTTGCACAAAAATTTTTATAAAACACTAAATTGCCACACAATATTTTATAAACACCTTTTAAAAACCTGTTTTTTATTTATTTTACACGTTTTTTTCATTAAATTGAAAATAATTTACCCATAAATGCTGCAACCATAAATACAATATGTAGATGTATTTATGGTTGCATACACGAGTTTGTTTAAAGTAAAGCTTTTGAATTAATATAATTAATAATAAAAAAATGTTTTTAAAGGGTTTTTTGATGTTAAATGAAATATTGTGTGCCATTTTAGTATTATAATATGAATTTTGTGCAAAAAGAAGGGAAAATATTGTGAAAATAACAGATGACAAATGACAAGTAGTGGACATCCATGGCGGCGCCCGGTATTTGCCTTCTCGCGCATGGTAAAGCGACTTCTCCCCCTCTCCATTTCTCTGATTGGCCCCTAGGTTTGTTTGCTTATTCGGGTCCCGAATAGGAAAAACGAAGAAGAAATTAAATACCGATGTAATTTATATAAAATGTAAATAAGTTGGTTGGAAATAAAGAACTTTGTTGATTGATTGATACCATTAAGAAATTCCTTCTGTGAATAATAGGCTTCAGTTATAAGCAGACCCATCTCCTCCCTCCTAAATCTTTTTTACAAGCCATTTCCCAAATACGTGATGACAGGTGGGTAAACAATTTTTTGCTAGGCGATAGATTACTTACCAATATTAAAGAGGGTGTGAGACGAGCAGCCACCCAACTGTTGCGAGTGGAATAAACAGATTTCGCAAAAATCTTATATTTATATTTGCCTTGTACCAAACACACTATTTCTAGTATGAAGATAATGCGTTTAAATATCACCTATGACACAAAGCTAAACAATTGTCTAAAAATTCCTAACGGTAAACTTAAAATTTTATAAGTTTAAACCAGTATATAAGTGTTTTTTTTTAATTTTTATTTAAGTTAATCTTGGTAACGGACCGACTTGCCATCAAAAAAATTGCGATATAAGCTTTTCATAAAATTTTAAGTTTTTCTGTATTATATTGTAATGAAGGGGGTCATTTGCTTAAGGTAGTCCTTCTTCTACTTCGACCTTAAAAAATCTTTTGTGAATACATTACATAAGTTAATCCCCTGATTCCCAAACTCTTTGCGAAGCTGAAAATATTTTGAGGAGCGAGCCTATTTATAACTTTTGGCGTTAAGAATGTTGCTTAGTATTTGCTCCACGGTTTAGTTTGCTCGATCACAAAACCTGCAGAGGTCGTTGTCGGTCATTCCCATTCTTTTAATTTGGTACCTAACAGCGCCCCCGTCAGGAAGTTAGTACCTATCCTAAGTTTGTTTTTTTGAAGCTCTAATAGCTTTTTAGGGCATTTAGGCGATTGAGATATAAATCTCTTCGCCTGTCTTTGTCCTGAAGCGTTATTCCAGGAAGTCTCTTTTCGCCTCTGTTTCCATTTCCTGAGTTTTTCTTTAGGTGACTTCTGGTTATGCCGCAAAATGGTTCCGGTTCCTAAAACTAGCCTGTGTACCTACTTTGGTCAGTCGATCGGCAATTTCGTTGCCTTCTACTACTTCTTGTTCTTGCACCCACATCTGAGTTACTTTGTTGTTTGCGGCCAGTTGATTAAGTGATAATTGGAATGCATGAAGCTTATGCCTTTAAGGCCACCTGGCTGTCCGATAGGATGTAGATATTTGCTCTCGTTGGCACATTCGATAGCGTAGATTTCAACTTGAAAAATGGTGGAAGATTTTCCTAGGGTCTTTAACAGTCTACATCTTGGTCCTTAAATTCCCGCCTCTACTCCTTCATTCATCTTGCATCCGTCTGTATACCAAACCACGAGCCACGTTTTAGTTGTGATCTTTTCCCTTGTAGTTTGGCAGCTGTGTATTGCCACTTTAAAAGGATGTCGAAAATCATGCATCACTGGGATTGCGTCTGGTGGGTTTGGTTAGATCTTCAGTTTTAATACTTTCCTGTAAAAACAAATATATTTTTTACAGGAAAACTTAAAATTTTTGATTTATGACACAAACTTAAAAATACAATAACAAGGAACAATAAAAAACTTTTATTCTTCCTACCCTAAGATTAAATTTTTGGGTTTTTGAGGTTTTTTTTAATATAATTTTAGGCATAGCGGTTCCATTAGGCGTTTACCCAAATAAATACCATTAAAACTCTCTTTTAGTTCTTTTTTAAATACTTAAACATTAAAAAAGTAATAAAATACTTTTTACCATTTTTAATGTTTACTTGTTGAGTAATAAATTTGTATCCCCATAGGACGTCTTAATGTTATATACAGTTTATCAATATAAAAAGGTTCTTATTGATTTTAATTAAATTATAATAGCTCTTACGGAGTGGTAACAGCAACCTCTAAGATTTTAAATGGAAAAGAAGTTAAATTGTACCTTGCTTTAAAGGCTATTTAATTATCTTTTCACACCACCGTTAGAAAACACTGTTTTTTTTTCGTTAACATGAAGGTAAAGTACTCCATTTTGGTACACTACATAAAGTGTTAAAAAATATATCTTTTTAACGCTTTTACGCTTTTTTACACTTTATATTATTGTTTAGTTTCCAAGCCTGCTATAATTTATTTGAGTATGTAAAAGCAAAGACGACATTAAAAAGCACAGAAACCGGTAATTTAAGCGGTCATGCAAAACTGTCACATTGAGGTGAAAAAAGTTTCATCTTTATTAAATATTACTGTTAGAAAAAATTAAGCTACGTAATAATACACATAAAAATAAAACCTAAGTAAAATGTTATAGTAGGGGAGCCCAAAATTCAAAATTTGCAGTTACTCGAGCGTCATAGAGACCTATTGGGTTGCAAAGCTTAGATGATAGGAAGAAAAAATGTGATATAATGTATACCTTTTCATTAGAGCGTTAAGCGGCTATAGACTTTTAAGTATGTCCATTTTTTTGTATTATTTTGGCTTGTGAAAATCGTTTAAATCGTATTAAATTATATATTTTTTGTTATTCTTGAATTATTTTCTTCAAAATAAACAAATATATCTACGCTTGAGCATGGTAAAAAGACGTTTTTTTACAACTTTGTAGCCCTCCCCTTTCTTTACGTCATCTCAAATTGTCAGATTAGTGGAATATATACTCTTTAGCATATAATTAATTTACCCTATCTTAATCCGACGCGCACAAGAATTTCTGATGGATATATTTTTGTTTTTTTACGATTTAATCGGGTACAAGGTATCCTCCGGTATAATTTTTCTGACGCGCTATAGTAACTTTAGAAATCCCCTCTCTTAGGTATTCGGTAATAAAAAATACTACTAAATTTTGTATTTTATAATTACTATTTTTTTTTAAATATACAAAGTGTTTTTTTAATTTGAAGTTTAATAATGTATCAGTATGTTATTTGAAATTTTAAATATCGTATTTTTAGTACAGTAACTCAGAAAGTGTTAAATATTAAAAGGACAACATGTTAAAAGGTTTTTTATGGTAATTCAAAGACTGGGATTTTCTTGCTACAAAATAAAAAGTGTTTGCATATATTGTACAGAAACGACTCACTGGGGAGAGCTGGAAAGCGCAATATTAAAAGCAGAATGTATTAGAACCTTAAAGGCGTTGCTAACTTAAGAAAGGAATAAAAATGTACATAATTTAATTTTTGGTTTCTTGTCCTGAATGTTAAACTGTTTTAATAAAATTACAAGAAATATTTTTACTGGCAACAAAAGTTAAACTTTTGTCACATTAATCTTTAAAGGTGGGTCCGAAAAAAATACCAAAAAGCATTTTTAATGTTAATTAAGTATACAGGCTGTTTCACAACTTATCCGACAAACTTTCAGGGCGGATTCTACACTAAAAAAATGAAAAAAACTTCATATAGCAATGTCCTAAACGTCTTAATTTTCGAACTACAGGGTTTTAAAAATCTAAAAAATTATTGTTTTTTAGAAATAACTTTTATACCAAAAATATATTTTTTTAAAACTTGGGGACGCCTTCTATGCATCAAAACACAGTTTTTGGCATACAAGAAAAAATTAATTATTACCAGTGTGGTCCATGAGAGTTAAAGGTTAATATTTTTTAATAGGAAAATGGTACTTCACTGCAGTGTTTTTAAATAATAATATTTTTTTTTAACTTCTCATTAGATTTAGAACAAATTTGACCTTCTGACATTTTTTATTTCATGTCGGTTTTCAGTAAATAAATAAAACCAATCCTCGGCATGGTCATTTCGTATCGATACGATCAAATTTTGGCGAAAAGTCACCTTTTTTTATTTTTAATTTTACTTTTAAAAAAAAAACATGAATAATTCATCCATAAAAAATTTATCCTGAACGTCTTAGTTTTTAAATTACAGGGTGTTAAAAAAGTAATTAACACCTGTATTTTGAAAACTAATGACAAATTTTTATATGAAGTTTTTATGTTTTTTTTTTTTAAGTAGAATTCAAAAATAAAAAAGGTTTTTTCTTGCTTAATAATTCTGGATCGTATCGATACGAAATGACCATATCGAGAATTGGTTTTTATTTATTTACGCGAAAACCGTACATCAAATAACAAAAGTCAAGAGGTTAAATTTGTTCTAAATCTAATAAGAAGTTAAAAAATTATACATATTTTAAAAAAATGCAGTGGCGTACCATTTTTAAAAATAATAATAAGAATTAAATATTTTTACAAGACTTGATAAAACGTACCTTTCTATGTCCCAAATACACTTTAATGTTTTGGTTGGTATATTTATTTTGTAACATTATTTTAACTTAATATTAAAAAGTATGTACCTCTTATTTTTAATAGAAAATTCACGTGTCAATAACAACGTTGTTAAAAAAGTCGGTGGTCTTTGGCTTCGTTAAAATATCTACTTTCTAATGCTGTAAAAAATATACACTGCAATGGTAAATTTTCTCGGAAAATGCAAAAAGCTCTGTAAGTTCTCTAGCATTTAAGTTACATTTAGATCATTTTAAAAACAAAAGAAAAGTTTTTCTTTTTGGTTCAATAGGGCTAAAATTTAAAAGTTATATTTAGATTAATGTTCCACACCATTTTAACCATATAGAAAACACCTTTACTTAAAAGACTTTTAAAATTATTTTTAGGTTTTCGTTTTGTATTTATATTAATTTTAAAATAATGTTTTAAACGTCTAGATTTTGTTTAATTGCCTTAATCTCAACAAAGTTTTATTATCGGCCATTGTAAAAAAGGCAAAAACAATGGAACACATTAATTTAAATGAGCTTTTTAACTGTAGCCTTATGAAACAAAAAAAATTGTGTTCGATTGTGGAAGTTTAAAAATAAAGGTAATTTTATTTTATGTTATATACGTAAATCTGCACCTACCTTGTAGATGTCATAATTTATTTAAATTTTAATTAGTCTTTTGTTAGTGCGCTTAAAAAAAAAAGATGTTTTTTATATGGTTCAACATTTATGGTGGTCACTGTAGTATGAATCGTTTAAAAAATAAATATATATATATATATATATTTTTAATGTCGAAAGTCGTCTTTTGATTATGTCTAGATTTTTAAAGTAACGGTATTAAACACAAAGTATTTTTCTAGAATTTTTTTATCCTTTTATTTTTAACAAAGCCAATCTTGTGGAGATAAAACATATTTTTCTCTTTTATTTCTTGTACACTTCGCTCACTAATTCCCCTAAGATTGCCTTCCATTTTCTTAAAAGATAAATTATTATGACGAAAACCAAAAACTTGTTTTCTTCAATAAAAATTTTGTTTGCGTGTCTCTTAAGGACGTTCCTCAAAAAAAAACACTTCTTTTACAATTTATTTTGAACTTCGAATACAGATAATTATAAGTGCCCTCTATACATACGATTTTTTAAACAAACCTTGCAGCACTAAATTTCGAGGTATAAACTTTTGAAATTTGCATATTTTATATGTAAGTCCAATCCTGTAGTTTCTAGTGTGTGTAATTAAATAACAATCAAAATTTTTCTATAATTCTTACCAAAAACTAAGAGTCAATAATCAAGATATAAAAATCAGCGGTACTCGTTTTATTATGAAAATTTTTAAAGTCGGATACTTTTTAACGGTTTTAACCTTTTCTGTCATAAACTGATGAGTAAAAAATGATAAATTAATTTTTTTGCTAAAATTATCCACCAAATTATTTTATTTTCATTAGGGATTGCACCTTCTGTTAATTCTTTAATTAGTTTAAATTTTAGTTTTTTTTAGACAAACAGCATTTCAGCATTACCTGGAAAAAACGATTATCTAACAAACGAACTATTTTATTTATTTTACATAATCCAGCACCGAGGTAAGATGGTTACAGCAATTTACCTTTTTTTCAAGACGCTTCCGAATAATTGCTGTCATTGCCGTATTTTTTAGAATTTCCTAACAAGAATTGTAAAAAATCTTCTAATATTTATACAGGGTGAGTTTTTTCGATGTTTAGTGAAGGGATCTCGCTGCAGCTACAGAGATGGTTAAATGGGGAAAGAATTGTAGTTTTTAAAGCTTAGTTTAAATCAATATTTGTTTCGTCCAAAAAAATCATGGCTTACTAGATATTTTAAAAACCCGTTTTTCCATAAATCTTTTTTCCTATAGCTTAGTTAATATTTGAATTAGAAAGAAAATTTAAATAGGAAACTTGTAAATAATTATCTTCTTAATAAAAAAGTAAAATCCAATGGAAACCATAGTTGGCTATGACATTTTTAAAACGATTTTTTAAAAGCTTTTTAACGATGTATTACAAGATATACTTTAAATTTAAAAAAAACGTAGTTTTAAAAATAGTTTTTTTTTTAATTAGTTTTTGATGTTATTTAGCCCTAAACAATTGAATTTGTGTTATTGACAATGACTTTCTTGTCATCTCATCAGTACTATAAATGTTTTAAATCGATTAATGAAAAAAAAATAGAGCATATTTATAACTTTTTAATAAATAATTTTATACACTAACCGTTCAAAAATATTTAAGTTTTTATTTTTTTAAGTTTTTAAAACGTCTAACGAGACATTAGTAGTTTTTTAAATGTGTTAAACCTTAAAAAGAAACTAAATTGATTGAAATTAAAAAAAACTAACAATTGGGTAGAAATTGATTGAACTACTAAAATTACTAATATAATTATTGAAATAGTGCTTAAAATTATTTAAAATTCCAGTATTATTGCCTATACCCATGCTATATCTCTTAAAACCAATTTGGTTGCCTTATGGCTTAAAACTTATGAGTTATAATCATAAATAATTATTGTTACGTAAACTGAATTTCACAAGAATATTAAAAGTTAAAATATTTTTGGAAAGGCTGTCAAAAAAAGAAACGTTATTTTCAACAGTACCACGTTACTTGTTTCGCAGCCAACTAGAAAAACACATAAATTAAGAAAAATGTTATATTCAATCCTACATTATTTTTTATTTTAAAGTATATTTTGTTATACATC
>JACEGR010000512.1:0-254573 GCA_014170235.1 Listronotus bonariensis
GTTGCAGCATTGTGGCGGGTTCCATATTCTTCGATAATTAAAGCTAGAGAATGCATAAGTTTAGAGGTACCCCATGTTAAACTAACATACAAAATTATTCAACACAATCTTATTTAAGCAAAAATTGTATTTCTCGAAAACGCTTCAATTTATTGATATTAAACAGGGAAAACCTTTTTTAAGCTAAGGGTTTAAGCCATTTAAAAATACTACTTTTATTTCACTAATATATAGGGTGTAAAAATAATTAGCACTATTTTGTAAGAGTAAATCTGCCCCTGGCGCCGTAATGAATGCAAATGTTCTAAGAGGGCACCATTTTAAGAAGTCCTTAGTAGTATTTGTCATACTAAAAAATATTTTATGATACCAAGAACTATAAAAGTTATTTAAGAAAAGCTTATTTTCAGCAGGTGTCCTTTATGGGCACATATCTTAATAAAGGAGCTTTAGAAAAAGTTTATAGGAACTTTTCATGTGTTCTATATTAATCCGAGAGATTGCCCACACCCCACTTCGAATATTGCCATTGCTTTAACATACGGTGTTATTTCTATGGTCGGCCCGGTCGCTTCCATACCTGTATATTAGAGATTTTATCCAAAAAACATGATAGTGTCAAGTGGTTTTCTATGTCCTACCGAACGTCAGTCGGAAGACACAACTCAATTATTACCTATTCAACCTATTCCCGAGAAAGGATTCAAATCTTCCATCTAACTATGTGACCAATTTCACCTCAGGTCTTTGTAAAGTAAATGGAAAATTAATTAATCTACAAATTCTAAAATTAGAAAACACAAAATTTTGCATGATAGTGTGAAGGATTTCATAAAAAAGATTCACAGCAGATCTTCTTCCTTCGTATCACACTGCTGGAATAAGTCTCTTTGAGTTTCTAGGTGAGTCCCAGATCGTTGCTCTTGATATATCCAAAGCTTTTGACCAGGCCCGCATGCCGCACTTCTTAATAACCTTCCGTCCTATGATCTTCAACCAAACTCTGTACTTGGCTCTTCAGTTATCTATCTGATCGACGTATATCAGTTATTGTGGACGGCCATTCTTCAAGCTTTCACCAAGTAGCTCGAGTCCCTCAGGGCCTGTTCTGGCACCAACATTGTTTCTTCTTCACATCAACGACCTTCTCGTCCACAAATAATTCCATTCATAGTTTCGCAGACGATAGTACCCTTCACTCCAGTTTTCAGGTTCTAAACCCATAACTAAAACCTGACTTGACTCAGTATTCTGAATAGTATTCAGAATACATTTTGCCGGTATTCGAATAGTATTCGAATACATTTGTGTGTTTGGTATTCGGTATTCGGCAGAATACTTTTTTGGTTAGTATTGCGATTCTGTATTCGAATACTTTTGAAGTATTCGACGAATATTTTTTTGAGTATTCGAATACGGGCGTTTCAAGTATTCGAATACCGAAAAGTGTAAGTAGTATCCGAATACCAAAATTGTCATGATTAGAATAACAAAAGGGAAGGAAAAGAGGAAAAAAATAAGGTAGTAGCTTTGTTTTTTTTTCAAATTATTATCATGGTTTCTTTTTTGTTTAGTAGTATTCGAATCTTTTTGTTTCCAGTATTCGAATACCGATTCCGGGTATTCATGTATTCGAATACTTTTTTCTTCTCAAGTATTCAAAAATTCGGTATTCGAATACTTTTTTTCCGGTATTCGTATTCGAATACCGATTTTCCACCACACAAATGTATGTACCTCCTTGCATGATCAACGTAATGTCGCTTAAAAATCAGGTTTTTATTAATATACATTTTTATCTTTATTTCCCTGATATTCAATTCTTTAAAGACACTTTTAAATACTAAACGAATAAAAACGAGTACATGGAATTATTAAATTAATGAGAACAGATAGAATGTTCGTTTATGTAGATTACGACGCATTATACTATACGTTATTCTCAGTCTATCTCTGCAATTATGAAAAGCTACTACAAGTAAGCGAATGGAACTCCATATTTTTCCGACTCTATACCCCTGATTACACCTATTGTGAAAAATCGAGTAAAAATCCCTGTGTGTCTGGAGATTTCCTCGTGAAAAGAAAAGCCACCGTTTTCCCTTCTCTGGGATCGGGTTACAAGAATATTTCTGTCGGCGGGAGATCGAATCCGGTATTTTTATATTGTAAAATTTTACAATTTTGAGGTCCCATAAAATATTCCCAACGTATACATACATCAAAATGAAATTGAATTTATTTGACCGACAAATAAAGAACATACAAAATTTATTATGCTGAAATATTTCCAACTTTATTTGTTGTCAATTTCGGTAGAAATTTGAGGCAAAAAGGTTGGGTGTAACGATAATATCTAGTTGTTCAATAATTTTTTCTCAGATCGGACGGCAATCTACCTATTTCCAATACGTTTTCTTGCTTTCAAAACGCATTATTCCTGTGGGTAGGAAGCGTTGCTGGGCAATGTACAACAGAATTAGAATCTAATAAAGTATCCACTATACACAGTGGTATTCTAAAACAGGTTTACAAAACAAAAATAAAATAAAAACTAATAATTAAAGTAAATAATTAAAGTAATTAAAGTAGTGTTCAGTCCATTTACAATTTGTACAGTTATTCTAGGTTTTTTTTTCATTATATGAACTAGGAGATGTTATTTATTAAATAATATTAAATTTAGTTGGTAATGCTTATTAACAGTTTAAAAATTTAAGAAGTATGATTTTATATGTTTTTTGAATGCATTAAGGGTTATTGAAAAGATATTTATATTTTCACAGTAAGAGTTAAATTCATACTGCATTCTTATTAGTGGTGTGTTTCGTCCAATATCTGTCCTACAAAAGGTATATTAAATTGGTCACAGTGCCTCAAATCTCTTCCAGGGACTTTTGAAGTGGAGACAAGACAGAAGGAAGGGGGAATCTACAGTATTGTTAATTAATTTAAAAATTAAACATAAGTCTGAAATAATTCTTTTATGGGCCAACGAAATAATTTTAAATTTCTTTCTTAACATCTTCGGTTGTTTTTTTAGTTTAAAAGCCAACATTTTTATAAATTTATTTTGAATTGACTCAATTCTTTTAGGAGTGTACATTGTAATGCGGGCTCCCATATAACCGAAGCAAAAGACAACTTACTACCACATAGGAGTAATACAGGGTCAAAACGTACTTGGGCTTTTAAACTCCTGTACATGTTCTGTTTATGAATCCCAACATTTTACTTAGCAAGAACGATAGAGAGTTGGTCTGCATTCACCACTTTTAATGATTCCAAAAAATGCAAAGATATTTAGAATGTGTATTTTTATAATAGCAATATTTCCGTAGAATTTTATTATTCTAGAGCTTATCGTTTTTAAGATAAAAATAAAAAGCGTTATTTTTTGTCATTTTTGTACCTGCGCTATCTCCCTAATGGTTGACTTTTGACCTCGTGTTTATTAAGCAAAATAGCCCTTATTTTGAACAAGGAATCACCTTGTAAAATTTTTTTCATTTGTATAGAAACACCCGGTATATGTAAGACTTTTTGTCATATCTTGTTAAATATCAGAAATATTGAATTTAAACACCGAAGGGTACAAAAAAATATAAACAATATTTATTAATATATATTTGGGTTTATCCCTAAAATCGCATTATTATCGTTATCGCCTGACTACCCTGCATCGATAATGGAAGAAACTCTCTCCATTTTCGCGCTGGAGAGATTAATGGAGTTTGAAGTGGGCATTATGCCTCGAAAGTTGGAGGATTGCGTTTCTCCATATTTTCGTGATGTTGGCTGCTGTGGATATTCTCAGGTTTAAATTTGTACGTATTTTGTCAAAAAATTGAGATCTATACGGTGCGATATCTTGTTTACTTTCGATATAATAAAATGAATATTTCTATTTAATTTTTTTTTGTTAAATTTTAAAATTATTTTTTCAGCGACTGTTAAAAAATGTTTCCATTACTAATTAGATTTTAAACAGGTAATATGTGCCATTACCCACGGCCCTTACACACTCTCATTACCCACATCCATTACCCACCCACGGCCGTCAAAGGAAGCTTTAAATGTGCATAAATACGATATTGTATACCTACCTATTATGTTTTCGACAACCTCGTTTTCGAAATGTGACTTTTAGACAAGGTCACGATTCTTCAGTTACATATGAGTTAAAAAATATCTAATAGGTACTTAAAATCAAATAATAATAAATCAATTACATTTAATAAAAAAGAGCAGTAAGCTTTAATGTCGTGTATTTCAAGGCTGTGAAATATTCTGTCACAAATCAGGAACATTAAATTTATCGTTCGTATTGATATATATTCACAAAAAGTTGCTTTAAAATGTTTTCCAGTGATATATCTATAGTCCACAATACACCAGTGACAATAGTCGTAGCTAAAGTGTAGTATCATAAAGTAACATACCTACGGATAAGAGAAACCATGGCATGCTAAAATTTTCGTACCGCTTTTGCGGCAGGCCTGGCGGCAGGCTTGTCATTTTCCAGTTTACACTTTAAATGCGTCGGTCGATGCCTCGCATCGTGTAACATTAGCGGTGGGGAGACACGTAAGCTTACTGAAATGACTAACTGGCGGTATTTCAACGAGAAACGAATAAAATTATATTGGGAGTTTTCGCATGACCTGTCCTTAAATCGGCTATTCCATGATAAGTCTTATAATTTCCTTACTCTATGATAGTATACAACTGGCATGGAATACTAGTTTCACTCTCATATGACGTTCAGCACTTGCCTGCGACTCGTGCTGCCAAACGCGGTTGTATATCCACACGGAAAAAAAATCCGAAAGGCTTGTGTGTTGTGTGCTATAGAGGTGTGGCGCAAAAATTGTGTTAAAGTGTGTTTATTATTGACGTTCTAAGCTATAATTTTTGTCATAGAATTTTCTGTTTATGAAAATCCAGCGAGTTCCCAAAAGGTTTTGTAAGTGAATGATAGTGGCTACCAACAGTATCCAATTAATATGAATCTGGACTACATTATAGTAGTATTGAAAACGGTAACGTGATAGTTCTGCTACAGAAGTATTAAATACTACTGCACATTATCTGCTACAAACAACGGAGCGAGTTTTACTACTACGTGTACCGCGGGGCCTATAGTGCTACATATTGTAACTGTGTAGGTTACTAGCTTAATTGTTTATTAAAAAGTTTTGTGTATTATTACAAGATTAAAACAAAATAATTAAGCAGAATTACAAACTAAAGAAACCCCGATGCAATATTATAATGCAATGCAGATGTTGCCATAGTAATAGGAGTCTGTTATTTTTTTAAATACTGAGAAAACACCTTTTTTTTTTAATTTAAAATATAGCCTTTCAAATGGCAGTGCATCTATAAATAAAAAAATATTTTCTTTTCTTTAGGCACATACTGATTAATATCAATAACTTTATAAACATGTCTAAGTATTTTGTAAAAACTTTGTATTAATAGCAAATAGTTTAAAAAAACATACTTTTTTAAGATTTATTTAATATTTACCTGATAAAATAGTATTTTTTTTTGAAAGGTTCTCAGAATTGTCTGTATTTCTTGATGATAATGGCTTGAAAGATATTGTCGGCACGGTAGTGTTAAATAGACGTTTTATTGCGGATGACGAGATAGAAATAAATTTATTTTTTAAATGATCCTCCGCACAATTTATAATTCATCAGATTTTTTCCAAAAAATCCTCCCTTCCGGCAGACTTAAGCCAGACCTTTGCGCTAAAAATATATTTTCATTATAGAAAACCATCCAAATAATTATCCACATATTTTTTGTAAATAGAACTTACTACATCAAGAAAATACTTTTAATGCATTTTTATATTAAAAAGTATTATGGCTACGTGAAGATTAATGTGCCCGATATTATCTATAGCCTGCACATCAACATGTACGGACTAATTAAAAATAACTTTATTATATAACAAAATATCACATTTATATTTACCTCAAGTGGTCCTTTGGGAATCTAAAAAGTAATTTTCCGCTCCCGGTACAGTATAAATATACACATTTATATCCCATATTAAACGGTAAAAAAATTAAGAAGACACTATACTAACACTTTTAATAATAAAAAAATAAAAGTTCACAAACAGCTAAACACAATTAACTAACTTATGCTCACGTTCTATACCAACAAAAATATGGGACTAACTGACACCTAGATGAGCATTGGGTCACGTACTAAATCGTGGGGTGTATATCCACCACGCAGTGGGAGGGACCATGGTGGTGAGAGATTTCAACGAACACGCTTAGTTTCGCTTAGGTGCGCCTATTTCCTACTCTCCCTGATACAACAGGTAAAACCAAAAATATTTTTTGGTAATTGCAGAAATATTAAATGATAATTATTATCCGCTTCCACGACGTCATTTTAGGAATGCGATGTAATTGCCCGAAAGGAATTAAAATTATGAATTTCGAAATTCGACGGTCGTGGTGTGGAATTTTAGAATTTGAGCTGTTTTAGAGGAGCAGAAAGATTTTTCTTGTTGCGGTATTTTTTAAATTTTTAAAAAATGGTATTATGTCGCGCAAAATTTTGCTAAATAACTAACAGATTCAAGCTCAATAAAAAAAAAACACGATTTAGTGTTTTGACATTTTTTTGAATATGTATACTTTAAAAGTTGGTGAAAAAATGCTACTACTAATTTCTGACGCTAAAATATGGCTATCTAGCTCAACTTACCTTGAATTCAAAAATGAATGATTTCGGAGATACAGGGTGTTGAAAATGTATTCTTAGGTTTTAGTATTATAAATCATTTTTTTTAATAATAAGTGTATTCTTACAATATTTGGATAAAGGGGGTTTTAAAAAGGTAAGAAATAAGAATCTGCTATTAATTTTATTATTTATGTATTTCAGTGGGTGTTGATACTTGGTAATAGTATTTTACGTTATACGCTGGTAAGTGACTTATTACAAGTACGAGATGTTTACGGACGAGGTGACGCAGGAGCCGAGTCTGGGTATAAACATTAAATTACCTACATACATACAGGGTGTCCAGTAACTGAACCGACAACTAACCAATCGATTCTACAACAAAAATAAAAACTTCATAAAACAGGCAACCAAACGTTCAGTTTTTGAACTACGGGTAAAGTTAAAAATTAAAAAAAAAATTTTTAAATATTTAACACACTGTAGTTTCAAAACTAATGTTTAGATGGCTGTTTACTTGAAGTTTTTTTTCTTATTTTCGTTATAGAATCGCCCCGTAAAGTTGCTGCTGAGTTACTGGACACCCTGTATGTGTAGGTAATTTGATTAAAATTGATGAAAACTTTGATGTCTATTGGTGCCTAAACGGTGAGTATCATCGACTTTAATAAAGAGTACCTTATTTTTAAGTTTTTAATTGTCTATAAAATGGCGCCGCCAGCTTTAAGGGATATCTGTCAAATAAAGCTATGATGTATATAAATTTTGAGTTTTAGGTAAGGTTGCCCTCTCTGGCGGTATTTCAAAAAGTCCTTTTGTCTTAACATTTCAGAATCTGCAAAGCTCTGATTTGTGTGCCAAATATCAACTGGATTGGTTAAAAATAAATGCAATATGGCGAAAAAACCAAAATAAAAATTGAACTTTGGACGGTTTGTAACTCGAAAACGAATGACATTTTGAAAAAAAAATTATATGAAGCTCTACACTTATTTTGTCGAGTAGAGATCACCCCCTTAAGTTTCGTGGTCGATTTTTTGAACTCACCCTGTATATCCTTAAACATATTTTTTAGGCAAAATCTATGACAATAACTGTTGTTTAAAAATACTGTTTTAATTATAAAATGATTTTTATTCGGTAGAACAGATGGGCGCAGATAATCTAGACTATATATGTCATTACACTTTTCAATGTGAACATAAAGTTCAGAAACCTCCTCGTGGCAACTCGCCATGAGGCAGTTATGCATGATATGGTCAATAAAATGAGGCAGGTCTCTCTACTTTAAACTACTGTTTACAAACACAAACTTACCTGTCATTGTCAAAAAGCCCGCCAAATACAAAATTAACACCGACATCTTGAGAAAACGTCAATAAACTCTATAATTATATAACTATTTGTAACAATCTATCTACGCTTAGACGTATATACAGTCTCCATAACTTATATCTCATGGGTACCGGTTAGATGGCCCCTGGTCAAGTTATACAGGGCTAGAAAATCGGCATTTTCGAGAGGAGATAGTGCCTGTGCGGAAGGCGTTGGAAAACCGACAGAACGTAGGGGATGTCAGAAAGCGCGCTGCTGTAGAGATGCGAGGGGCGGTTTTGGGGACTTCATCCCTTCTATTTTACACTGAAATTTGTCCATATATACGTTTCACATAATATTTTTAATAAACAAACTATTTTCTTTTTTCCCGATTCTTTCTGAGAAAATTAATGAAATAATTAAAAACAACCTAAATCTTTAAATTTTAATCCTATAATAAATTCAAGATAAAAAAATCTACGGGGTGATCATTTTTAAGTCGGCAACCATTGCTGACCTTTCTTATTATTGGAGATACGAAGTCGGTTAGATTGGTAAAGTTGTAGTATTTTTTCCGCTGATTACCGTTCTGCCAACAAAAACAATGGAACATGGGGTTTCTTTGATTTATTGCAAAAATATCACTTTTGTAAATGAAACCCTGTATATTATATCACTATTATGAAGATCTATCAAAGACCTTAAAAAGTCCTTCAGTGTGTTACTTATATCCAACTTTTAATAGCTTTCGGAATATGGCCATCCTCGGGAATTTGATAGAAACCGGCATTTTAAAAATAGAACACCCTGTATATCACTATTAAATCGATATTTTAAAAGCTTTTTAAGAAAAACCATATTTAATATGTCTATCTCTTATGGTTTTGGAGATATGGACCTCCAAATCTGAAAATTATGTTAACGTTATTATCTCTACAGCTTCAAGCTATAAGCCCTAAGTTTAGGGCAAAAAAATAAAATAGACATTATTTCTTCTATCTTTTTAGATTTGAATAGCCATATTATACAGAGAGTACCAAATTTTTTTTATTAAGTTTCTTATCACTATTCAACGGATTTTGATGCGGTTTTTTTTAATAGATAGAGTGATTTAAGAGGAACGTTTATATGTATATAATAATATTCAAAATCTTTACGGTATAGGAAAGGGGAATAGTTTCATTCTCGAATTAAACGCGCAGAAGCCGCGGGCAAAAAGCTAGTTATTTTTAATGAAGAAAGGTGGTGAGTTAGGCGATTTTAAGTTTACCTTAGCATCAAACAAAGGTAAGCATGTCTTATTTAAATGAATTAAAGGTGATGCTACACAATTATTTTTATTATATAAAACATAGGCACTTTCTTTTAATTTCCTGAGTGCTTTTGGAACAACCATTTTGCTAAAATACTTAAAACATTCCAGTTTATCCAGAAATTGTTATCCAATGCAAAAATATATGTCATTATGAGCACTACCTCAGGTGTAGTAAGTGAAGGGCCACTTCACCAAAAAATAAATAATAAAAAAACATATTACTATTATTCAATTCATTTTTCTCATTTCTATTCCTTATTTGTAAAATTCGCCATGGAAAATCTAGCACATAAATTCAATCCGCTGGCGCGAGTCGCTTTCCCTCCGCCCGCTGGCAACGCGAGATCGCAAGTGTATTGCAAATATAAAAGGACCAAAAAAAGCATACCTCATGCGGGGGTTTTCACGCTTTGACGCCTGTTGCCATGACAACTGTATACTTGCCGGCGGCCAGAATCGCGGGGTGGGTGTACCAGTGGCTTATTGCTTGGTAAATCGCTAGCCTTAAAGATATAATTTTGTGCAGATAATATAGGGTTTTGGTCGCTCTTCGTTGGTTTTCTACGTATTATTTCAATTGTTACCGTTTGAGTATTATTTCGCGACAATGATTTTTCACAGGAAAAATTAAAGGACAGTACAGAGCACTTCTCTATGAAATATAAGGATCATATTTTGATGTGAAATGGAAGTAAGATTCGAAGATTATTACAAACTACAATTTGTTTGTCTTGCTGGATGCTGGGCAAAGCCTGGCCAGTATAACCAAACTTTTCCCATATTTATGGCAACCGAACAAAAGGCATTACCGAACATTATTGTATTAATACTTTGTTATTTTATAGACCTTTATCGCGTGATACTGTTTAGTAGTTTTTTTAATGTTACCCTGTATATAACAAAAGAATCTGATTTAAAAATACTATCTTTGTTTTAAGCAGTGTATTTAGCCCCAAGTTACTTCCTTTTGCCACCCTCTGGGTGGTTATTAGGGTAGGCGCTGGATTTTTACGCTTAGTTGATACATGCTGCCCAGCATTTTTTTGTCTCTGTGAACAGGTACAAAAAATGAAGAGGGGATAACGGAGGGGAAAAAAGAGAAGTAAAACGGGATTAAGTGTCTTTAATTAGAGTTAGGGGTAGAAATTTGTGTGTAATTGCAGAAAAATGATGTTACGGGATCGATAAGTTCTAAAAATGTAACAGAAATGTATTTGGTTGAATTTGTTTATAAAGCGGAAAGGTAATGAAAAAATTTAGGTTGGAAATTTAAATTAGTAGTTTTAATTTTTTAATCAGAAATTTGGATGGTCAAATTTCCAAAACAACAGGCATAGACATATCAAATGTCAAGTATTTTCTTAGAGCATTTTGTATACCTACCTACGCCAGCGCTTTTTGGTTTAGAGGTGGCCATTAACCAAGAAGACCAACTTACCGACAGTATACAGGGTGGCAAAATTGGGCGTTTTTATGGGCTATCTCCGGTTATTTACTGGAGTTAATTATAAAACCGATGTGGGTGTTATGGATTCGATTTTAGAGAGAAACTTAAAAATGGCAGTAGTCAGAATTTTAGTAAAATTATTTATCCGAAGGGATACGAGGAAAATTAAAAATTGACGTTTTTAAATTCACCCCATACAGGGTGATTCAAAATCGATCACAAAACTTCAGGTGGTGATTCTACTTGACAAAATATGAGTAGAGCTTTATATAATTTTTTCAAAAATGTCATTTGTTTTCGAGTTACAAGCCGTCAAAGTTGAATTTTTATTTTGTTTTTTTCGCCATATTGCATTTATTTTGTTAACCAATCCAGTTGATATTTGGCACACAAATCCAGCTTTGCAGATTCTAAAATTTTAAGACAAAAGTATCTTTTTTAAATAACAAGGCATTTTACCTAAAACTTAAAATTTATTTACATCATAACTTTTTATTTTGACAGATATCGCAAAGCTGGGGGCGCAATTTTATAGACAACCAAAAAACTGAACAAATTAGGTAATTCCTTTATTAAAGTCGATAACCCTCATCCTTTAGGCACCAATAGACATCAAAGTTTTCATCAATTTCAATCAAATTACTTACATACATACAGGGTGTCCAGTAACTCAACCGACAAACTTAACCAAACGTAAGAGTATTAAGAGTATATTAAGGTAAGTATAATTATAAAAATATTTGACTACCACATTTAATTAATCATTTAAAATATTATTGTAAAAGGTGTTTATACGGGGTACGTTATTGTAGTGACAAGGATTAATAATGAGTAAAAAAATATACAGGGTGTTCCATAAGAAAATATCGAGTTGGCATCGTAACTTTTGACGCAACCCTGTATAAGAAATAAAATACTTCGTAGATCCTACGTAAAAAGTTCTAAAAAAAATTGTTTTTACAGTTTTTTGCTATTTCTTATATTAAAGGATATATGGAGTAAAATCCAAAACGACAATTTTTCACTTTTCCCTCGTATCTTCTTAGATAAAAAAATTTTGTTAAAATTTTGACTACGCCATTTTAGGCTTCCTCCAAAATCGAGCCCATAACACATACATCGGATTTTGAATAACCCGGTAATAACTGAGATAGCCCATAAAAACGCCCAATACACTACGCCATTTATATTTGGATTTTAAAGAATATCGTGGTAATCTGACGGGCAAACTGTGCGACAGACTATTTCTGGGACCAAATATATGTTTTAAAAATGCCAAACTGAACAATTTTAAAAAAACATAGATATTTATTTTCTATTAATTTAATAAGTATATAGTATACCCATATATTACCTCTTAAAATTACAGTTATTTAAATAGAAGCGTTTTTAAGTCATATGGAGTTATAGATACTATTGTTGCATGGGGACCAAGAGAGTAAACTTTATAAAACACGTCACTTTAAACCACTTGAAGAAATAATAAAAAAGTGGACTAAGATAACACTTATATTTATATATATTTTCTTGATTTTTACCAGGAACAGAAAAATTTCGCGCTTAGAAAAATAAAAGTTGATGGACCCTTAAGGTGCTCAAACCAACGCGGACCGCAGGAGCGGGAACGGTGGCGGAACGCGCGAAAAATGGAAGGCTACAAGCTGGCGACAGTAGACCACACACAACCACTTTTTGTAATCTTGTCAACTTCAAAAGCCGCCCGTGGAAACACGGTGTGTTTCAAGGTGTTTCAGAACTATGGGATCAAACTTTAAGGTGGACTTATGATATTTATTTTAAAGAAGCATGCCAATCGTTGGTATTCCAGTGGCGAATTAGCTGCGTATGGTAGCCAACGACTAATTTTTTTCCAGTTTGCAAATTCAAAAAAAACAAAATTCTTTAAAATAAATTATAAATAAACCCTATTTATTTGAAATAAATTGGTAAATAACACAACATATTGTGTCATTATATACATTTCTATTCTATTTTTAGTAAGTTGTAAGTTCTTAACTTGGCCAATCACTATATAGTTTACTCTATGTTTGTTTGCGTATTCCGCCGTAGAATTACTACTCAGATGGATCCTGCTACCTAGCTCGCTTCCGCGGTGTTTTGTTTCGCTGCTGTGTAGTTTCCGTTCGTTCTCGTAGTTAAGACGTTGGAAGGGAGCTTATACCGGGCTCTCACGTGGATTCGTGCATGGAGGATGTAGAAGACGTTCTGGTGCCCCGAGGAAGATAGGAAACTCACTGCTAAATTGAAAGGCATCTTTTTCTTGAGCTAGGCACTGTGGGTGAAGATTCTTATAACCTGATGTTTTCTGTTGGGCGTACTGCACGAGGTATTCTTCAATGGCGGAGAATGGAGGCGGGCGCTGCGGGTGACGTCAGCACTGAAAGAAACCGGTTATGCGCGATACCAGCAGCAGCTCTTGGGAAGATGGCCGCAATTTATGCATTTCATAGCTTTGTTATTGACATGTGCTAGAATTTCTGGGAGCTACAAAGCTCGACTATCCAGAGGTTCCAACGAAAAGTCCTGAAAACTTATAAGCGACATCGCTTATATGATCGGAAGGAGAGAGCTGGCGATTCACTAGCATGAAAGCCATAAACAAGGTTTAGAAGGCCAAAATAAGAAAAAATTAACCCATATGTTTTTAATCTGATTCCTAACCGTCTCTGAAATAATCGGTTTTAAAGTTTTTTTGTAAAGTTTTGGAGTAATTAGAAAGTATTGTATTTCTCCAGTTTGTAGGTATTTTATTGGTTGTCAATATCTTAATTTAATTGACTGATAGTTTTGACAAGCTTGGTTGTCTGTTCAATTGATTCTGAACGTTTTGACTCGAAAAAGAAAGAGGTTCCATACATAATGCCTTACACATTCACTCATGGGGAGTATGCTGTAGCTTGTATTAAAGTTGGTGGGAATATTTTCAAAAACTAACCAGAACTAGTGGAATTTTTCTGTTTTACTAGTATTTGTTTATGTTGTTTTTAAAATAAAAACTAGTTACAAAAGAACTTTAGAACTGATTATTTCAGAGACGGTTAAGAATCGGAATAAAACATATGAGTTAATTTCTCATATTTTGTACAAGCTGAATTTTATGTATATGCTACTGGGCAACTATTAAAAGATATTTTCCTCAATCGGCAGACAAGTTTTGACAGCTCCAATCCCTTGGCAGACAAACATTTTGAAGTGACTCAAGTGGTCCGACCACATGTACAATATTTTTGTTATTTAACAAGATATGACAAAAAGTCTTATATAGGAGATAGTAGATTTTTTAAGTCAGGCTTAGTACTTTCAGTTATTTTGATGTATGCAGAGTGCTTTCAAAAACATTTTTTTAAATTAACCTTAAAGCAACTAACTTTTTGGACACTCTGTATACATCAAAATATTTTAGGACATTCTCATTCGAAAAACCTACAAATCTCATATAACACTTTATGTTATATCTTGTCAAATAACAGAAATATTGGTCTTTATCGGACTATTGGACCACCCCAAAATATTTGTCTGTCAATGGGTTGGAAGTGTCAAAGCTGTCCATGGCACTAAGGAAATATCTAATAGGCACCTAAGTAACATAATGTAAAATTTAACACTTACAAATGACAAAACCTAAGTTTTAATTTATTAACCTCTGGTACCTGAGTACCTGCCAAAGCCACTATGAGTCAAACTTCATAGTCTACCATCGCTTCTACCTATGTTGGGAGCATGTGCTGACAAACTTTCAGCTTTTACAAAATGACGAAGGTCTACCGCTAACTAATTATGATTAAAATATTACAAAACAGGTTAGTATTGACATTAAGCTAATTGTGCGTACAACATTAGCAAAGTGGAGAATAATACTTGAATTGGCTGTAGAACCCCGGGGTATCGTTATCTGCTAACCGTTAATGTATTCATATTTTCGCTGTTACTAATTGGAAGTATTGGTGAGGTACCCTAGATGTAAGAAATCTTCTTTGGCATTCCGCCTTGTGGGATTCGGCAATATCGCGGCAGAAGAGAAGACTTCAACCTCCATGCCTTTTAAGTGCAAGTATCGACATCCCGAAGAGCGCATTGAGGTGAGCCAGTTTTCAGAATGACCTCACGGTGGTGGCTGAGCTTCAAAAACTTCGCAACTACAGGTACATTTGAAATGGTATTAACTTTCAAACGCACACATTTCTCATAACGATACGTAAGCACTCATCTGGGAGAAACTCTAGGGATAAAAGAACGAACAAAGTGGGAAGTTCGGGGCCTGTCCAGTTGGACCGTATAGGGATGCATACGCGCAGCACCACTGAGCTTTTCTGGTGGGAACCGTGAGTGGAGGAACTATACTGGACAATTCTTCAGAGCAGAAGCCATGAAAGCACGGCTATAAAGCGATAAGTCCTCCACAGCCCGACGATGGGCAAGAGAGGAAGCCTTTCTGTAAGTGAAGGATCATTAATGAGTCGACTAGCTCTTCTTTGACCGGAGTCAAGAATGCTTAGGGTTGTGGGGATGCCATGCCCCGTTGAGAACAATATTCCAAGGGAGGTCGGATTTGGGACACATATAAAGTGTATAAATTAGAAGGGAAGAAATACTTTTGGCTCGAGAGAGAAATCTTTTTGAAGCTGCCGTGGCTATAGATACAATGTGTTTATGCCAGTTAAGGTTTACGTTTCAAATGTGGACGCCCACAAGATTAAAGGTGTCTTTGCTCTGTAAAACTTGGCCGCTCATAAGTAGAGGGTGAGTATTTGATGCACTCTTTTCGCGACAAGGAACATGATTGTGATTTGGATGCATTAAGATGGGCGAGATTTTTGGCGCCCCAATCCAATATTAAATTAAGATCCTGCGAAAGAGATATCTGCATCGCTCTGCGTTTGTTTTCCAAGTCAGGTTTTAGTAATGGGTTTAGAAACCTGAAAACTGGAGTGAAGGGTACTATCGTCGGCGAAACTATGAATGGAATTAGTTGTGGACGAGAGAAGGTCGTTAGATGTGAAGAAGAAACAATGTTGGTGCCAGAACTGAGCCCTGAGGGACTCCAGCATTTACTTGGTGAAAGCTTGAAGAATGGCCGTCCACAATAACTGATATACGACGATCAGATAGATAACTAGAGAGCCAAGTACAGCAGTTTAGTTGAAAGACCATAGGAGGGAAGTTTATTAAGAAGTGCGGCATGCCAGACCTGGTCAAAAACTTTGGATATATCAAGAGCAGCGATCTGGGAAGATGATTTAAGGGGTTTAGGTAAGCAAACATGTATCCAAAATAAACTAAATATGACTGACTTAGAAGATCAATTTAATAGTAGAAAAGACACATGCGTTATATACAAGTAAGGACGGCAATCAGCTATCGCTGTCCTAAACGCGTCGTTTAAATAGTGTGCGAGAGCAACAAAAAGGAGAATAATTGAAAGTAAGACTAGTGATAACAGCCTGGCGTTTTTATTATCGACGTTTAGTCCAAAAAGAATACTAATCCATAGAACCCCACAAGGAGATTTCAGCGCACCCCAAAAATTTTTACCGCGACCAAAGATGGCGAAAATAGTTCGATGTCGCTTTGTTAATACGATTACCATCAGAAATTGATAGCAGTCGCTGACGAGCGAGTCGGCCCGATCAGTTAGGAGTGGGAGATTATACGCAAAATTTATTAAAAAATAAAACCCCCGGATAAATGGTAGTATCCATAAGATTATTAAATTTATGATTTCAGAATAGGATATATAGATGGGTTTTTGACAAAACATCGTAAGCGACATTCGTCAGTTTTACGGGAAACGTTTTTTTCATTGGCTTTATTTCAGATGAAGATATGTTCTATATTGGTTCGGCGGTTCATTTAATTAATGGTAGTTATTTGGGTACACGCCAAAAATAAATTAATAGTACCAAAAAACCAAAAAAAAAATAAAGCAAGTAAATAGAGAACTAAAAATCGACGTTTTGGTGGCAAGTCTGCCACCGTTGTCAAGATAAATTAAATAAAAATAAATAAAATTAACTATTATTTAGGTTTAGAATTTTAAAATTTTTAGCTTTTTTGAGAGATTCTTGAAAATTTTGGCATTAAATATTAAATATGTTTGTTTTGTAATTCAAATTAAGAAGAAATCTAAAATAAAAACATTCAGATCTCGGTTTTTTTTTAATAACGCAATGGGAAGAAAAATCGTTTCCCGTAAAATTCGACGAATGTCGCTTACGATGTTTTGTAAAAACGCATCGATATATCCTATTCTGAAATAATAAATTTAATAATCTTATGGATACTGGGTCCATTTTATCGGGGATTTTATTTTTATTAAATTTTGCGTATATCCTCACTCTAACTGATCGGGCCGACTGCTCGTCAGCGACTGCTCGTCAGCGACTGCTATCAATTTCTGATGGTAATCGTATTAGCAAAGCGACATCGTACTACTTTCGCCATCTGTTGGTCGTGGTAGGTACTAAAAATTTTTAGGGTACGCTGAAATCTCACTTGTGGGGTTCTATGGATTGGTATTCTTTGGTTTAGTCTACCTATTAGTGTTTTTATATTAAAAGGTAATTAATTACATGTTATTATATTTTTCGTCACTCTGACAGTGAGAGAGTTATTTAAAAATAATTAAAAGCACAACATATTTTTCTTCAGTTTTAATCGTTAATGAGTATATCAGTATACTGCTGATATCTCAAAAACCAGCAGTAATTGACGTATAATATGTTTTACATTTTCATTAGGTGAAGTTCACTTTTCCGCGGTGTATTTTTAGTGCTCGGGATTTTGATTATTAATTCTGGTTAGTGGAACCGAGTTTTTCTTGTCTTAAGCGTTTAAAAATTTCTTAGAAACACTATATCCCAAGATAAACTTTCATCTTTGGCCAATATTTCAATTCAAAAGGAGCTTCTACAGGAACTGATAAAAACTCAACCATTTTATGAAGATATAATTGATAAATTTGCTGCATTAAAAGATAGAAGGATTGATTTGGTGTAAAGAATTTAGGGTAATTTTCTAGAAACCGGCGGCAACTCCGATTTTAACGAAATTTGGGATACGGAGGGTTTTTGGTGCGCTGATCACGAATCTGAAAGATTTTTTTAGCGGAAACGTTTTGTTCTCGAGATATTCCTCATCAGAGTTTAAATTTGAAATAAGCATTATATTCCCCCTTCTTTTGTACACAATTCTTGATTTAAAGCTAAAGTGTCACACAATATTTGATTTTCACCTTTTAAACCCTGATTTTCCAAGTTTTTTACATTATTTTTGCATTAAATTGCGTGGCTTTTCTTTGATAATGCGGCAACCATACATACACATAGGGCTTCATGGCACACTGCGGGATTGAAATGATTCAAAGTATAGCTATGCAATTTAATGCAAAATAATGTAAAATACGTAAAAAACGGGATTTCAAAAGGTGAAAATCAAATATTGTGTGCCACTTTAGCTTAAAATCAAGAACTGTGTAAAAAGAAGGGGGAATATTGTAAAAATAGGATTAGTTTAAATTTTAAATCTGACGATGGGTATCTCAAGAACGAAACGTTTTCGCTATTCTTTCAGATTCGTGATCAGCGCCCAAGCCCAAAATCGGAGTTGCCGCAGGTTTCTAGAAAATTACCAAATTTAGGTAAGTTTAGATATCAAGACTTTTACTTAAACTTTTGATAGTTGAGTATTTTTAATTTTGCTAAAATGGTGAAGGCGATATTTTTTTCTTCCTGCACTACACCTGTTTTTAGATCCGCGAGTCACTCTTTGTTTGACCTCCGGACAGTGCGGACGTGCGTAGAGGACTACAAAGTTCTTCCCGGAGTGGCGGCCAGAGGTGCCGTACGAACGTTTTTTACCTTCGGGGATCAAGGAAAGATTCACGCAAAATTGACGGCATCTTTCTTCTGGATCTAAGCGCTGTGAGCGAAGATTCCTATAAGCTGATGGTATCCTGTTTGGTGGTGAACACGAGGTATTTCTCAAATAGCAGGAAATAGATGGGCGTGCCATGGGAACTGTCAGTAGTGAAAGTGAAGGTTATACGTAACACCAGTAGCAGCTCTTGGTTTGACAGCCGACAATTTATGCATTGCATCGATTGTTGAATTGTTTGTTTTCTTTTTGGAATTTCTGGAAAGCATAGTCCGGAAGGGGAGAGTGGTGGATTGGACCTGAAGGGACCAAAACCAAGAAAAAAATAGAGAGAGAGAGAGACCCGCGAGCCGCCACTGGTAAGAATATTTTTCAGCAGACAAAAAGAAGTTTGGGGTTTTTCTAATGAATTGTAAAGGGATATAAGGGGCGCTTTCTGTAAGTTTAAAAGCTTAAGGAAGAAGAAGTCCAAAAATAAAAAACCTGTTTGTCTTATCGAAAATATAAAATTTTAATGAGTTTTTTACGTGTATTTTCACTAATTCAAACCATCGAGTGGAAACAAAAATGTTATTTCCGTGCTCGAACAACTTTAAGTTAAACCAACCTAAAGTTTCTGTATTTTATCTAAGAAGAACTAAGCTTTTGTAGACCTTTATTTAAAAAGTTTCCATTGACTAAAAGTTTCTCTATTTCAGTGTTACTCGCAAACTTTGCCTTTCTTTAGTTAATAAAAATTATTATAGAGAACAGATGTTTTGGAAACTTTTAAGCGTGTTTTCTCCTAAAAGCATTAATCTTTAAAACTTTCGTGAATCACAGATAGTTGGATTTCCGATAAAAAAAAAGTGTTTTTATTATTAATATTTTTAGGTCCTTTGCCAAAAACATAAGTAGAAATATTTGCGCCACTCATTCTCACCTCTAACTTTAGAAGATGAAATTATTTCTACATCTAAAGGGAAAGCCGAACTATTTGCCAAACAATTTGCTGCCAATTCAACCCTTGACCCTCCCGTAAGTCATTCACTTGTAGCTGACCCAGTTCCTCATAATTTAGACGATATTATTTTTAAGGTGAAATATATCAAGTATATCCTTTCTTTCTTAACACCAAGAATTTTTTTTCTCGTTTTTCCATAACAAAAATGCAGTGGTGTACCTTGTCCTTGCTTAAAAACTAATCATTTCAAGCATACAAGACGTCTCCCACATTTTCCAAAAATAACTTTTCTTTTTTTTAAACTAATGACTTTACTTTTGGAATGGGGATACATGTACATACTATCTGCGATTTACCAGATAGTCATGATTTAAACTGACATAACAAAAATTTATTATACACATCCCTTTTGTGTAAAATGGAGATAAATACATATTAGTCTAACCTAATACATAAAAAACATAGCTTGTAATGTCACTTTTTATATGTTGCACCAAGTTACTTTTTTTTAATAGCAAAACCCCAAAGAAGTTAAAATAATTAATTTAGATATATTTTTGTTTGCAAAAATAAATGTATATCTGTTCAAAATTACTTACCTATTAGGACTATAGAAACAACAGATCAAGATTTAAAAAACATATTGAATTACATTTTTTTTTAGATTTGTTAAACTAACTTCCGAAACTGTTATTTTGCAAATGATGATATATATGACGTATATCAAATTTTACCCCGTCGTCGGCAAAACTATCGCGAACATGTTTTAACCCGCTTAAGATGCATAAAAAGTAACGTAATATTCAATTCATAAAATAAGCAAAGAGTATTTAAATTCAGGATTTGAATACCAGAATATAGGTATTTGAATATCAGTATTCGAATACCAATATTGAAATACCAGTACTCGAATACCAGTATTTCGGTATTCGAATACCAGAATATTCAAAAATGATATTAAGAATAAAGAATACCGAATACTGACCAAAAAAGTATTCCGTCGAATACCGAATACCAAACACATAAATCTATTCGAATAGTATTCGAATACCGCACAAATGTAGTTCTGAATAGTATTCAGAATACCGAGTATTCGAATACTACCCAACTCTGCTATAGACCTTTTTCACTTTTCTTAGTTATTTGTTAAGTAATGCAGAAATGTATTAACTTGCAAATCCTAAAGTATAGGCGGTAGCAACGTTTTCAAAAAATAATTTTAGGTCAGGTGTTTTTTTAATAGGTTGTTCTCCTTCATCTTCTGGATAGACCCAGTGCTGTCGGGCTGGCGGTAGTGGTTGCGTTTATTAGTTCGCATCCTACCTGTACAGGTAATAGTCCAAGGTTTTGAAAACATCTTAAGAAACCTAGTTTTTAATGTCTTGTCTTTAGATGAATTTACCAAACATGTTTTTTTTATTGCCAGTAAACTTTTATCATTGATAGTTATACAGTCGTCCCCCTTCTAACTTCTGAACCGTTCGGTATATTTTGATGAAACTTGGAACGATAATACAGGGTGTAATTTAATTGATGGCTAAAAATACAGGATATGATTCCTTAGCTTATTTAAGGAAGAAAAGCTTATATAAACATAGGTCCTAAATTTTTGAGATACAGAGTGTTAAAATTTCAAAAGACTCTATTTTTTGAAATATCCTAACTATTCTTCACCCAATTTTGTTTTAATTTGGTCATATTATTAATGATATTAAGAGGGTGATTTATTACTAACTTAATTACATTTAATAAGTCCAGTGGCGTCTCGAATAGGCAACTAAAGGAATATTTACAACAAAAAAATGGTACGCCACTGACTGTGTAAATGTGTGTAAAATGTTTGCACTTTCTTTAAATTAAGCAAATAAATATACTGCTTTTATGTCTCTTATTTTTTTTCTATCTTGTTTACTTTAAGAGAAAAAAATACAATTGACTAAATTGCATATTTTTAGACCATAAAAGAAGCATTGCCGAGATCTTTTCTTTTAAAAATTAGGTTTTATAACATTTAATAGGCAATTATGTAACAATAATAATAAATACTTATTACAACAAACTTTGACATCCTAGAAAATGACTTGCTTATAGACATAGAGAGGTGGTGTGAAACTTGGTTACTAGATTTGAACGAAAATAAATGCTCTGTTCTGCATGTTGGTTCTAATAACCCCTGCAGTAATTTCTATTTAAAACAAAGTTCTATTAAAACAGTACAGACACAGGAGGACTTGGGGATCCTGATAAGCTCAGACATGAAGTGGGCAACCCATATTGGAAAAATAGTCAAAAAGCCAACGCGCTGTTCTACATGGTGTCCCGTGCATTTAAAAACATGTCTCCTGAATTCTTGGAAAAATCTATAAGACCTACATTCGTCCCATACTTGAGTATACTGCTCCAGTGTGGAATCCATACTTTGTTAAAGACATCCATGCTCTTGAACAAGTGCAAAGAAGGATTACCAAATTATCTCCTGCTATACGAGATCTAAGTTATGAGGAAAGGTTAAAAATATTAAACTTAACTACCCTTAGAGAACGCAGAACACGTGGAGATCTAATAGAGACCTATAAAATCCTCAATCGTCATTACTCCATGAATTTGAATTTTTTCACACTTAATAATGATAGAAAACTGCGGGCGGGGTCATCAGTATAAACCACAGAACTGAAAGTATAAACTCGTGTGTGAACGTTTTAGAAAATTGTGTCGTCAGCATTTCTTTTTAATAGAGTAATTCGTAACTGGAATGCTTTGCCAAATGAGTGTGTTAGTGTTGGATCAATAAATTCCTTTAAAAATCAATATGACCGTGCAAGTAATAGTTTAAACAGACTAGTGTAAATATAGTGTAGTAAAAAGTTTAAACGGCAACTCCGCCTAACTTAACTCTTAATAATAATAATAATAATAAATAAGGTCTAAATCCAGTATAACAGTTTTTACTAAAATAATTATTGTTTTCAAAATTTTTTGTTTTTTTGAAAATTTTAACTCCCTGTATTTGAAAAGTTAAGGGGCTTAGGACATATGTTCATATGAACTTTTCTTTCTAAAAAAGCTAAGGAGTCATACCCTCTATTTTTAGCAATTAATTAAATTACACCTTGTATATGACCAAGGTCTGCATTTTTTATCATATCAATGACAGCTCTAAATGTCAAGGTCACAGCTGTGTGCCAAAGCAACCGCTACCGCCAGTCAGACAGCCGAGGTTCTACCCGAAAGAGGGGGAGAACAACATATCAAAAAATCAACCAAACTACAATTTTTGTTTTCCCGACGTTGCTACCTTTCAGACTTAAATTTTAAGTAGGGTAGGGCGGGGCTAGTTGAGCAATTTTTCACTTAATCGGTTATAGCTTCTCAAAAATAAGTCTTAATGGCTTACAATGCATACTGATGGATTAGCAATTTATTCCTTATTAATAGTGTCCATAGTAGTTTCTTTCTAATAAGTCGAATTTAGAAGCTACATCTATTTTAATGTATATAGTCAAGTATGCCCCGGGCTAGTGAATGTTAGATACGTTTACAATAAAAATACATTTTGACAATTTGTTTTTTATATTTATAATCTTATAGTGAAAAAACAACAAATCTCATTAATAAAACAGCAACGTGCCTAGCTTAGCTTAACTGTTGAATTTGATACCTATCAATTCATCTTCGTTTTTTAAACTTTTTAGGCAGTTTTATTTTGCTTCTCTTGTAGCGCCTTCTGTATCTGTTAAAATTGTAGCTTTTCTCTATCTTCTGTTTGATTTGGCTCCTTTTCTTGGGTATGGTCAAACTATTTCCAGAGAAAATTTATAAGTTAGATAGGTCAGGTCGTTTTCTTTGTTGCTTGTACAAAGTTCGGGTTGCAGCCTCTTTTAAATCCTGAGGAGACTCTAGTAGTCTTACTGTTATAAATCCGTATCCTAAAAAAAATAAAAAAACATTTTATACTTAAAACCGTAGAGTTAGTTGGGCAACTGTAGCTCAACTAACCCCAACCCGAAATTTTAAAGGAAAAGTAAATTTATTAGAAAAACGGTTAGAATTATATCCAAAATCTTTATACATAATTAAACTGCAATAAGTGTATTAAAGATTAACACTTACCTGATTGAGAACGGAATACATTTAACTATTGTAGATAAAATTTTCCGGCTTGCAATTATTTTACTTTTTAATCACAAAATAAACAATGCGCACGGATACTTTTCTCGAGCGCCGCATCACCACTCACCACTAATGGTCGCACAATGAGTTCCCCTCGCGCAACCCCTTGTTTATGCTATTTGATGCTTTCGCGTGCGGTCGATAGTTTTTGAGATATTTTGATTGCCCAACTTACCTCTATGCTCAACTAGCCCCGCCCTACTCTACACTTATCTTATCAAATGTATATTTAACAGGCGCATATTAAATAAATATTTCTATTCTTTCCGTTATTAATATAACGTAACTAGAAAAGGAAGTAAAAACCAAAAACTCTTTGGTATTTTGTATTCCAAGCATCCGTATGTCCAGCATATGTATTGATTGACACCGGCCAAAGCAATGAATTATTTGCCTCAATTTTACAGGTTTTCTTGTTCCTCTTTTATTCCCTTTTGCAGTGTTTTTTAAAATCTTTTTGCAAAAATCGGGTTTGTGAGAATGGATAGAAGAATTTTACAAATACGAGACGGAGTTTGAATAACATTTTTAAATATGGTAAATAATTAACAGTTTAACAAAAATTAAATCAACTTTAAAACTATGATAAAACTTAATAAAAAGTAGAATATAATTAAAAACAATATCTTCTTTTTTAAATATTTTCCACTTTTAGTGAGTTTTATTATTGTTTTGGAGTGAGTTTAATTTTTTTAACTGTTTCTTTTTTGCTTTTTAGTTTATTATTATTACTATTAAATTGTTAAACATCACTGATCTCGATGGATTGCCAATGTTATTACCTGCGCGAAACAAAAGTTACATTTCATGGGCGAAAAACGGGTTTGTGCGCAAGCAAATCGAGGGTGAACGCGCCTGGCGCTAAACAGACCAATGACCTTTTATCGTGAATAGTCTAAGAAACAGACTATACGCATTATCGAAAAGAATTTGTAGACGGCGCGGCACCCTGAGTGGCTTTCCATTGACGCAAATAGAGCGCTCCCGAGTAGCCTCAGGAGCATTTCGTTCTACTTTATGGCGTTCCAGTGACGGAAAGTGTTATGCACCTGAGCTACTCTGTTTTTCTTTCCCCTGCCCCTCATGCACCAACCCCCTTTGGTTTTTGTGCTTCAAACGTGTTTTTTTATGGTTAAGGATGGATTTTTTAAAATTATTTATTTAAAATTGAATTAGATATTAATAAGAGATTATTATTACAAAGCCAAGAAAGGTTAAAAACAACGAAATTTTAAAATTTCTGAAAGTATCTATCTTTCCTTGTCTAAGGATGCGTTCCAGTGACTAACTTTTTAGAGCAGTTCAAGAGCTCCAAGCCCTGGAGCGTAACGCACTAAATTTTTCGACACTGGAAAGCTACCCTGGTTTTCTATTCGGAATACGGTAGCTAATAAACGAATTTTCTGTGAAGTAACCACAACATACTTGTGGTTACCTGGTATCATGACGTCATAATATGCTTTAACAGCTCACTACTGAGGAAATCTACTTGGTTTTGTTTATCTTGGTTGCATACAAACTTTATTAGAGCTGTATCATCCAAAAAATAAAATGCAGGGATAATTTTGGGCCACTATAATGTCGAAAAATATTTGAGGACATTTCTTTAGACATTAGGCATAAGTTTAGAGTATCCTGTTTTTAGGAGATTTACCAATTCTATTTCAGCCTGGAGGCAGACCTCAATAATGTTTAATAAAACGGTAATTTTATCCATAGTTCAATAAAAAATACACAAAACGGGAGAACATTTACGTCTTCAAACTTAACCTGAAAATCTTTTTTGATTTTCAGTTTGGACGACTTTTTCACACATAAATAAGATGAACAGAGATAGACGAACTGGAAACTATCCACCTGGGGATAGTTACCAGTTATGGTAAGAAGAATGTTACTATTACGTCATAGTAAGTTAGTAGTTCCACAAAAAACCTAGTTCCACGTAACTAAAACATACAATGTTACATGGTTACCTCGCAGAAATTCGCTTAATGAGCGTCACGGTCACACCGCAAACGGAGGGTACGGGGTGCCGGTGTTTGTATTTTGCCACGGCTTTTAAGTACGCATGTTCGTCCACCCGTCCATTTGTTTACTGCGCAAAATCCAAAAAAATGCTTCTTGCCACTGCGGATCTAAATGTAGGTTATCTATGGTAAACATACACTAAAAAACATAGACAGTAAAAAGCACAAGCACGTGTAATTTAATTGAAGCACCTTAGAAAACAAATTAAAAAAAATTAACTAACTAGAACTTTTTTTTTTATCTTTGGACAAACCACGAAGGCTAAAAGCCTAAATACTAACGTACCGTGGGTGTCTTAAGCGATGTAAGAGGGAGTTTATTGACACGGGACTTAAATACTTGAAGATTTGGCGGAGAAGGAAAGACCTCCGCGGGCAGCAGGTTCCACAACCTAGAAACTCTAGGGATAAAAGAACGAACAAAGTGGGAAGTTCGGGGCCTGTCCAGTTGGACCGTATAGAGATGCATACGCGCGGAACCACGGGTTTCTCTGTTGGGAACCGTAAGTGGAGGAACAATACTGGACAACTCTTCAGAGCAGAAGCCATGGAAGTACCTATAAAAAGCGATAAATCCCCACAGCCCGACGATGTGCAAGAGAGGGAAGCCTTTCTGTAAGTGAAGGATCATTAATGAGACGAATAGCTCTTCTTTGAATAGAATCAAAAATGCTTAGGGTTGTGGGGCACGCCATGCCCCAGATATGAGAAGAATATTCCAAGGGAGGTCGGATTTGGGACACATACAAAGTGTATAAATTAGAAGGGGAAAAATATTTTTGGCTCGAAAGAGAAATCCAAGCTTTTTTGAAGCTGTCGTGGCTATAGATACAATGTGTTTATGCCAGTTAAGGTTACTTTCAAATGTGACGCCCACAAGATTAAAGGTGTCTTTGCTCTGTAAAACTTGGCCGCTCATAAGTAGAGGATGAGTATTTGATGACTCTTTTCGCGACAAGGAACATGATTGTGTTTTGGATGCATTAAAATGGACGAGATTTTTAGCGCCCCAATCCAATATTAAATTAAGATCCTGCGAAAGAGATATCTGCATCGCTCTGCGTTTGTTTTCCAAGTCAGGTTTAGTAATGGGTTTAGGAACCTGAAAACTGGAGTGAAGGGTACTATCGTCGGCGAAACTATGAATGGAATTAGTTGTGGACGAGAGAAGGTCGTTGATGTGAAGAAGAAACAATGTTGGTGCCAGAACTGAGCCCTGAGGGACTCCAGCATTTACTTGGTGAAAGCTTGAAAATGGCCGTCCACAATAACTGATATACGACGATCAGATAGATAACTAGAGAGTCAAGTACAGAGTTTAGTTGAAAGACCGTAGGAGGGAAGTTTATTAAGAAGTGCGGCATGCCAGACCTGGTCAAAAGCTTTGGATATATCAAGAGCAACGATCTGGGACTCACCTAGAAACTCAAGAGACTTATTCTAGCAGTGTGATACGAAGGAAAGAAGATCTGCTGTAGATCTTTTGTGGCGAAATCCATACTGCCTGTCATGCAAAATTTTGTGTTTTTCTAAGTACTTAAGAATTTGTGAATTAATTAGTTTTTCCATAACCATCACCTCCTCAATATGACACTTTTGCATGACCGTCTGTAGCGCTTAACAAATCAAATCAATACACGTGCTTGAGATTTTTACTGTACCTAGTCTAAAGAAAAACCACTAGTTCCTCCCAAGGTTAGTTTATATTTATAAGGTTGCGACATATCCTCAACTTTTAGGCGGTTCGAGGTCGGGGACGCAAGGAAGGGCACTCCACGGAGAAAAGTTGGCAAGACTGGGTAAAATCAAAGCTGATGATCAATCCAGAGGCGTCTAGAATTTGCGCATTTCATTTTGCATTGTTTTGGAAGTGATATTGATATTGTTGAAAGATGTAACTCCGAATGTTTCTTATTTAAAGTAAAAGAATTTACAACCTAATAACAATTAAAAACTGCTGTGTAAACGGTTGTTTTACTAATACAATAAACTGTATATCTGCGGCACTGAACAACATGGCCGACAAATGGGAGATGTGCCGTCATAACACGTCAAAGCAATATAGCCGAATGTCGTGACCTTATATAGACCGACTTTGGTTCCTCCCTTAGTTCGGTGAAAAGGTCAATTTTGCTCCAAGGTTGTCGATTCTGAATGCTCCCTTTTATTACCGAGCATATTTCCCAGCTAGAGGCAGCTTTGCCGCACGAACAACGTACAGCAGAAAAAAATAGTTCCAGTATCTTTCTCTTCCGCGATCGTGACTTGATTTTTTTATGGTACCACCGCGAAAGTTCACTCGTTCAAATAAAACAAAAGACATTTTAATATCGGTCCATAATTGACTGAGTAATCGCGTAACATAAACACAAACAAAAATATACAGGCGAATTCAGAACATGCTCCTTTTTAAAGTCGGGTAAAAATGTTTCCAAAATAGTCGAATGTAGAAATATGATGGATGGTCTTTTTGTTAGGTACACGCCTGGAAAGAATGGGACCGCTTCGGTCCTGGTCCCGGGGTATACGAGCTGACCCTGTTCAGCCCTATTGACCCCTATGAACTTGCCGGTCGCCTGAAACAAAATAAAAGAAAATCCCCCAAAAAATTCTAATTAAAAAACGACGTTTCGGTGGCAAGTTTGCCACCGTTGTCAAGTTAAAAATGAACTTAAAAAATAAAAATAAAAATAAAAAACTAATTAACTAATATTTAAATTAGAAATGGTTAAATTTTGTCCTTTTAGAACCTCAAACTGAAAATAGTCTGACATATGTGTCATGTGTGACATAAGTAACTGGTGTATTTATTATTTGTAAGACAAAAAAGGTAATGAGTTAATTGATTTTTAGCTTCCCTGAAGATACTTCAGTATCGAGCAAAGGCAACCAAGTGTTATTTAAATTAACTGAAATTGATGCTACACAATTATCTTTATTTAATAATATAGGTATACGCACTTTCTTTGATTTTGCGTTTTTTAGAACAAGTTTCCTTTGCTAAAATACTAGAAGCATCCCAGTTTATTCTGTGATTGTTATCAAATGCGTGTTAGCAGATTTTTGATTTATGAAATTCTGTGTTTTTAATGTATGATCTGTGTTCTTTTATATGCGTTTAGCTAATGGTCTACAAGTTTCACCTATATAAAACTTATTGCATTCGCAAGGTATTTTATAAATAACATTTTTTGTATTTTCATTTAAGTTGTATGGTTTTGTTTTTGTTAATTGAGATCTAATGGTGTTTTGTGTTTTAAAAATTGTGCGAATATTAAATTTATTTCCTATTCGTTGAATTTTATTAGATAGTCCGGGAATGTATGGTAAAAATAAATTTGTAACAGGTCTATTTTGATTTTGTCTTATTATTTGGATTTTCAAATTCATGGAAACAATTATTTATAAAATCAAGCGGATAATTATTTTGAAATAAAATATCTTTTAAATAATCTTTTCCATTGTTTATATTTTGATTAGAACAAATGACTTTAATTCTATCAAATAGACTTTTTACAACTCCCTTTTAACCATTATGGGGTGATTTGAGTTAAAGTTTAAGTATCTATTTTTATGTGTAGGTTTTCTGTAAATTTTTGTTTCGAAATTATTTAAATCTTTTATTATTAAAATGTCGAGAAAAGGTAGTTGTGAGTTGTTTTCTTTTTCTAAAGTAAACCTAATAGTTGGTTCTTGTGTATTAATGTGTGTTAAAAAATTATTTAAACAGTGTTCGTCATGTTGGTATATAGAAAAAATGTCATCTATATATCCCTAACTAAAAAAATAAATTAAAAAACGCAAAATCAAAGAAAGTGCGTATATATTATTAAATAAAGATAATTGTGTAGCATCAATTTCAGTTAATTTAAATAACGCTTGGTTGCCTTTGGTCAATACTGAAGTATCTTCAGGAAAGCTAAAAATCAATTAACTCATTACCTTTTTTGTCTTACAAATAATAAATACACCAGTTACTTATGTCACTCATGACACATATGTCAGACTATTTTCAGTTTGAGATTCTAAAAGCACAAGATTTAACCATTTCTAATTTAAATATTAGTTAGTTTTTTATTTTTATTTTTTAAGTTCATTTTTAACTTGACAACGGTGGCAGGCTTGCCACCGAAACGTCGTTTTTAATTCGAATTTTTGGGGGTTTTCTTTATTTTTTTTCAGGCGACCGGCAAGTTTATAGGGGTCAATAGGGCTGAACAGGGTCAGCTCGTATACCACGGGACCAGGACCGAAGCGGTCCCATTCTTTCCAGGCGTGTACCTAACAAAAAGACCATCCAATAAATGAATCCGCCTAACCAATATAGAGCATATCTCCAATTTAGAAATATGATATGATATACCGGGTGTTTCTCAAAAGTGGTTCCCCTTACACTTTTTTTCTTTTTTCAGATAAAAATATATGAAATTTGGTATATGGATGTGTGACTTAAATACCCATTAGTAGATCTGTTTAGTTGTATTTTATTACTTCCGGTTTAACCGGAAATGGCTATCAATTTCAAAATTGATGTTTGATATATTACCAAATAAAATTTTTTTAATGTTTAACATCTTTTTTTTCATATTTTTTGATGTAGAATCTGCTCTTAAATTAATTTACCAGTATTCTGTAACACCCGGTATAAAAAATAATTTTATAGTTATTTATTAGATAAGTGAGTTATATTACATATAAGTCACGCAAGAAAAGTTTTAGGTAATTTTCTTAAGTGACTTATATGTAATAACTCACGTGTCTAATACAAAATTTTATCCAACACTTTCGTATAAATCGTTTTTAATATCGAAAATAATTTGAAAACGTCATCCATTATTTGTTACTTGTCATTGTCAACACCAGCAACAAAATTTTTGTATTTTTGGAAAGCAAGCTTGTTTGGTTGTAATGCATTTTGTTGGTAACTACGGGTTTGTTTAGTAAACAACTTTGTAGACAAACATAAAAATGCTTTGCGAAATGGAAAATTGTGAAGTTCCTGCGGAAATTTTGGAAGAAGCTGCGGTAGCGACATGCAGTTTAATTCCAGAGAAGTCAAAACTAACGTACAATAAAGAATTTTAAGATTTTGAAGCATGGAGGAAAAGGCCAGGAGTTGGTACTATAAATAAAGATGTTATTATGGCTTACTTTCTGTTTTTATCGAAAAAAGTTGCTCCCTCATCAATGTGGGACCAAGTATTCAATGATAAAAACGACCTTAAAAGTATATAAGAACGTGGATATAGGGAGGTATGGAAAAGTTGTCGCTTATTTGAAGAGCAATTCAAGAAATTTCAAACCGAAAAAGGCAAAAAATTCTGGAGAGGCAATACATCGAAAAATTTTTGGCTGAGGCACCTGACGACGAGCACTTAATGTCAAAGGTATGAATTTACTTTAGTTTCTGGTATTAAATATTTATCTGTTCGGATTTTTATAGGTTGCATTGATATTGGGAATCGCTGGTGCATGCCGTTGTGACGAACTAACTCGCTTAAGTATTGAAGATATAGTAGATAAAGGCCAGTACATATATGTTTCTATACCTGATACCAAGACGAACAAATCGAGAAGCTTTACAATTTTAAAAGAAGGATTTTTGGTAAATGTGCTTGAATTATTTAGAAAATATGTGTCCCTAAGGCCAGAGAACACGCCTCACAAAAGATTTTTTGTCAACTTTCAAAAGGCAAATGCACTAGGCAATGCGTGGGATTAAATAAAATTTCGAAAATTCCGAGAGTAGGTGCTCATTATTTGCAACTACCTGATGAAATCTTATATAGTGGTCATAGCATGCGGCGTTCTTCAGCGACACTTCTAGTCAACGCTGGGGCCGATATCACCAACCTTAAACGCCATGGCGGGTGGAAGTCTTCTACCGTGGCAGAAGGATATTTAGAAGATTGCATCTCTAACAAGTTTCAGATTGCAAGACGAATACAGGGTGAAGAGCGCACCAAGGCAAGTACTAGTGCTGAAAGACTTCCTGAAGAACACTCCGCACAATGTAACGTTGTCCAAGATAAATCTAATATAACAATTACTGTTAATATAAACACGAATAAATTGTAGTATAATATATTAGTTGTTTTATGTTATTTTTTAATTGTGAAATGTCGGAAGTAATAAAGAATTAGTATAAATCACTAGTGAGCTAAAGTCTATAATTCACTAGTGAGCTAAAGGGTACTTTAGCTCACTAGTGACTTATAGTACACTTTATATCCTCAAAATCTGATCAATTATGTAGATATTATATGTAAGTGTTGGATAAACTTGTTTATATGCAAAATGTTTTTTTTTCAATTATTTTAATTTTGTTCTTACTTCTCCATTTATTTTCTAAAGGAAAAACAAAAAAAAAACACATTTTTCGTGCAATCAATTTTTATTATTACATTATCACATAAAGTTACACATCTAATTTTTTTGTTTACAATAATTTAGCTATCGCTTTACTTATACCCTAACAAGAATTTTTCACCTGTAGCTGTAAAATTACCCTAACTATAAAAATAAATTAAAAAGTTTACACTATTTACAACGAGAAATATAATTGACAATACAGAATCGGTTATTATAGGTATGTCTAAAACGGTTCATAGACTATACAAGTTGTATAGACAGAATTACAGATAATCGGTGCGACAAGGTGCGTGAACTTTTGCCCACAGACACATCCAACTTGGTCGTAGGACTTGTTGAACGACATCGGCACATTTCACGTGTGTAAAGCTAGTATTGTAAAGTAAGTAGAATTCAAAAATTTTTTGCTTAAAATAAAATTCTAATTTGATGCTACTTTAGTGTCAAAATTAAAAATTTGACGCTCTTCCCAGTTCCCGGAAAAACGATCAAATCAACTTAAAAACAAAATACATAAGTAATCTTAGGCTGGTAATATGAGAGAAGTACAGAAACTGGTCAGTTAAATCATTTTTTTATTCCTTGATAAAGCGAACTAAAAAAAAGATTTACCTAACCAGAACTAACCATGACACCCACTCTCAACCGTCTGTGGCGCTTAAGGTTCTATGATTTTATACTCGTTCACCATTTTCTGAAAAAAATCGTATCTAACCTTAATAACTTTATTTCTAGGATTTTCCAACTCATTCACCATTTTGTCAATAAAAATGATTTACTAGTTTCGTTGGTTTATTGTGCCCGTTTGATGATTTCAATTGAGTTTCTGTACTCCTTTTATATTATCACCACTAATTGAGCACTAATTAGGTAGGGATGCCTAAGATTACTTACGTATTTTGGTTTTAAGTTGATTTGATCGTTTTTCCGGGATCTGGGAAGATCATCAAATTTTTAATTTTGGCACTAAAGTAGCGTCAAATTAGCACTTTACTTTAAGCAAAAAATTTTTGAACTCTGCTCACTTTACACTACTAGCTTTACATACGTGGAATGTGGCGATGTCGTTCAACGAGTTGTACGACCCGGTTGGATGTGCCTTTGAACAAAATTCTATTCACCTTGTTGAACCGATTGTTTGTAATACTGCCTATGCAACCTATAGTACTCAAGATGCATAGTCTGTGGTCGTTTAAAAATCATCTTCATTACTTTCTTCTCGATGGTTATAGATCTTTTCCGAGTCTTTCAAACTCTTGAATCATATGCAGCATATCGTTCTTATCCAACCCGGAATTCTGGAATACTATCCTGAAAAAGTTTGGTTTACTTTTGTGAGTCTGGTAAGTTACCATCATGGTTCCTTCTTTCATCATTTTTTCTTTAATTTTGGGTGCTACAGTGTGAAGTTTTTGCCTAAATTCCTCGTCGCACTGCACTTTTTCCGCAAATTCTTCCTTTGTACACGTCCGCAAACTTTCTGGAACGTACCAGAAGCAAATGTTGGTGCATTCGGGTTCTGGAATGACAATCTCGAAACCTGGTCGACATTTTATGGTTTCGTAAAAGTATTTTGCGTTGTCGAATGTTTTGTCTATGTGACACTCAAATCCATTGGTACCTTTGGCTTTCCACATGTACCAGAATTTCAAAACGTCGGCTTTTCGGCCACATTGGATATGTTTGTCACCTAAAATATAAAAATATTAAGTTTTTGTCTTTAAATTATTTATAGCGTAGCGTCTCCACCGAAATAAAAACAATATAGAAATTTGAAGGTTATGTAGTTGCCTAGAATTTCGGCGAATTTCGCAGCTGTATGAACATGAAAAAAAAACGCGAATTTTTGGCCAAATAATCGCTTTCGGAATTCGCTTTTCACGTCAGTATGAACTAGCTTTTAGGCAATTTTTGTTTGCATGAGGACTAGGCATAAGGCTACGACTATGATACCAATCGTCAAGCGGCGAGCGGAGAGCGGCAGGTGTAAAGCGTTATGCCGTTAAGAAAGGTTATGCTAACCTAAAGATCGAAGGCAGCAGATCTTTATGTTAGCATGGTGCTCTCACACTCTCCGCTTGCAGCTTGCCACTTGCCGCTTGATATTGTAGCCGGCCCCTAAGACTTTCACTTACCGGTATCATATTTGGTATCGTAAAACTTGTCTTTCTGGAAAAGGTATGCTGCATTGGCAGAATGAGCTTCAGTAAGAACATTTTGGTGCCTCACCAAAAACGTGGAGCACTGCTGAGGGGCCGTGAGAAGTTTGTGGGGATTCCATGTGACCGAATCGGCCCTAAAAATATATGGTTCCAATAATTTGTATTGCAAATTGAAGCGTTATAAGTTTAAAGTTTATTTTTAATGTATTTGTTTATCTTATACACATAAATTATTACAAATTATCTTAAAAAGTGCGAAAAATTATGCTTTTTACAAGCTATTGCCACTTTGTGTTATTTGCAACACTTTTTTAAAGTTTGCTCTATAATAAGTCTTGTCTTGTCGCCGTTCTGTTTTTCTTTTTATGGTACTTAATTCAGAAAAAAAATCCACATTACACAAAAAAAAATTATCATGGCAACCCACACAACTTAAAATACCTACAATCGCAAAAATCAGTAAATTGTACGAATTGTTGCAATATCCATCCTATTTGCCCGATTAAGCTTCCTTTGATTTCTGTCTGTTTTCAAATCTCAAAAATGGATAAGCGGAAAACGATGGTCTTCGAACCAAAAGGTTATACTTAGACGACGTGAAGACGAGATTATAGGATTATCGGATTGTTGATTCAATGATCCAAAAAATAGAAAATTACGGAAAACAAGTGTATTACAGCCTTTACATGCAGCTTACTTCTGGGGCAGTGAACTGGCAATTGGGTAAGAAAGTTGGCTGGGGAAGGGGAGAATGGTAAACATGTTTCTTGCGTTTCCTTCCGTGGTGCCATTTTAAAAGAAGTTATACGGCTGGTAGAAACAGTGCAACCCAAGCACCAAGCTGACATCTTATTGACGTCTCTTTTAGTCATATTTAGTCAGCAAAGACGACGACAAAATGACGTTAAAATTTCCCCTCTAAGTCACAGACAAAAGACGTCCCGTTAAAAACGTCATAATGACGTCTTTAAGATGACAAAAAATTGACGCGTATACTTTTTTTTTCAAAAGCTAAAATGATAGGGTATTTTATTTAGAGATATTATTAGTTAATATGCTTGTAATTTTCTTGCACTGCAAGATCGCATCTCGGGACACTGTCGAACCTGGAGATGCAGATCTTTACACTAGCCGAAAGTATTTCTTCAAAGCAAATCACCAACCGCAGACAGGTCTCGAGCTATTTTGGTTCTTATCGGTAAGGTGTAGGCAACAACAAGCTCCAAAAATTTCTATAAGAAGCGAAGATGTTAATTAAACATAGTAGTTTATTGTCCATTACGCCATCTATCGGTAGAATTTTTTTCTATTTCAATTTTGCAAAATTATTAGTTCTATTTTTTTGTCATGTGATATTTCGGTTGGCTTTTGACACGAATTATATTATGTTACAAAATTTTTCTGGCGGGTTTTCTAATCATGACGTCATTAGATTTTTATGAACTAGTATGACGAAAAAATGACGTCGAAAAGACATCACTTCAACGACGTCAAAAACACGACATTAAAATGACGTTAAAAGACGCCATAATTTTGGTCTGATGACGTCTTATGACCAAAAATGACTAAAAACTGACGTCAGCTTGCTGCTTGGGAAGTAAGCAGGAAAATGGGCAGCGGCAGTGGCTTCATTTAAAGGTGGCGTTTGGGAGAAAAATACGGATTAATAAAATGTATAATAAAACACAAATCGTGTTTCTCTTAGCGAACAACAAAACTTATTAAACAAACTAGTTTAATTTTACTTTTAAATTTTCTCCTTTTTTTGATAGCTAGCTAAAATTCATTTATTTAACCGATGTAAAAGTAAACAACTTAATTATTGGAACAAAGCCAAGCACAACTATTACGGTAAAAATTCGCTGTCCAATTAGTAGAATAGCCTTCAAGGAAAAAGAAATTTCAAATAATTGCACTTGGAGAATTCGAATTATATAAATATAATTATAATAATAGCCAATAAATAAATAAAACATAAAAGAAAATTTATTTGCATAACGTAGTTTTTCCACTTGGGAAGAATGAAAAAGGTAATTTCCGGTTTTTATAACAAAAGAAAATATACATTTTGGGCCAAATTAAACTTTAACTCTCTCTTTTAACTAATGATAACTTTTTTCTAATGCGCCAATATTTTTTATTTTTAAAGGGCTAATAGGTAGATATGTTTTCTTTAGGTTTGCCAATTTTGGTTAAATAGATTTAGACAGGACCGGACTTACAAGACTTTTTCCAAATTGATGCATTTAACTTCGTTGCAAACCAAAGTCGGTCTATATAAGGTCACGACATTCGGCCATATTGCTTTGACGTGTTATGACGTCACATCTCCCATTTTCGGCCATGTTGTTCAGTGCCGGAGATATACACTTTATTGTATTAGTAGAACAACCGTTTATACAACAGTTTTTAATTATTATTAAGTTGTAAATTCTTTTACTTTAAATAAAAAACATTTGAAATTACATCTTTCAATAAATATCACTTTCAAAACAATGCAAAATGAAATGCGCAAATTCTAGACGCCACTGGATTGATCATCAGCTTTGATTTTACCCAGTCTTGAAAACTTTTCTCCGTGGAGTGCCCTTCCTTGCGTCCCCGACCTCGAACCGCCTAAAAGTTGAGGATATGTCGCAACCTTATAAATATAAACTAACCTTGATAGGCGCAGCAAATAAAAAGTTGTTGTTAGATAAAAATTGTGCAAGTTTAATTTGACCCACACTGTATCTAATTGAATGTTTTAAAAATACCAAACATTTTTTTTTAATTTAACGCATAAGATATTTTTATTGGTTTTGAAAAAAGGAAATGCCATTTTGTTGACGTATTTTATACCGAGTAACATACAGTGAGGTTCTAAAGTCCGTCGCCCCCTTCTAACTTCCAACCCGTTCGGTATATTTCAGTAAAACTTGGAACGATAATATAATTTATGATCAAGATCTGCATTTTTTGACATTTCAATGACAGCTCTAAATGTCATGGTGACAGCTGGGCGCCATTTTGGAATATTTTTTTACGGAAAGAGGGGTCTTGTGGCAGATTATTTTAAAGCTCCTGACGAGTACTTTATACCCCAGTAAGATCTTTAAAAAGCTTTTAAAAAAATACTACAGTAATTACATCTAAGTTTATTAGGTTTGGAAATATATACATTTAAATATGTTATTTAGGTAAGTGCAGGTACTGACTATACAACGTGTCCAAGATAAGGAGGGCCAGTATGGGCATCTTGGAAATGGTAAGAGATACGATTAAATGAGAAGGAAGTTGAGGTTTTATATGCCTAATAATAGGCCGTTTAAAAAGTTTTAAAATCCGAGTATTTTCGGAAATATCTGGAAAAACCCAAAAATTAGAAATTTGTTTTATTTTTCCTGGTCTTACTTAAAATCGAATTTAAAAATAAATTTTACCTTTGCATTGCATCTTTTTCTGTTCTATCTAATGGTAATATTTTATTTGAATTGCGACGTTTCGTTTTTGTAGGACCATCATCAACTTAATTTTTTTAAATACGGTCGTGATATTTTAATATCAAAATTTAAAACTCCATTTTAATACAAATTCAATGATGCATCACACATTACGGTTTAATCCTAATACGGACCTGTTATTTTAAAAATTTGATTAAAATAATTAACTTTACCTTTTAAATTATTAAATTACTTTAATAAACTGTCTGTATTACAGTTAAACCATAATGTAAATTTTAAATAAAATTGGCTTTGATATTTCAATATTTAAATATCAGGACCGTATTTAAAAAATGTGAGTTAGTAATGTTGGAGGGTTTTCGATAAGTTCTGCTTGCTTTATTAAAGTAATTCATTGACTAAAAATGTGGAGATAATTAATTTTATAAAATTTCCTAAAATACAGGTCCGTATTAGGATTAAACCACAATGTGTGATACATAATTGAATTTGTATTAAAATAGGCTTTTAAATTTTGATATCAGAATATCAGGATCGTATTTAAAAAAATAAAGTTAATGATGGTCCTACGAAAACAAAACGTCGCAGTTCAAATAAAATACCACCATTAGATAGAGCAGAAAAAGTGGCAATGCATAAGTACAATTTATTTTTAAATCCGATTTTAAATAAGACCAGGAAAAAATTAAACAAATTATAATTTTTCGGTTTTTCCGAATATCTCCGAAAATACTCGGAATTTTAAAACTTTCTAAACGGCTTATTATAAGGCATATAAATCCTCAACTTTGTTTTCATTTAACCGACTTCGTATCTCTTACCATTTCCAAGATGCCCATACTGGCCCTTCTTATCTTGGACACATTGTATATTAGGTTATAAAAAAATCGTTGGGAACTTTAAAATAATGAACCACAAGACATACCTTTTTTTAATCACCCTGTATATGTCCATCACCAACTGTTTTTCTCTTAAAGCAGGAAAAGTAATGTACCTCACTTTTGATTTTTTTTTCTGTAACCATCGCTGTTTTTGATCATCAACTGATACAACCCTTTCTTTGACTACCTAGACACAAGCTTTTTCTAGGTTAAATAAAACCAGTGCTTTGCGACACAAATAAGAAAATTAATGTAATTCAATGATAAGTTTAGCCTATCCTTCACTAGAATCCCACATGTGTAAAAATAGCTCCCTTGTGTATGTGATCATTAAAGGGTGGAGAATCCATCAGCTCGTAAAGGAAATCAAATAGACTAACTCCAAATGTACTTCGACCATGACAGCGATAACGGTATGTTGATCTTTTGTACCCCTTATCTGCCAAAGTTATTTTAACAGGAGTATGTAGATAAATGCTATGCATGAATACGGTAGTGCTATTGACTACTACTGCCATGTAGCTATGCAGACACGGTACAACCTTTTACTTTTATGCAGCGCTGTTTATGCTCATAAACAGTTTGACTTTGACTACGTAGACACAGCAATTTTCAGGTCAAATGAGACCAGTGCTTTGTCCAATGCATCAAGCTATTATATAATTCACTTGCTACACTGGACAGTGGCACATGTGAAAATAGCCCTTAGACGCATAATTTTTAATAACACCTGGTATAATCATAACTTTACGGATATGTTGCATAAAATCAATACTTAGTAGGTACGTGTATCATATAATTTTCGTACATTTCCTATATTTTGACAAATCAAGGTCTCAAGTCAATTAATATAACATAACACGACATACCTCCGTCTAACTAAAACATTTTAATTAGATCTAAAGAAACTTAATTACCATTATTTTAATGAATGTAATAATCATAAACTATTGCTTTATTATTACTAAAATACCTTTTTAACCGAACGAATCTGGTTTCTAGTCGTTACCGTTGAAGGTTTCAAGTTCCACTTCCGATTTGTCAAGCAAACATGGAAAATTTAGCGAACATAAATCGGGGCTTCAAGCTGGTCATTATGTTAATTTCTGATATTTAACACGTACCTTTCAATCCCTTTAAGAAGGCTTCTGTGTCTCTTTGATATAAGAGCTCCTCCTCCCCATGCAGCATCTACATGTAGCCATAATTTGTATTTTTGACATATGTCAGCCAATTTTTCTAACGGATCGAAGGCACCGATGACTGTAGTACCGGCTGTAGCACTCACCATAAACGGTTTTGCACCTTTAAAAAATTTTTTGAAATAAGAAAGCAATAACAACTATTTATTATTTAAATATGGTTTTTGAATACCCGAATGTAAAAAAGCTTATTGAATTTAGGGTTACGTTCTTAAGAGCTAGGTAAATTTGTCTCCTGTCTAAAAATTATAAATTATTTCGGAGTTTCTGTATTATTATAAAAAATAATAATAATATTTTTATTATAAATAAAAACAAAAAATGTTTATTTACAACCATGTGCAGGGTGGCGCCCTTTCGTTGACCTTGAAGGGTGTAGCGAAAACTAAAAGAGATAGAAGAATTGCGCAATCTTGATTTCAATTTTTAAAACAAATTTAATGGTAAAAGTAAATCATGGCTAACTTGTTTTGTTTTGGAGATATAGAGTGTTTTTCAAATTTTGTCAATTTGGCCTGGCACTTGTAACTCGCTTAATATTAGAGATAGAAAAAGAATTAAAAATAGAAAAGTTTTAGGGATTTTTACGTAGAATTCAGTAGCGTACCTATTTTTTTCTTTTACTTTTATTTTACAGTCATACCACAAAGTTGAGTTTTTTTAAAGTCTCCTTAAACGCCGTAAAAAATACAACATTTGATATATTTAATTTGTTTTAGTTTCGGAATTATAGCCATCGTCAGGAATGCGATAGTGAAATGACATTTTAGGAATAAAACACCCTGTATATTTTATTACCATTAAAAAGGCATTTTAAGGACCTTTAAGAATTTGCCAAATTTAAAATGATTTCCTCTAACAGTTTCGAAAATATGAGCTTCCAAATCTGCTATTTTTAGAATTATATGGCCATATTTTCAAAACTAAAGGAGATAAATATTATCAAATGTGGTATTTTTTCAAACCACTTTAAAATATCTTTGCAACGGTAATATAATATACAGGGTGTTTCGTTAAAAAAATCGATGATGACTATATTGTCGAAACTATTAAAAAATGCATACATCAAATGTGGTATTTCTTGTAGATTTTAGAAAGACCTTTCAACTGAAAATAAAATATACAGGGTGTTCCATTTAAAAAACCCAACTTTGTGTTATAACTTTAAAATAAAAGTCAACGGAAAAAATACAGGTACACCACTGAATTCTACGTAAAAATCCCCAACACTTTTCTATTTGCATTTTTTTCTACCCTTAATATTAAGCAAGTTACAAGTGCCTATAGCCAAATTGACAAAATTTGAAAAACACTTTGTATCTCCAAACAAATGAAGTTAGCTATTCTATTCTATTTCTATTTTTTTCTTGGTTTTGGTCCCTTCAGGTCCAATCCACCACTCTCCCCTTCCGGACTATGCTTTCCAGGGCTTCGTCGGCGGAAAATCTGGATAATCGAGCTTGTAGCTCCCAGAAATTCAAAAAGAAAACAAATAATTTAACTATCGATGCAATGCATAAATTGTCGACTGTCAAACCAAGATCTGCTACTGGTGTTACGTATAACCTTCACTTTCACTACTGACAGTTCCCATGGCATGCCCATCTATTTCCCGCCATTTGAGAAATACCTCGTGTTCACCACCAAACAGGATACCATCAGCTTATAGGAATCTTCGCTCACGGCGCTTAGATCCAGAAGAAAGATGCCGTCAATTTAGCGTGAATCTTTCCTTGATCCCCGAAGGTAAAAACGTTCGTACGACACCTCTAACCGCCACCCCGGGAAGAACTTTGTAGTCCTCTACGCACGTCCGCACTGTCCGGAGGTCAAACAAAGAGTCCAATGAAGTTAGCTATGATTTATTTTCACCACTAAATTTGTTTCAAAAATTGAAATCGAGATTGCGCAATCAGATATGTTCTAACCCTTCTAGTTTTTGCTCTACCCCGCAAAGTAAACGAAAAGGCGCTACCCTGTACAGGGTTTTTATTTATATTTTGCCACCCGAGTACAACAAAAACGAAAAATATTTAAAAAAAGGTTGTATACATTTTTATCCATTATCTTTTAGTAGTAACCAAAGAAACAAATTGAACATCAAAAACCTAAGAAAAATGAAAAAGTTATATTTTTTTTTAATGGAACACCCTGTATATTATGTTAATACTAAAATGGTCTTATAAAGAGCTTTGCAAAAATATTACATTTGGTATATCTATCTATCTTTAATAGTTTTGGAAATATGACCATTTAAATCTAAAAAATGGTAGATATTAGAGACATTTTGCACCTCTTAAAATAACAGAAGTTTTTTGGCCTCCTTATGGTTATCGTTATTAAACATAACGATTACAGCAGCAGTTTAAGACAGAGATTTTGCAGCCTCTTCGAATAAATTTTTCTTGCGTCTGCGCTTTCGACATATAACCTTATTTTTACCTGTGGTTCACCGATTTTAAAGTTTACGAAAAATCAGTACTTACTTTTATTCTCCATAAGTTATATATTGATATTTAAATATATGCAAATAATTTTCTTGATTTTGTTTTTCAAAGTAGATGTAACAATACAGTATAAGCAAAACACAAAAAGTAAGGTTAGGTTTGGTAGTAGAATAAAAAGCAAGTGTGCTAGATTGTAACATATAAATAGATTACTGATTTAAAACATCCTTAAAAATGCAAGTCCGTTTTAATTTCTTTACACTATTTTATTTTTCTTACTGCTATGGATTTTTCGCTAATTAGAGCCTATGTATCAATGATATTTTAATTAATACGGCATTAAAATGTCAACCTTCTTAAATAATTGATAATAAAAATTCTACAATCCGACAACCACGCAGTTTAACAATAACGATAACGATAACGATAAGCTCTTCGGTATTCATCCGTAATTAAAGGAGTCCGGTATGGTTAATAACGATAACGGATCATGTTTGCGATACTGCGCAGACTCAGAATAACGTTAACCACAACGGAATTGCAATATAAGAGGTGCAAAATGTCTCTATTATACCTACGGCACTAAGCTGAGATTGTAGATATGCAAATTATATTTTTGCTATTATTCAGATTTAAATGGTCATATTTCCGAAACTGTTAAAAATAAATAGATATAGACTGTCCACGAATGGAGTTAACAGGAGGACAAAAGGACTTAAATTTGTATTTCTTCAGAAAAAGTAATTATTCATAAAAAATTTTGCCTTAAAGAAATAGGATTCACAAAGAAAAAATGTTGATTTTCTCGCAAAAACTTAAAAACCATGATTTTTCATATTTAAGCAAAATAATACTAAAAAATTGATGTAAAATTTTTTATTTTATTAATGTTACGGGGTTTCAAAAAGTTTTATGAAACTGGTTTTGGAGTGATTAAAAATAATATTATTTTCAATTTTTATAATAAAATTACATAAAAAAATTTCTCATATTTTGCTTTTTTAACACCTGCTTTCTTCTAATTCCTACACAACACAATTTTTCAGCTGTATACGAATGTGATCACCGCGTTTTTCCAAATTTTGGAGTTAAAAAAAAAATATTACTGTTATTATCAATTACAAACATTATTTTGAAAAAAATAATGTTTATAATGTATATTTGGCTTAAAAATAAAAAATAAAGGTAATTTACTCCTGAGGAAAAATCATGTTTTTCAAGATTTTGCAAACCCTCTATACAAAAACAACATTTCCTCTTCGTGAATCTTATGTTTTTACGAGCAAAAACTTTTTATAAAAAATGACTTTTTTCGAAAAATTAAATTTTTGGTTTATTTGTCCTCTTGATAACACCATCCGTGGACAGTCTGTATAATGAGTGTTTTTCTAAAGCTCTTTTAAAGACTTTTTCAACGGTGAGATAATATACCGGGTGTTTTATTTAAAAAAGAAATTACCTCTTCATTTTTCTTGAGTTTTTGACGCTTATTTGTATATTTTTTATACTCAAAAGATAATAGATAAAAATCTAGAAAACTTTTAGAAAAGAAGTTTTCATTTGTCCTTATCGTTGTAAATTATGTAAGTGGGAGACAAAATATAAATGAAAACCCCGTACGTATAGTTGACATTTTCGACAAGACAGTGTTTCTGTTTATTTACCTTCTTTTATAGACTTTTCAATAAGCTCTTCTAGGTGACAAGGGTCCATTTTTCCCCTGGAATCAGTGTTTACTAAATATACGTTTTCAGTGCCCAAACCCAGGAAAGAAGCTAATTTTTTGATGGAGTAATGGGCATCTTCGGAAGTGAAAACCACTAACTTTGGAAGTCCATGCAAACCTTTTGTCTAAAGAAAAAAATAATAATTTAAGATCGCTGAAAGAATTTTTTGGCGGAAACGTTTCTGTTCTTGAGATATTCATCATCAGACTTAAAATTTAAACTAATCCTATTTTACAATATTCCCCCTTCTTTTGCACACAATTCTTGATTTAAAGCTAAAGTGATTTGATAGTTTGATAATGGCATAGCTATACTTTGAATCAATTTGACATCTCAGTTTGCCATGAAGCCCTATGTGTATCTATGGTTTTCGCATTATCAAAGAAAAGCCACGCAATTTAATGCAAAATAATGTAAAAACGTAGAAAAACGGGGTTTTAAAGGTAAATTAAATATTGTGTGACACTTTGGCTTTAAATCAAGAATTGTGCAAAGGGAATATAGTGAAATAAGCTTAGTTCAAATTTGAACTTTGATAAAAAATATATTTAAAACAATCAGTCTTAACATAATACACTGGCAAACAAGAAATTTGAGTATTTGCGATTTATTTCAATAAACGAGAAAAAAAAACTTGTTCATTAATAACGTGTATTATCTTTTTCTGCATTACTTGCTGCTTTAAGTCGACGAGACATATAGTAAATAAAGCCTAAAGGCGTCAAAATCCTACCTTGATTTCAGGAAAGAAGTAATGTCTAGCACAACTAATAGCATAGCCATTAGCCAGTGAACCCCCAGGACAAAATATCCCATCTCCATCACCATTTTGCCAGCCCACAATTTGCCTCATCTCTTTCAATACGGTTTCTTCCATCAAAATCACCACTGGAGCAACTTCATAGGTATAAGCACTGGGATTCAAAGCATCTGTCAAAAACTGGCCTACAAGACCATAGGGATCCACGCTAGAAAACAATTGATTAACAAAATACGGATGTCCAGTTTTGACGGAGTATTTGATGATGTCTCTAAGGCTTCTGATTAGATCGTTGTGCGTTGATGGGTCTTTTTAAGGCTAAAATCGAAGATTTCCATTAATTTTTCGGGCTGCTTGAACTCCAGAACTTTGTTTCTTCGAGAAGTGCCCTCAAATACGGCTTCTTTAAGTAGAATTTCGAGGCATTCTTTAAAAAATGCTTCGTGGTCTTTTTTGATGAAAGGCTTTCAAAAGTTGCTGTTTTTCAGTGGAGACGTATGATGACGTGAAACATCTTTCGATGTTCTTGGATGAAAATGCTGTTTCTTCGTCTGAAAAAAAAAATAGCTTAAAGAACTGGTTTCTGCTAAATCAAGGCATTTTTGTTGAAAATAAATGTGCGCCTTGTTTTGTTGCTACTATTTTAGTAATAATTTTTTTAGGAGTTAAATGGCTTTAATTTTTTTTTATTTACAGTATTTTTATTAAATTGTTTGAATTTAAATGTCAGCATTATTTGTTTATTTAATTTTGTTCGTAATAAATTTTTCATCTGATAGATCATCAAATTTTATCAACAAATTCCAAATTTTGCTTTTTTTTAAATTTAAAGTCAGTTGAAACTTTTTCCCCTACAATTTTTATGCGAGACATTCGGATGCCTCTAATTATCAGAAAAATACAGATATTTTTGCAAAGTTTGTGATTTGACCAAAAATTTTGATGTGTGATTTAACTTTTAAAGACTTAAAAACTAAAATTTTAAAAAGCTGTTGGCAACTTTGGAAATTTTAAAAATATTATAAAAATTACACAATTGATATTATCTAAATATATTTATTGCATAAAATCAATATCTCTTGTACATTTGCACATCGGTTTTATTTATTTAATGATTGTTAGTTTTAGTTTTTTGTTATTGTTATATTATTTAATTAATTTTCATTTAAAATTATTCTCCACGATATATTTTAAAACAATAACTGGAAGTTAATAAAAAAATTTTAATTTTGCATTTTGAAATAACATTATTTTGCTTTTTTTAGATTCAGGCTTTACTGTATTGTTGTTTTTAGGAATTATTTATAGTTTGACCTTTCAAGTCCTTCTAAACTTTCTTAGCTTTTTGGTAATTGTTTACCTACCGGACTTTACGCCGATTTTAATGATTTTTGGCATACGGGAGAATATTTAGTCGGCAACGTTTCGTTCTCGAGATATTCATCATTAAACTTGACTAAAAACTAACCTAAATTCACCATATTCTCCCTCTTTTTGCACGCAGTACTTAAGTTTTCTGCTAAATAGGCACTCAATATTCGATTTTCACCTTTTAAAAATCTATTTTTTTATTTATTTAACCCCTTTTTCCATAAAACTGCAAAGCTTCATGTTCAAACATTTCAATCGTAGTAGCCATGGCTACTGCTATTGAAAGTAAAGTTTTGCAATTTTATGGAAAAAATGAGAGAAAAAAAATGGGTTTGTAAGAGGTGGAAATCAAATGCTATGTGACAATTTAGCTTAACATTATAAATTGTTTGCAAAAAAAAGTGGAAAGATACTGAAAAAGAAAACTAAATTTTCTTGTCAAGTTTGAAGCTAGATATCTCAAAAACGGAAAAGTTACCGACTTAAAAATTCTTTCAGATTCGCTGATCACGAATCTGAAAAATTTTTGGCGGAAACGTTTCGTTCTCGAGATATTCATCATCAAAGTTCAAATTTGAACTAAGCTTATTTTACTATATTCCTCCTTCTTTTGCACACAATTCTTGATTTAAAGCTAAAGTGTCACAAAATATTTGATTTTCATCCTTTAAAACCCCGTTTTTCTACGTTTTTACATTATTTTTGCATTAAATTGCGTGGCTTTTCTTTGATAATGCGGCAACCATACATACACATAGGGCTTCATTGCACACTGGGATTAAAATGATTCAAAGTATAGCTATGCAATTAAATGCAAAAATAATGTAAAAATACGTAGAAAAACGGGGTTTGAAAAGGTGAAAATCAAATATTGTGTGCCACTTTAGCTTCAAATCAAGAATTGTGTGCAAAAAGAAGGGGGAATATTGTAAAAATAGGATTAGTTTAAATTTTAAGTCTGATGATGAATATCTCAAGAACAAAACGTTTCCGCCAAAAAATTCTTTCAGATTCGTGATCAGCGCCCCAAAAAACCCCCGTACACCAAATTTCGTCGAAATCGGAGTTGCCGCAGGTTTCTAGAAATTACCCAAAAACCATTAAAATCGGCGTGGTGTCCGAATTATATAAGCAATTAGGGATCGGTTTATTTGGAATTGTTTATTAGCGATTTCTATTGAAACTTGAAATATAAAATTATAATTTAAAAAAACAAATACTTACATTTTTTTAAAAGGTGAATTTTACATTGGTAATTTAGAAGATGTATGAACCATTTCATGATTTGTTACATTGAATTTTGGTTTATTTTTTAATTTTATACATTTTGATGAAAAATATTTTAGGTAGGTTGACAAGTGGTTGATAGCTTATGTCATATAAATTTGTTTGTCAGTATTTTTATAATACAAAGGATTAAAAAAATAAAATAAAATTATATACAGGGCATTAAAGAATGTTGTTTAAAAGTAGAAGCCCATTCTCAAGTTTTTATTTATAAAATTGGAAAAAAATTGTGCTATCATGAACAGTAAAAAAAAAAAAATAATTTAAATATAGTCTTGACCACATAATTTTGGGCATACCCATTACTGTCCACTTTTGTTTAAATAATTTATTTATTATAAAACAGTTTTGTCCGGTAAACAGATGAGTGAGTCGTTTTCTATTCGGATTTTAGACGCAGGAACTTTGATAAATAAAATACCAAAAAAGAAAACAACAATACCTAATTTTATAAACACAAAAAAAACATATTTTTTTGATAACCCTATACAAACACAAAATAATTAATCACTTACCTTCGGAAGAACCCAAAGTATCACTATAGACCTCCGTTTCGTCCGGAACTACCTCCCCTTGACCGTGCGCGGGCATTTTGTTACTGTAGGTTCGTGAAATCACAGATAACCGCGGGAAATTTAAAAAATTATCAAAATATTTTTCGGCGACTAAGAAAAACTCATTGATATGTACCGAAGGATAAAAAAGTTTTGTGTTGAAGTTAGAAGTGATTCCTCGTATGATTATACGACTGAACCACAGTTTTACTAGAGGTGACCGCGACTTAAGTGAGTCGGTACTAAGAACAAGACGATGTTTTAAAGAGTTGAAGTGTGACGTCGACTAATGCGGGATTTTGCCTTGTAAAATTCGTACTAAATTTTCTCGATGCGTTTTTACCCGCAATTTTGTGGAGATATTGCAGTGAATAAGAGATCTTGTGATTTTTTTAAAGGATTTCACTGGCTTGAAACGAGAGGGTTATGGCTCTTTCAATTCAATAAATCAGAAATGTTTGCAGAATAAGATGCTGAACCTGGAGTTAATTTTAAGAAGAAAATTTCAAATAAAACTTTGTCCCAAATATCTTAATAGTCTCTGGACCAGTAATGAAATGGACATCATAAAAGAATACTTTTAAAAACACTTTTTGAGGATTCCTTTTAAAGAGTCTACCACGAATATTCATAACGCCATTCATACCGCCATATATGGAAGCGGCGCTTTAACCCAGTCTGTCATTGTCAAATGTTTCGGTTGTCGGACTGAGCAAATGCTTCACTTTTTTCGTTTAAGTTTATCATAATGTTTAACCTGCAATTTTTAAACATTGTGCCAAAAAATCGTAGGAAAACTTTCAAACTGTAAAAAGAGCTTAAAAGATGCTTGTACACGTTAATTTTTTAGTTTTTTATGGTAAAATTACGTTTACAAGATAGCCCAAAAATAAGCGGGGACCAACAACTTATTTTTTCTGAACAGAAATACCTATTTTTATTACATTTTTAAATTTGGCGTTAAATTTTAACTTCGTTTTTGTACTATTTTCTATACCTAATGTTTACAGTTATCGAAAAATTTACTCATGAACATAAACGAAGAGTAAAATAATTAAATCAATGGTCGTCGCTTACTTTTGGACTACCCTGTATACAATACTTTGCCGTAAAAAATGAAGCCATTTAAAAAGCTCAGCTTTTTTGGGTCTTTTTTTATCTTTTGACATCCCACGAAGGCATTTGCCTAAATATCAGATGTTTAACCCATCGTTTCTCCTGTTCCGTCAACGTTGACCAAGCACTGAAACATGCAGTTATGCATCTCACAGCACCTTTTAGACGTATGCGCGGTAGTACCACCACGGTCGTTATTTTTAAATAACTACTACCTAAATATGTCTCTCTAGAGATAGAAAAAATATAAATAGAAAAATGCTGCGGATTTTTACGTCAAATTCAGTGATTATATATTTTGTTATTACCTTTGATTTTAAAGTTATTACAGAAAGTTGTTTTTTTAATGGATCTCTGGATTCGTATCTCTAAATTTTTTAAATTTATATATTTTTTTCTATCCCTAACATCAAGCAAGTTACAAGTGCCTGGCCAAATTGACAACATTTTTTGAATGAAAAACGCTTTGTATTACTCACTTACACTTTACTTTTACCACTAAATTTTTTTTAAAAATCGATACCGAGATTGTTTTATTTCTTTTGGTTTTCGCTTTACCCTGCAAGGTCAACAAAACGGCTTTACCCTGTACATGTTTTTTTATACGTTTGAAAATTAATCAGATATCTGAATTTTTTAATCGTAAATTAGTAATTTAATGTTATTGTTTTCTTATAAAACGGGGCTGTTGTGGATAATAATAATGTTTATGATTCACTTAACTAACACTATTATTATAAAATTAAAACTTAATTATAAAATTCGATCAAATAATTGGATTTCAGTGAACTTGACTAATTTTCAGTCACAAGACACGCAATATTCGATAAGTTCCCGACCACGATTAGCCACCGCGCCCTCCCGATTTACGTTCTTGGTTTTTACCAGCTGAATCTAAACAATTTTCGCATAAAGAAAAGATGTTTGTCATTAATAATCCTATTGACAAAACGTGTTTTCTGTGTACTAATAGTGTTATATTTTTTTTATGGCGACTTTTCTCTTTCATAATTAAAAGCATCAGTAGTTTTTGTCCATCATGGTACCCTACATTTTAGTATGTTTTTGGGCGAGTAATATATTTACCTAGGTTTTACTAATATTGCAGTTTCATTATACAGGGTGTCCGGAAAGTCAACAATAATACTGAAAAGAGCTGATGGTACAGTCCATAATCATCCAGAGATACATAAAATGAGCTATGTAAAAATCTATGGTTTTCCGAGATATTAGAGGCCAACATAAAAACTAAAAGTTCTCTTCAAAAAATCGACATTGTTTACACGGATGGACTTGACTGTACCTGTTTGATTTTTGGTATTTTAAAAAAAAGGTATACTTCATAAAGAGTTTGCTTATTTGCATTTAATATATCGGGTGATTCAAAATTATGAAAATGTTATTAAAATGCCAATACCAATAATCGTTTATCGAGGTCATTTTTTGGATGTTAATATGTTGTTCCACCAGCCCTTTTAATATTATTGTTGACATATTAATACTAAATAGGAAAAATTGCTTTTTAATGTTTCAATAATTATTAGAGCGATACTCTACAATTGTTTCGCCTTTCTAGGGCTTTATCAAGAGTACTTCGTATACTAAATTTAAAAAAGAGAAATATTTACAAACAGAACCATTTAACACGTTTTTTTCCCAAAAAGGTCTATAAAATATTATTAGGGGTTTTATTATGCGGCCCAGATGTGGTAATAAATTGTTGCGTAATTGGCATATCTGCGAAATTTATTTGATCATTGGTTAGTTCTGGTTGGTTCCACTTTGACCAATATATTCCGCATTACAGTCTGCGCAATTAACTTTATAAACCCTGGCATATCTAATTTTTCTGTTTTGTCTTTATTGTTAACTAATAATCTACCTAGGTTACTCTTATTAGCATAAAAAACAGAATAAAAGAACGCAAAACATCAATTTTAAATGGGTTTAAAAAACACAGGCATTTCAACACATTATATAGAACAAAACCACTTTATAGATCTTAATAATGTTAAACTACTCCATAGAAAACAAAGGTAAAAAATTAAATTTATATGAACAACTAGAAATTAAAAAATCACTTATAGACAATACAACTCTTTCTACCAATGATCAAATAAATTTCTGAATATGCCAATTACAAAATAATTTATTACCACATCTGGGCCACATAATAAAACCCCTAATAATATTTTATAGACCTTTTGGGAAAAACGTGTTAAATGGTTCTGTTTGTAAATATTTCTTTTAAAATTTAGTATATAGTACTCTTGATGGAAGCCCTAAAAGGCGAAACAATTGTAGAGTAATGCTCTAATAATTATTGAAACATTAAGCAATTTTTCCTATTTAGTATTAATATTTAAAAAATGTTTCACAAGAAACCAACTGCGGATACAATTCAGTGTATTATTGTTGACTTTCGGACACCATGTATAAGCTAAGTGAAGAGAAATATGTGTTTGTTCAATGAGACCTAATAATATAAGTCTTACTCATTGAATGTAATATAAAAATAATCCTTAATATTTAACATAAACCTATTGCATCTACTTAGCCAAAGCAGCATCTGTAGAGCTTAATTTTTTTATAGAACCAGAAAATATTATTTCGTTTTTATCTGTACCTACCATGGGCTTTGTATAGGCATGAGAGCAGCTGCTCGCTTAGCCATATTACAGATTTGCTCGTAGATATGAAATTAATACCCTTAATACCCAATATTTAAGGGTTGGGCAATAAAAAATACATTGGTAATGAATAATGAATAATAGACTCTCTGCCATCCACCAGATGCGGGGATGTAAGGGGATAAATCCTGATACAAGGAGTCATCTTTGTATAGTAGTTACCTAAAAAAATAACGTTTGTGGTGGCACTACCGCGTTGTCTATAAAATGCTGTGAAATGCAACAACTGCATCTTTCAGTGCTTGGACATGGAAAAACCCGGCACCTACGATTCTGGAATTTTATTTATTTATTTATTTATTTTTGGCCAATGGGAACAAACGTTATTAAAAATTTTAAATAAAAATAGCACATCGGAAATGGCTCTTCCTCAGCCAGGGACATCAGATGAAAATGAACCCGAGCTGGAAACTGGACCGGCAACATCAAAAACAGGCTTACACTCAAGGTTAGTTTATATTTGTAAGGTTGCGACATATCCTTAACTTTTAGGCGGTTCGAGGTCGGGGACGCAAGGAAGGGCACTCCACGGAGAAAAGTTGGCAAGACCGGGTAAAATTAAAGCTGATGATCAATCCAGTGGCGTCTAGAATTTGCGCATTTCATTTTGCATTGTTTTGGAAGTGATATTTGTTGAAAGATGTAATTCCAAATGTTTTTTATTTAAAGTAAAAGAATTTACAACTTAATTATACCTAATTAAAAACTGTTGTGTAAACGGTTGTTCTACTAATACAATAAACTGTATATCTCCGGCACTGAACAACATTGTCGAAAAATGGGAGATGTGACGTCATAACACGTCAAAGCAATATGGCCGAATGTCGCAACCTTATATAGACCGAATTTGGCTTACACTATTATTAACGTTTCTAAACTTTATTCTATCAAGATAATTTTAGTTAACTGGGATTTCATAGCCCTTTTTAATAATTAGAACCACACCTTGCTTGTGACCCTCAATATTTATTTAATGTTGTAATTACTTATAAAATTTAACTGTTACCTTTTAGGAAGTAATTATTTAATATTTATTTATGTAAAATAACGGTGCTTTTTTTTATAAATATTTATTTTTCGTTCGTGTTCCACGGAATTATTGCTTTTTTTTGCTTAAATTTTACTGGTCTACAAAATAATAAAAAAAAGTAGTCTATGCTGGGTATATATCGGCCAAGATTTTCATAAGTATTTTTTCCCGCTAAACGCAAATCTAAAGTCAAAACAAGGGGACAAACTAATATTTTTCTTCAAATAAAAAGAAGGGCTTTGTAGCATTCGTTTCAAAAGCCCTGTGATTGTCTACTAAACGGCATTTTGTTTTTAAAAAACAGCCCAGCCGTTACACACAGCAGTTTCTAGGTGAGTTTCTAGGTGAGCCCCAGATCGTTGCTCTTGATATATCCAAAGCTTTTGACCAGGTCTGGCATGCCGCACTTCTTAATAAACTTCCCTCATATGGTCTTTCAACTAAACTCTGTACTTGGCTTTCTAGTTATCTATCTGATCGTCGTATATCAGTTATTGTGGACGGCCATTCTTCAGTTCTGGCACCAACATTGTTTCTTCTTCACATCAACGACCTTCTCTCGCCCACAACTAATTCCATTCATAGTTTCGCCGACGATAGTACCCTCCACTCCAGTTTTCAGGTTCCTAAACCCATCACTAAACCTGACTTGGAAAACAAACGCAGGGCGATGCAGATATCTCTTTCGCAGGATCTTAATTTAATATTGGATTGGGGCGCCAAAAATCTCGTCCATTTTAATGCATCCAAAACACAATCATGTTCCTTGTCGCGAAAAGAGTCATCAAATACTCATCCTCTACTTATGAGCGGCCAAGTTTTACAGAGCAAAGACACCTTCAATCTTGTGGGCGTCACATTTGAAAGTAACCTTAACTGGCATAAACACATTGTATCTATAGCCACGGCAGCTTCAAAAAGCTTGGATTTCTCTTTCGAGCCAAAAAGTATTTTTCCGCTTCTAATTTATACACTTTATATGTGTCCCAAATCCGACTTCCCTTGGAATATTGTTTCCATATCTGGGGCACGGCGTCCCCCACAACCCTAAGTATTATTGATTCTATTCAAAGAAGAGCTATTCGTCTCATTAATGATCCTTCACTTACAGAAAGGCTTCCCTCTCTTGCCCATCGTCGGGCTGTGGGGGATTTATCGCTTTTTATAGGTACTTTCATCGCTTCTGCTCTGAAGAATTGTCCAGTATAGTTCCTCCACTCACGGTTCCCAACAGAGAAAGTCGTGGTTCCGCGCGTATGCATCCCTATACGGTCCAACTGGACAGGCCTCGAACTTCTCACTTTGTTCGTTCTTTTATCCCTAGAGTTTCTAGATTGTGGAACCTGCTGCCCGCGGAAGTTTTTCCTTCCCCCCAAATCTTCAAGTATTTAAGTCCCGTGTCAACAAACTCCCTCTTACCTCGCTTAAGACACCCAAGCCTTCGTGGTTTGTCCAAAGATAAAAAAACTCGTCGGGTTAAATATTTTTTGCTGCAATAAATCATTGTTCACAAAAGGGTTTCCTTACTTTATCATTTTTTGTGTACTTGGCGGCATCGTTTTCAGAATAAATTAAATGTGGGCACATCTTTACTTGCACAAATTGGCGTACACAAGTCAGTTTGCGCAAACTGCATAAGCGTGAAAACGCACTATTATGATGAATTTTCAGTATGTTTTTTTTTTTATTATTTATCCGCAGTGGAATTTTAAATTTAGTAACACATATATTAAAAAAAGTAATGGCGGAAATTATTTTAACTTGATGTTTACACTGTACCTGTATACATAAGTCGATAATGACTGGTGTTAAGTTTGACTTTGATGTTTCTATCAGTTAGTCAGTTGGCATTTTTTATTTAACGATTTGCTCAAAATGGAAGAAATTCCACAAAATATAAGAGAAAAGGCCATAAAAGCGACCGAAAATCTTTTGCCAGTTAAACCAGGGCAACAGCATGATCGGGAGTATGGCATATTTGGTATTTGGAAAGATGCGAACGCAATTCCGAAACCGTTTTAATGGTATATTTTCAGGAACTGGTAAGTTATTGATTTTATTTTAATACATATGTTTAACAAACTTTATTATTTTTAGTCGGAAAAATACAGTCCGAACTCTCTCTCTGGACCAAGTATTCCACCCTAAGGTCTACGTTAATGGTCTATGAAAATATAGACATTTCGCAATACCATCGTCTCATATCTTTTTTAAAAGTTAAGTCGAAAGGATACGTCCTTTGGAAGTAGAACAAATATTAAAATTTATTAATGGACTGTTCTTCTATACAGAATAGCGTTAGTGCTACCACCGCTGCTACCATCACAAAAAACACCGAAATAAAGTTTAATTTTTAGTATTGTTTAAAGAAAAATTATTTTTGTATAAACTTGATCTTTATTGTGAGAGAAATAAAATTGGATAAGCAATAAAATTTCCATATTAGCGCATTAGGGCATTATAAGCGGGCATTATCATAATGCCCGCTTATAATGCCCAAGGTGTGATAGCAGGTATTATTGCTACCATAACATATTCCGTTTCTAAGGTATTACAGATCAATAATAGATGGGTAAAAACAATAATAGTTATTTATTAGATAAGTGAGTTATATTCATATAAGTCACGCAAGAAAAGTTTAACTCTCGAGCCCGAAGGGCGAGAGGTAATTTTCTTAAGTGACTTATATGTAATAACTCACGTGTCTAATACAAAATTTTATCCAACACTTTCGTATAAATCGTTTTTAATATCGAAAATAATTTGAAAACGTCATCCATTATTTGTTACTTGTCATTGTCAACACCAGCAACAAAATTTTTGTATTTTTGGAAAGCAAGCTTGTTTGGTTGTAATGCATTTTTTGGTAACTAGTCTATAATTCACTAGTGAGCTAAAGGGTACTTTAGCTCACTAGTGACTTATAGTACACTTTATATCCTCAAAATCTGATCAATTATGTAGATATTATATGTAAGTGTTGGAACTTACCCATTTTCTCGTCATGAAAACATCAAAAAAACTAGCAGAATTTTTTTATGGTCGTAGTTAAAAATAAAAACTAACAAAGAAGTTAAATAAAATTAACAATAAAATACAGTTTGTTGTATCACCCAAATCAATAATAATTTTCTACCATTATGAAATAGTTCTGTCAAGGTTTCTCGAATAAGAAAGGTTAGTTAAATTAAAACTAATTATCCTTTATAATTAAAGAACTTCAACCATCAGATTTTTGACCTTGTCTTAGTAAATATTTTATTGGCAAAATTATACAGGCTGCAGGTGTAATGCTTTGTTTCACGTATATTGTTTTTTTTTCGTTAAAACAATTATTATTTTAATTAAAAAATAGGTCAATTATTGAATGGAACTCAAAAATAATCGTTATTTTTAGGTTGGTGATTGCAGCCATAGCCAGTTAATTAAAAAACTTAAGAGAAGGTTGTTTAACAACAAAGTATAGAAGGAACAGTTTAAAAATGTAAAATTCGGTGCTCTTTGATAAGAAAAAAAATCACAAAAAGTTTAAAGCAAATAAATCGGCATGCTTGTCTTCGCGGCCGCCTTTTGCTATATTTCTTTTATGATATGCCGGTTGATGCAGCTGGTCATCGCACTATGGGATGGAAATTAATTTTTTTGGTCAAAATTCTGAAACTTATTAATCTAACTTAAAATGAGGTGCTTTTTACTGGAAAAAATATTATAAATTATTACAAATGCTTTTTGGAAACCTAAAACTTATTATATGTTATTATAAATTTACACCCCACTTAACATTATTATTTTTTATTGTACAAAATAAACTAAAATGTCAGCTTGTTTGGTTAATTCGGTAGTATTCTAATCAGTAATCCGATGATTATTATCTCATATGATATACAGGGTACGACAATAGGTATGGTTTTTTGAAATGGAATACGCTAAATATTATATCACCACCAAAAAAATCTTTTAAAATGCTTTAAAATATACTACATTTGATGTGTCTCTCAATTAGTTTCGGAAATATGACCATCCAAATCTGAAAAATAATTTTTAAATTATTCTTAGAAGCGTAATGAGAAATACATCTTTCCAACTTTTTTATTTTTTTAACGTATAAAATAAATAAAAAACACTGTTTTGTTGGGTAGATTCTGTTAGAATCCATATCTTTCATCAGAATGCTTTTATCTTTTAGGATATACAGTGTAGGACAAAACATATTAAATTTTAAAATGGAAAACCTTGTAAATTATAAAAAAATCTTGTATCTGTCCTTACACTCAGAAGTGGCAAAAAGTAGGAAAGCAATTGTAAGTACAAAAACTGATAAAAGAAAAAGGTAAAAAAATCTTTGACAAAAAGTAGCGAGACTTCATGAGACTGCATCGGAAACACAACAATAGCTCTTATTATTTAAACTCTTTTACTTTTCTTAAGTAAACAAGGGTAATAATAAACTAAGTAGATTAAATGTTGTATATTTATGTTTACTTAAAATACATTTTCAAGTTTCTTATTACCCCAATAGAAGTCGTCATATCCTTTTATAATTTTGCGTACATGTAGTTTGGAGTATCTACTCTAGAAATACACAGCATAAGCCATTAAAATTTCAAAGTTGTTTTTTGGCCAAAATAATGGATTTCTATCCCATAGTGTATCGGCGAGTCGCTGTAAAGGGTAGCGGCGCCTTTGTATAAAATAGTCCGATTGCAGGCGGCCTTTTTTTATGTTTTTGTATTATTTTCAAAGGGTACCGAATTTGCGCTTTTAAAATGTTCTTACTTGAAGAAATGCTCTATATTGGTTAGGCGGATTCATTTATTCAATGGTCTTTTTGTTGGGTACACGCCAAAGAATCTATCTGGAAAGAATGGGACCGCTTCGGTCCTGGTCTTGAGGTATAGCGTGCTGACCTTGTTCAGCCTATTGACCCTATGAACTGGCCGGTCGCCTAAAATAAAATAAAGAAAAACCCCCAAAAAATTCTAATTAAAAACGACGTTTCGGTGGCAAGTCCAGCCACCGTTGTCAGAAGTTAAAATTTTGTTAAAAATTAAAAAAAAAAAAAATATTTTAATTAAAAATTATTAAAATGTTGGGATTTTAGTTTTTGCAAACTCTGAAATAAGGCTGGACATTTGTGTCATGATGTGATGATTTTTTATTTAAATTTTTTAATTTTATTTATTTTAACTCTGACAACGCCAACGGTGGCAGACTTGCCACCGAAACGTCGTTTTTAAATTAGAAGTTTTGGGTTTTTGGGGGATTTTTCTTTATTTTGTTTTAGGCGACTTTCGGGCCAGTCCATAGATACAGCCTGATTTTTGGAGAAACTAAAAATGTCGTAGTGAAAATTTTAATAAAATTATTTATCTAAGAATACGAGGGGAAATTGAAAAATTGACGTTTTTGATTTTACCCTATATATCCTTTATTACAAGAAATAGCGAAACCGTAAATAACTGTTTTATAGAATTTTTACGTAGAATCTACAAAAATTAATCGATTTTTTTATACAGAGTTGCGTTAAAAGTTTCGATGCCAACCTAATGTTTTTCTTATAGAACACCCTGTATATTTTTTATACTAAATAACTAGGTCTTGTCACTAAGCAACATTATTAATTTAAAAATAGTTTTAAGAAGATAGAAAGAATAGTTTTAACAAAAAAAATGTGGGACATTGATTAAAAATGTCAGTAAATATAATAGATTAAAAGTTGTTTATTAAATAAGAAATTAATAAAATAAAATATGCTAACAATAATTTAAGAAAATTATTTAATAAAACCATTTAATAATTAAAAATCATGCAACCAGTTTTCCCAAAATTTTGTTTTAAATTTCAAAAATTTTTGGTCCATTTGTCCTCTTGTAAGACCTATCCTGGGACACACAATATATATGGTGTTACAGAACGTCGCTAAGAAAATTTAAGAGTAAATTCTACTATTAAAAATACGAAAAAAGTTCCTATATTCCTAAAATTTCTCGTTCTCAAGATACAGGGTATTTTTTTTTAATATCCTAAATATCCTTTACATAATTTTGTTTAAATTTTTTAATGTTATATATGGCATTAAGTGGGTAAATTATCACTACCTGAATTACATTTAATAAGTCCAGTGGCGTCTCGAGCGCAACTGAAGGTTTATTTTTAACAAAAGAAAAACGGTTGGTACGCCACCGACTGTGTGAATGGGTCTAAAAGTTTTATGTCCCTTTTAGATTAATCAAATAAATTTAAAAAATAAAAATACAGCTTTTAAGTCGCTTATTTTTTTTTTTTCGTACCTTGGTTAGTTGAAGAGGAAACTTTTTCTGTTAAAAATAAGGTTTTATATTTTTCAAAACTAAAGGCTAATTTAATTGAAAACTGCAGTCTTTTAAATTTATAATGAATAACTAAAATTATGTCCCTTTAACTTCAAAATAAAAGTTAGCTACTGCTGTATAAATACACAAAATTTAATAACTTTATTATAATAATAAATGTAATTTAAGACTTTATTGAAATTGAAATTTTAAATTTCGCGCCATTACTACACATGCTGCAACTGCTCGCAGCGCCTTTCGAAACGCAACCCAAATAACCGTTGTTTAAGTACTCGACAACAGATGGCGCCACAACACCTAATTTCCAAGTTGAAGGGATCGGGACTCCTATTCAAGTTTTATCGGCACGCACATTTTATCAACTTAGTTTTATTATATACTAGTTATGATTCCTGGCTTTGCTCGGGAGTTGATATGAGACCCAAATAACCGTTGTTCTGAATGAAGTTCAAATACTGACAACAGATGGCGCCACTACACTTAATTTCCAAGTTGAAGGGTTGGAAGAGTCCTTATATCTTTAAAAATACGCCCTTTAGGGTAAAACGGGAACTTTCTTGTTCGAGGGGGGATAAAGGGCTATCACACTATATAAGTCCCTTTATCGTATCGGGACTCCTTTTCAAGTTTTATCGGCACGCACATTTTATCAACTTAGTTTTATTATATACTAGTTATGATTCCCGGCTTTCGCTCGGGGAGTTGATATGAGACCCAAATAACCGTTGTTCTGAATGAAGTTCAAATACTCGACAACAGATGGCGCCACTACACTTAATTTCCAAGTTGAAGGGTTGGAAGAGTCCTTATATCTTTAAAAATACGCCCTTTAGGGTAAAACGGGAACTTTCTTGTTCGAGGGGGATAAAGGGCTATCACACTATATAAGTCTCTTTATCGTATCGGGACTCCTTTTCAAGTTTTATCGGCACGCACATTTTATCAACTTAGTTTTATTATATATAATGATAATTAAAATTATGTCCCTTTAACTTCAAAATAAAAGTTAGCTACTGCTGTATAAATACACAAAATTTAATAACTTTATTATAATAATAAATGTAATTTAAGACTTTATTGAAATTGAAATTTTAAATTTCGCGCCATTACTACACATGCTGCAACTGCTCGCAGCGCCTTTCGAAACGCAACCCAAATAACCGTTGTTTAAGTACTCGACAACAGATTGCGCCACCACACTTAATTTCCAAGTTGAAGAGTTGGAAAAGCCCTTATATAAGCCCTTTAGGTTAAAACGGCAACTTTCTTGTTCGAGAAGGGATAAAGGGCTATCACACTATACAGGGTGACCGGAAAGGTAAGGTTAAAAATTATTGGGGTGATAGAGTGAGCCAAAATAATGTTAGTACTTCATATAAAAAAGTTCTATCGCGCTTCCTTGGGGAGTTATTGACCCTTAATGTTGGAATAAAAAATATGTATTTTATTTTTAACTTTTAAACAGTTGCCACAATAAAAATAATATTTGGGCATTTAAATTAACTCATACCAATGTTTTTTTCTACAGGCAGTAAGTCATAATTATACAGGGTGAGACGATTTTTTTCGTTTATTGTATGCATTTAACTTTTTAAGTGTTATCGGCACGTACATTTTATCAACTTAGTTTTATTATATATAATGATTTTTGAGGAGCAAAAAAATAGGTCCTTCTTTGCTCACTTCTAAATATTCAACTCTAATGTTGTTTATTGTTGTTTTCTAACTTCTACTACCTATTTCAATTCAATTTTTCAGGGGTGGCCCGGGACACCCCTGGCCTCCCCTGGCGCCGCCACTGCCGGGCAAACGCGTCACTTTTTTGGCGGACAAGTTTACAACAATGTTTTACATGTAATTTTTAAACAGTAAAAGTGGTGAAAATATGTATAACAAAAAATTTGTTTCTAATGGGATAGCTTAAGGCATAAAAATCTATTCATATATATATTTTTTACTTAACAGTTCAGAAATTATAAATAAACAAAGCACAATATTTTAATTTCTATTATTATGTATTTTTAATTAAATTACCATTATAAATTTGCATCTGATAAATTTTAATAAATGCTAATTGATCCGGAAGTATAAGGCTAAAAGGCAAAAAAGTGACGGTAATAAAAAACTTTTGGAGGCAAAATTTCGTGATTTTGTAATTATTTCCTAAATCAAATTATAACTTTAGTTGTATTGGTTTTTTAATATGTAAATAACCGTAATAACTGAATAATGATATACAGGTAGGAGGGATGGCAATGATACATCGACTATTTTTAAATATCGATAATATTCGTCGATATTTAGTTCTCGATATATCGATATATCAATATCGAATATTTTCGATATTTGTAGTAAATAAGACAATATTAAAAAGCGTGTTTCACTTAAATTTTTCGAAAATGTGATAAATGTTGTACAGTGAAATTTAAAAAAAAACTAAAGTATCAAGCCTATTTTTACTATAATTCCATATTTATTTACCCATCACTACCTAATAAGACAAAAAAATGATATGTAATATAAGAAAAATATATCGATGTTTTTTTACTCCCAAATATCGATGTACAGGGTGATTCAAAAATAGATCACGAAACTTAAGGGGATGATTTTACTTGCCAAAATAAAAATTTTTCGCCATATTGCATTTAACCAGTCCAGTTGATATTTGGCACACAATTCGGGCTTTGCAGATTCTAAAATTTTAAGACAAAAGTACTTTTTTAAATACCGCTAGAGGGCACTTTACCTAAAACTTAAAATTCATTTTACATCATAACTTTTTATTTTGACAGATATCGCAAAGCTGGGGGCGCCATTTTATAGTCAATTAAAAACTTAAAAATAAGGTACTCTTTATTAAAAGTCGATAAACCTCACCTTTTAGGCACCAATCGACAACAAAATTTTTATCAATTTCAATCAAATTACCTACATACATACAGTATGTCTAGTAACTCAACCGACAAACTTAACCAAACGATTCTACAACAAAAAATAAGAAAAAACTTCATATAAACATATGTCCTAAACGTCTTAGTTCTGGGTAGCTTTCCAGTGACGAAAATTTTTGTGCGTCACGCTCCAGGGCTTGAAGCTCTTGAACTGCTCTAAAAGTTAGTCACTGGAACGCATCCTTAGACAAGGAAAGATAGATACTTTAAGAAATTTTAAAATTTCGTTGTTTTTATCGTTTCTTGGCCTTATAATAATAATTTCTTTTAAATATCTAATTCAATTTTAAATAAATAATTTTAAAAATCTATCCTTAATCATAAAAAAAATGTGTGAACCACAAAAACCAAAGAGGGGTTGGTGCATGAGGGGCAAGGGGAAAGAAAAACGGAGTAGCTCAGGTGCATAACACTTTCCGTCACTGGAACGCCATAAAGTAGAACGAAATGCTCCTGAGGTACTCGGCAGCGCTCTATTTGCGTCACTGGAAAGCCACTCTGGTTAGAACGCGGACGGAGGGTACGGGGTGCCGGTGTTTGTATTTTGCCACGGCTTTTAAGTGCGCATGTTCGTCTACCCATTCATTTGTTTACTGCGCGAGGTCGTAAAAATCCGAAAAATGCTTCTTGCCACTGCGGACCTAAATGTAGGTTATCTATGGTATCAACATAGTGTTCTAACAAAAAAGTTTCATGACACAGTGATATAGTTTCTTGACAAATTGGCGCAGTGAGTAGTGTCGCGCATATAAAGGAGGAGTGGGAGGAGTTTCAGCCACGGTTTTAGCACGAAGGTGTCATGACACAATCAAATTCTTTCTTGACAAATTGGTGCAGTGCGTTGTGGTGCAACGCTCGGGTGACAGCACATAACACTAACTATGATTGTCTTGTGTTTTTGTAGTTTTGCCATAAAATGCTTTATTTAAAAATGTTGGGTTCTAGGTTTTGTTAAAATATGGCAAATACACACCTGGACAAAAAAAACCGGACCATTGAAATTTTGTTCAAATTCAATCTTAAATAACTTTTAGGTTTTTGACAGATTTCAATTAAGTCTTGGTGCAGTTGTAGCTCCTTTCATCAAAATTATTATTTAATATGAGGATTTAAAAAAGTTTTATAGGATTAGGTGTAATACGAGAAAGAGCCAAATGTTGCATTTTGACTCAAATTTTCGAACATCCTGTGGAATAATTTGATTTTAAAGCCCTATTTATTTTTTATTTTAATTATATCGGTATCTCTATTCTAAAAGAAAGTATACAGTTTTAAAGAAAACAATTTAATTTAATTATGATGGTCATAATATACGTTATAAGGCAAACATATTGGGAAAACATAAGACTTGGATGCTCATATTTCCGAAACAAATAAAGAAAGGTTTACAAATGTAGTGTTGTTTTAAAGGTTCTTAAAATATCTGGTCACTGGCTGTTTATTTTTTGAAATCACACCTTTTGTCGTACCCTGTATATCTTATGAGCTAACAGAAATATGATTACCGATTTGCAAGCTACGAAATTAACTAACAGTCACGTACCCCGGCTGCATTTTCATATGTTACCGACGGAAAAAGCGCTCGAGTCGCCGAATACCTATCTGTAAGTTGCCGACGTATTTTTGTTTACGTCTGTAACATAAATGAGATGATCAGACATTTTATTCTTTAGCATGTCAAACAGTTGCAGTAAATATTCGTTACTGATCGTTGATTAAATTCGATATTTCTGTAAGGAAAAATGAGGTGAAATTAGCATAAACAATTTCCCTTCTTCTTCCTTAACTTAATTACAGTAAAACAAACTGTTATATTTTTTCCATGTTAATATGCTTTATCAGTTGGGCTATTTTATTCTGTCTATGTTACAGACGTAAACTAGGAATACGTCGGCAACTTAATGAGAACAGTATTCGGCAAACCGAACGCCTGTTTTTGTCGGTAACATATGAAAATGCACCCAGCTAGTCCGATACCTGAAACATGTGTTTGAGCCTTAAAGTTTTATAACTCTAACCCTTATTACCATTTTTCGCAAAATGTTTTAAAATTGCATGGTTAACATTGTGGTAAATTGTCCGACAAAACAAGTGACGCTTTCGCCTAGTCCGACACTCGAAACATTGACATTGACAGGCTGGGTTAAAGCGCCGCTTCTATACTATGTATATGGCGGTATGAACATTCGTGGTAGACTTGTCAGAAGGAACCCCCTAAAAGGTTTTAAAAGTGTTTTATCATGAAGTAAATTTCTTTACTGGTCCAGGGACTAAGACGCAGAAGCAGTAGATTGATCTTTTCCAACATGATAATTAAACTGACAGTTTTTGATTGATAGAATCAATACTATTGACGAGATAACATTATTTGTTGTTCAATATGTTTGTTCCTGCAGGCTGTCAGAAATGTTTGCAACCGTTCGGATTCTGCGCATGTCAAATTTGTCGTTCCATCAGCAGTGCTATGTTTCTAACATTATACAATTGTTTGTTTTTTCAGCAGTTTTAAGATGTTGGAAACTGTAGGTTTGTTCCAGCAGGCTGTCAGAAATGTTTGCAACCGTTCGGATTCTGCGCACGTCAAATTTGTCGTTCCAGCAGTGCCATGTTTGTAACAGTATACAATTGTTTGTTGTTCCAGCAATAGTTTTAAGATGTTGGAAACATGTTGGAAACAGTTTAAAAAGTTTGCAAACTTTCTTCAAACATTACTGACAAATTTTTAACATAACCTTTCTTGTATTAACGTATAAGCAGTATGCACGCCTTGTTTATTTTTCGTTCCAGCAGAAAACTGTTGCCAACATTTCTGACTAATGTTTGTAACAATTTCTGCGTTTTACGATTGTTGCTAACATGTTTTCAACATTCTGCTGGAACAAACCTTATATTGCATCAATAATATTGACCGTGTGAGGGTGGCTTAACATGACACTAAATTAAATTTTTATAAAATTACGAACTCCATTTATAAATAGATTTTTTTAATAGTCAACAGATGGAGCCTCATTGTATTTTGTACCTACTAGAAAATATGAAATTATTATAAATAAATATGTATTTTAAGGTTAGAAAATGTAAAACACAAAACCAAAATGTCATTTTATAATTTACAATTTTTGGTGTCCTCAGACTTACGTCGGTAATTGAGGACTTTTGATGTAATTAAAAGAATAGGTGATCTGACTCTTGGGCATACCAGAAACGTAATTTACGTCTAGCGTCTACCTGAGCATTGAACCCGAATGTTGCCAAATTGATGATTTTTGGCATTCGGAAGTTTTTCGGGGCGCTGATTACGAATCTAAAAGAATTTTCAGTCGACGTTCCCGTTAGTTAACGCTAATTTTCTAAGCTAAATTTACACAAAAACAAATATTTTCCCTTCTTTCTGTTTATTATAACAGTCGTGCTGCTTTTCGGGATCAATGCTACGGTAGGCGCTAGACGCATATATATGCTAGACGTTAGTGAACGTACGGTTCAGAGCATCGCAGATGTCTAATGTCCGAATGTCTACCAACCGCCGACCAATGTGGCCAGGTTAAAATTTTAGGTAGCGGTAAAAATGACATTAAACCTATTCTAACAACGCTTATTGTATTTTATACCTAAACCGATCTTACCATTTACAGCATAATTTTAATTAAGTGTACTGTTAAACCACCTTTAACGCCTTTCTACACTACGCCGGATTTGCCGGTTAAGCAGAGTGATGAAAAAAGTTATATGGAGCCTTTGATTTTGGCGTGACTTTCCGGGTTCTCAACGTGTGAAAGGTCTCATAAGACTCCCATACACTTCGATAGCGTAGGTCCGTCGGCGTCACCTGGATTTCCAGATTCCGCTAATATGAAAAAAGCATATATAGGCTGTGAGATGTACACTAGTTGAAAAAATTAAAGGATGCAGAAGCGATCCTTTTTTTACCGCCAATACTTTAAACCGTCTCTCAGATATTTATTTGTTATTTGGTGCATTTGCTAAACAGCGGCAAAAATCTTTTATAAAAATATTTTTAAAAAATAACAGTGACGTCTGTACAACATATTTGTATGGGCTAATTTTCAGGGAAAAATGGTGCGTCACTGCTTTTTCCTAAAATAGAAATTATTTTTTAAAACCCCCACTGAATTTAGAACAAAGATCTCAACTTTTTTCCCAAACAATACATAGTTTTTAAAGAAAAAATAAGAACCACTTTGATGTGTGACAAATTTGTTAATAAAAACTTCACAAAAATAATTGGAAAATTTTAGGGTTTTTAATGTAAAAATGTTTTACAAATCATTTTTTTTTTAATTTTCAACACCACACCCTGCAGTACAAACACTAAGACGTTTAGGATATATATTTATATGAAGTCTTTTCTTATTTTTTGTTGTAAAATCTTTTTGGTTAAGTTTGTCGGTTAAGTTACTCGGACACCCTGTATGTATGTAGAGTGAATTTGATTGAAATTGATAAGACTTTGATGTCTATTGGTGCCTAACGGTGAGATTTATCGACTTTAATAGAAGAGTACCTTATTTAAGTTTTTGATTGTCTATAAAATGGCGCCCCCAGCTTTGCGATATCGGTCAATATAAAAAAGTTATGATGTAAATTAATTTTAAGTTTTAGGTAAAGTGCCCTCTGGCGGTATTTAAAAAAAGTGCTTTCTCTTAAAATTTTAGAATCTGCAAAGCTCGATTTGTGTGCCAAATATCAACTGGATTGGTTAAAAGAAATGCAATATGGCGAAAAAACCAAAATAAAAATTGAACTGACATCTTGTAACTCGAAAACGAATGACATTGTTGAAAAATTATATGAAGCTCTACCCTTATTTTGTCAAGTAGAATTACCCCTTAAGTTTCGTGATCGATTTTGAATCACCCTGTATTTAAAATAATCTTGAGTTTTGAGTCGCTCTAATCGCCATCATTGGGAGGCTAACCCCCCAGCCGCCCCCTAATTGCGCCGAGTGTTGGCAGATCCATATCGGAAAATAATATGTAGGTATATTAGGTTGGTATTGTGAATATGAAATTTATTTGCAAACATTGTAAATTTGTAAATGGGTTTTTTCCGTAATTAAATAAATAAATAAATATATAAATACTCTCTGGTTTATATTGTCGCCAGAGAGGTAATATGTATTTTGGAGGTAGATTAAGACACATTTTTATTTATTAAAACGGTATAATATATTTTATTAAATACCTATAAACTATATAAAAAGGATAATACTAAAAATATAAAGATTATATAGAATATGGATTTTCAAAAAGTCTATCTGTATCTTGGGGTGTAAAACATTACTTATTTTATATCATTTGTATAAAAAAACTGATATGTTTTTATGGAAACAGATAGACTTTGAAAAATTATAATGGTAATTTTTTTTAAACAAAATATAAAGATATCCCCAAATATTATATGCCTATTCCACCGGTGTGAATATACAGATCGTTTTAAGAAGAAACTTCAAAAGAACGTGTATTCTAAAATGCTTTTATTTAGGATCTAGGGTGCAAAACTTTTGATATTCCTCGTATATTTTCAGTTTGGCTTGTAGCCTATTGGGCCAAAGTTTAGTAAATAATCACCTGTTTTTTTCCTAATTTTCACATGACATTACATGTATTTAAAATTTTAAAATGTCAAAATAAAATATGTAATTAAAATATTTTGGGTATTTTATTAATATAAAACCAGTAGATTGTGCGCCAACATTTGAATCAGATTTTTTAGAAATGTACAGGGTTTCATATATATTTTGCCACTCACTTTTAACTATAATCAAGAAGTATAAAAACGTCCTGTATAAAAGTTTTATACTTTTTCATGTATAATCTTTTGAGCATAAAAAAGAACCAAGTGCACATCAAAATCTCAAGAAAAATGAAAAGTAAACTTTTTTAAATAGAAAGCTCTCTATATTATGTCATCAATTAAAAGGCCTTTTAAATACCTTCACAAATACCACATTTGATATATCTACTTTTAATAGTTTTCAAAATAATAAATCGGAAAAATAGTAGATATAATTTCCATTATACCTGCCTACGGCATCAAGCCGATACTGTATACCGGGGTATACATGGTCATGCAAAACTGTCACATCTGTCAAAAAGCCAAAGCTCGCGCCCAAATTTGACCGTGTGTATTAAAAAACTGCAGAGACGGATTTACATATTTGCCGCCCGGAGGCTATTTTATTTTCGCCGCCCCTATTTTTATCCTTTTTCCTTAAAAAATAATTTGATTTTTCGTGGCGCGCGTCGTGCCAACTTGTGCATGTGTAGGACACGTCAGTTAACGTTTCAGTTTAGGGACGTCGTTTTATTAAATAAAGATAATTGTGTAGCATTAATTTCAGTTAATTTAAATAACACTTGGTTGCCTTTGCTCGATACTGAAATATCTTCAGGAAAGCTAAAAATCAATTAACTCATTACCTTTTTTGTCTTACAAATAATAAATACACCAGTTACTTATGTCACTCATGACACATATGTCAAACTATTTTCAGTTTGAGATTCTAAAAGCACAAAATTTAATCATTTCTTATTTAAATATTAGTTAGTTTTTTATTTTTATTTTTTAAGTTCATTTTTAATCTTGACAACGGTGGCAGACTTGCCACCGAAACGTCGTTTTTAATTAGAATTTTTGGGTTTTTTGGGGGTTTTCTTTATTTTGTTTCAGGCGACCGGAAAGTTCATAGGGTCAATAGGGCTGAACAGGGTCAGCTCGTATACCCCGGGACCAGGACCGAAGCGGTCCCATTCTTTCCAGGCGTGTACCTAACAAAAAGACCATCCAATAAATGAATCCGCCTAACCAATATAGAGCATATCTTCAAGTCGTTTACGGGGTTATATTGTTGGTTTTGAGTTAACAAAATGGCTCTTTGGTGCCAGGAAGTTGTATTGCGTGATTTAATAGATATGTACCAAGGTTATACATGCTTTTGGAAAGTTAAAAGTAATTAATACATTGACAACAATAAAAAAACTTTTCGCTGAATCACGCTTATGTTTAAGTTGATCACGCGCACCAGTTGCCAAAACTGACGCAGAACTGACAGGTACATCTGAATCGCGTTTGATACACACGATTCAGATGTATATTTGCTTTCATGCAAGTGCGTTTCAGGTTTGCATGACCGTGTGTACCCCGGTTATAAGTAATGGAAATTTTATCCATATTTAAATGGCCATATGTTCAAAACTACTAAAGATAGATATAACAAATGTGGTATTTTTGTAAAGCTTTCTAAGAGATCTTTTTAATGGTGACATCATATACAGGGTGTCTCATTTAAATAAAGTTTACCTCTTTAATTTTCTGAGTTTTTTATGTAAATTTGTTTTTTTATGCTCAAAGCATAATAGATGAAAAAGTATAAACTTTTTATACCGGACGTTGTTTTCATCCTTCCTAGTTATAGTTAAAGTGGGTGGCAAAATATAAATGAAAACCCTGTACGAGGACTCGTCAAAAGTCGAAAATGTAAAGTTTAAGACCCTTAGATTCTTAACAAAGAACAGTACATATTTTAAATACGCTATAAAGTTAAGGAAACTCCCCTTCCTGTAATACGTTAAATTAATTTAATAATTAAATATCAATAATTTAATACCATGACAAAAATATATTGCTAAAAATGATTAAATTAATTGATTAGAGCCACACTAATTTTTGTGGAATTTAACTTTTTTATTATCAGAATTAAAATTAATAAAATTTGACATATTTTGTTAAAACATAATCTAAAGTTTAATAGTAATTTTATAACAAGTGCATAAGTGGCACTTTTTTACAAATGGGAAGTTTTACAGCACGAGCCGTTAGGCGAGTGCGGTAATCCCATGAGTAAAAAAAGACACTTTATGCATGTGTTACATACTATATTTTTCTACGACTCTATAAAAATTTGCCAGAATACCATTTTATACATGTTTTATTTATAGCTTGTTAATTTTAATTTGCAATTTTCTAGAAACCGCGACAACCCGATTTTAACGAAATTCTGGTATACGGGGTTTTTTGGGGCGCTAATCACGAATCTGAGCATTTTTGGCGGAAACGTTTCGTTCTTGAGATATTCTACCATCAGACTTGAAATTTAAAATAATTCTATTTTTACAATATTCCCCTTCTTTTTGCACATAATTCTTGATTTAAAGCTAAAGTGGCACACAATATTAGATTTTTACTGTTTAAAACCCTGTTTTTTTTTACGAATTTCACGTTATTTTTGCATTAAATTGTATAGCTATACTTTGAATCATTTTAATCCCAGTGTGCCATGAAGCCATAATGTAATATATGTGTATGATTGCCACATTATCAGCAAAAGCCACGCAATTTAATACAAAAATTATGTAAAAAACGTAGATAAACGGGGGTTTTAAAAGGTGAAAATCAAATATTTTGTGACACTTTAGCTTAAAATCAAGAATTGTGTGCAAAAGAAGGGGAAATATAGTATAAATAAGCTTAGTTCAAATTTGAACTTTACATGAATATCTCAGATTCGTGTTTAGCGCCCCAAAACCCCCTGCACACCAAATTTCGTTAAAATCGGAGTTGCTGCAGGTTTCCTAGAAAATTGCCTTTTAATTCTTGCAGCACAGCCATTATAATGCAACACAAAATCATAGCCTCCATATTATTTTAACAATTATCCTCTTCATAACTATGCATTTAATAATTTAATTTTAGAAAATTGTGTACTTACTTTTGTAGAAATAATAGTAAAACAGTATAAATTCCTTTTCAATTTCTAAGTCGTCCAAATTTATTATTAACACACTCAATTTTTAATAATTTCTATTAAATTTATTTGCAAACTGTCAAATTTTAAAACTAGTGACAGATGAACTAAAAGTAATAATGACGAAATCAAAGGTAACTTGACCGTTTGGTTCAGTTGATGCCGCGTTTAATGTTACATTGCACAAATTGATATTTAATGGCGTTTTTCGTGTTAATACGGTTCAAAACATTTTAAAAACATTTGAATACCTATCTCTTTCTAACTCTCTATATTTATATTGCCATTTCAAATGCGGTTTGAACCACTCCGATGAATACAGTTAACACGAAAAATGATCAAGTCTATAATTGTAGTAGGCATTGAAACAAAACACTAATTCAATGTGTGAAAAAGCTTCGAAGCGTTAAAAAAGTTACTTTCTTTAACACTTTATGTAGTGTACTAAAATGGAGTACTCTTTACCTTCATGTTAACGATTAAAACACAGCAGTTTTCATGGTCGTGGAAAAAATAATATAAAAATCTTTTCTTTAGGCAATGAAGCTTCCTTTTAAGCGTAGCAACAAACAACAAACATGCAATATCATTTTTAAAATAAAATATGTCATACACAACATTAAAACTTCATAGGCATATTATCACCCTGAAAGAAAAACGACATAAGCGAAAAAAGAAAGTTTTTGAGACAAATAATAAAAAAATTTAAAATTTTCATGATGTTACTATATACCTGGGTGATTCTAACCTATGCGCATTATTTTAAATTATTGTTAAAGAAAATAAGTATACTTACAATTCTCAATTATTTTAATAGCTATTTAATGATGGGCTTTATAGTCCAGTAAGCCCGTGGTGCATATAATGCTTTATGTTTTACCCAAAAATATAATATAAAAATAAGTTGCACCTGTACCTGTATACGTAAGTAGATACGACTGGTGTTGTTTGACTTTGATGTTTTTATCAGTTAGTCAGTTGGCATTTTTTATTTAACGATTTGCTCAAAAATGGAAGAAATTTACAAAATATAAGAGAAAGGCCATAAACCGACTGAAAATCTTTTGCCAGTTAAATCAAGGCAAGATCGGGAGAGTATGGCATATTTGGTATTTGGAAAGATGCGAACGCAATTTTCAAATAACCGAAACCGTTTTAGTGGCATATTTTCAGGAACTGTAAGTTATTGATTTTATTTTAATACATATGTTTAACAAACTTTATTATTTTTAGTCGGAAAAAATACAGTCCGAACTCTCTCTGGACCAAGTATTCCACCCTAAGGTCTACGTTGATGGTCTATGAAAATATAGACATTTCGCAATACCATCGTCTCATATCTTTTTAAAAGTTAAGTCGAAAGGATACGTCCCGAAGAAGTCTAAAGTTTTGGAAGGAGAACAAATATTAAAATTAATTAAGAAGGCTCCTGATGATATCTACTTGGTACACAAAGTCATATTGGTAATGGGTGTTTTTGGAGGTTTAAGACGAGATGAGTTGGTCAAAATGACTATTGATGACATTGAAGATAGAGGAAACGTCTTGGTTATATAGGTACCAGAGTAAAACTTCAACTTCAAAAAGTTTTACTATCAATGAAGAAGAATTGGGCGCTTTAAATTTAATAAAAAAGTACACAACATTAAGACCAGCTGGAATAAAGGAGCGAAGATTCTTTTCATCATAGAAAGGGTCGATGTACAGTACGACCCATTGGAAAAATACAGGAAGCGTCCCAACATTGATCGCAAAATTTTAAAATTGATAATGTAGAAGCTTACACTACAACGTTTGCGTCGCACATCGTCAACTTTACTTATTATAGGAAGTCATTTGAAACGCTAAACAACATGGGAAATGGAAAAGCTCTTCAGTAGCTGAAGGATATATAGAAGAAAGTATTTCATCCAAAAAGAAAGTAGGCAATTCAGTTAATTCCGAGGTTAATTCCGTATCGACTATTGAAAATTTTTTGCTCAGACTGTTCTTCATACAAAATTCCGGTGAAAAGTACCACCGCTGCTACCATCACAAAAACACCGACCATTCTATAGTGGGATATTACATTTTCCGGGACATTTCAAAATTGTAATTTTTATTTTGGAAATAACGTTTAACTTTTAGTATTGTTTAAAGAAAAATTATTTTTTGTATAAACTTGATCTTTATTGTGAGAGAAATAAAATTGGATAAGTAATAAAATTTCCATATTAGCGCATTAGGGCATTATAAGCGGGCATTATCATAATACCCGCTTATAATGCCCTAGGTGTGATAGCAGGTGCATATTATACCATAACACAAATTCGTTTCTAAGGTATTACAGATCAATAATAGATGGGTAAAACATAAATAAAATAAGAATGTTAATTCTGATGACAAAAATGATAACTCAATAATAAAAAAATATTGCATAATATTTTTTTGTTGCAGAATAATCAGCCGGTTTTTTTGTTTCTTGTAAAAACTAAACGAAAAAACAAGTTATGATAAAGTTGGGTATCTTTTAATACCCTGTTATAAGTGGTTATAGTGTGTAGGTTTATTTTTACGGGCTTAGAACGAAAATTATAGCTCATATCAAAATATTCCTGACACAAAAAATAGGTAACTATCTTGTTTTCTATTATTACTAGTGCCCGACCGGAATTTCGGTTTCGGCCAAAAATCAAGTTTCGGCGGCAGTTTCGGTATACAGGGTGTTTTCTAACAACAGAACGAAACTTTAAGGTGTGATTTCTTATGTTATTTTATGAAAAAAGTTTCTATTAACATCTGTCCGAAGTTGCTTCCTTACTGAGATACAGGGCGTTAAAATTTAAGAAAAAAAACAGTTTTTTTAAATATTTTTAACATGCTTAAGCTGATTGATTTTTTGCCGACGACTTAAAGATATTTCACAAAATAAATTCAGAAGTTGATTGCATATTATTACAAAACGATATAGATTCTTTAAATAGTTGGTGTAAACAAAATCAAATGGCATTAAACATTTCCAAATGTAACATAATATCCTTTACGCGAAAAAAGAATCCAGTAAACCATGATTATTTTATTGGAGATTCTAAGTTAGGCAGAGTTTCTCTGATTCGTGATTTGGGTGTTTTGTTTGATAGCGAACTACGATTTACTCTACATATAGATTATATCATCGATAAAGCATTTAGAATGGCAGGGTTTGTTATGCGACAGTGCTGGGACTTTAAGAACGTCGAGACACTTAAAACAATATATTATGCCCTTGTGAGGAGCCACTTAGAGTACTGTTGTGTTGTCTGGTCCCCTATGTATAATGTGCATATCAAAAGAATTGAGCGAGTGCAATCGAAGTTTACGAAATTTTTATTGTATAGGACAGAGGTTACCAATATTTCCGATATTCCATATCCGGAACGACTAAGGTTAACCGGCCTACAGAGCCTGCAGGATCGACGTGTGCAGCAGGATTTAACATTTGGGCATAAAGTTATTAATAACTTCGTCAACTGTTCCGAACTCCTGAGTTTGTTTACTTTTAGGGTCCCCCTTCGATCTACAAGGCAGACAGATTTGTTCTTCTTGAACCCTATCAGAACAGACATAGGTAGTAATGACCCAATTAGGCGGATTATGAGATCGTTAAATGGATTACCAATGGAGTTAAACTTTAACTGCACTCCGGATAAGTTTAAGAAGGTCATTAGGGCCGTCGTTACAAACGTTTGATGGGCAGTATTTCTCGTTAACTTTTGTGTTTTTTATATATTTTTTACTGTGTTTTTAACTATGTAGGTATACTTTTTTAATAATGTTTTTTTCTTTTAATTATTTGATTTTCATGTTAGTTTTTAAAGTCTTTGTTTCTTTTTTACTTTTATGTTTTTGTGAGGTTTTTCGCTTTTTCCGTCTGGAGTAATTTTTATATTTATCATCGTTTTTAACAATTATTTGTTTTATTTTTTGTTTGTTATTGTATTTTAAAGTTTATAAGTATATGTTTTTAATTATGTTTTATTTAAACGACTTTTATATTAGTTTTTAAGGTTTTTTTTGTACTATTTGGGCACTGCCTGTAATGTAGGTTTAAATAAATAAATATATTAAATATATTGATTTGGATAAAATTTGGTACATTTAAATAATAAGGCGCCTATTTAGCTCTAACCATATGATTATTATTGGGTCCAGTGGCGTCTCAGTGAGCAACGCAACTTATATTATTGAGAAAAAAGAGTACGCCACTGACTTTTTGTTCTTTTTATTATTTTTTATAATTAAGCAATTAATAATACGACTTTTAAGTCTCTTGTATGTTCTTCGTATTTTGCTGTTTTTGAGAAAAAAAGCCACTTTAAGTGATACTAAAAAGTACCCATAAACAGCATTAAATAAAATCTAAAATTAAAAAATAAACAGTTTTGACTCTAGCAGATACGGAATAATGATTTTCAATAAAATACAGGACTGCTAATGTATTTCAAAACAAATAATTGTTTTTTATTTTTGTTTTTTTACCATGTCGTTTACGGGTATTTTTAGAAGAAATTAAAGTGGCTTTAGTCTTTTTTTTCTCGAAAACGAAACTAGATACAAATTATAAAAAAAAACATAAAAACGTCAAAAAAGTCAGTGGCGTACTTTGTTTCTCAATAATATAGGTTGCGGTGCCCACTGGGACGCCACTGGACCCAATAATAACAATCTGGTTAGGGCTAAATAAGCGCCTTATTACTTTAAAAATAAATGTACCAAATTTTATCCAAATAGGCCTAAGCATATTAAAAATAATCAGAAATAACGGATTTTTTCTTAAATTTTAACGCCCTGTATCCCAGTAGGAAAGCAACTCCGGACATATGTTTATAGGATCTTTTTTCATAAAATAACATAAGAAATCACACATTGAACTGTTGTTAGAAATCACCCTGTATATACGCCTCAAATTTCAGTATATGGTTTTCAAAAGCGAGGACCTTTTCTTTTGCTCTTCAAAATTTTTGGACCCCCCATCAAAACAAGTATATTTACGCCTATTTTATACTTGACCACGTGAGTTTCGGTTATGGCCGAAACTACGGTTTGGGTTCCGGCCGGAAATCCAGTTTCGGTCGGACTCTAATTATTAGTCATTATTTGTCATCAGAATTCACAATTTTTTTTTTAATTTTTAATTGGGTACCTGCCAAACTAAAAATATTTTATGCGTATAGATTACGAATTCTCCAGTATATAGCTGATAAAAGATTATTTTAAATTATTTAGGTTACACTGGTCAACACCATGATACAATGAATACAAGGTAGGATCTTGCGCATGACGTTTATTACATGATCACCGTCATTGACATTCCAAGACGGATGGACCGGCCAAGGTCGCCGATCATTGATTCCATACCAGTGCGACTGAAAGAGAGATAAGGGATGGAGCTAGTTTGGGCAAATCCATTTGACATTCATGATTCATGGCGGCATGCATGGTGTTTGATGGTGTTTTTGTTGTTGTCAAAGTAATTTTTAATTTATTTGTGACTGTTTTCTTTGACAATGGTTTTAAATTGCTCAGTCTATAAGTGAAGCTCTAGTAGTTAGTTAGTTTTAAAATAATCCTAAAGCTTTCAAGTCTGGCGCTTTTTGCCCAAATAGCTCCATTGCTCTCTCGGACCTTTCTTACTTATGTCGTCCGCACGAGAACTATGATGCTTTGATACAGCAGGCCCGGTCCATGCGTATTCAAATGATCACCGCCTATATGACGTAGAAATGTCAGGAAATTTGTAAACAAAGTTGAAACATACGTTTGTATTCGTATTTTTAACAGTTTTGTGACTTTAAAACTTGTTTAAGAATAAGATAATGTGTTGTTAAGCGCTATAAACAGTGGTTTATTAAAAAAGTTTCATTTAGGCTAATAATAACATTTTAAAGTAGGTAGTTAACATGAAATTCTATATTTTTATATTAACTGTTTTATTATTTTAAAAACTTATTTCTTTAAAATCTCCTGGATATTTTTAAAAGACGGCCTAAATTCACAAACATTTCAGGCTTTCTTTAAATTCAATTTAAAAATTTCTGGGAAAAACTCACATCGCTACTTCATTGCGCAGAGCGAACCAAATTGGCATTGCTGTTGGTCCTACTGTGTTTCGCTATATCATGGGTCAACACTGTATGTAACACTAACTGTATATACTAAAGAAAAAAAGGAACCCTTAAAAGTGAATCACCCATACTATAAAATAACTTGCCTTTTAGGCAAGACACGCACTGAAATGGTAAGCAAGTGACGTGATGGTGAGATGGTGAGCAAGTGGTATGGCAGGGGAAATCTGTAAAATTGCGTAAATTAATGTAAAAACGCTTTTATGTAGAGTGGCGATGGAAACGTATTTGGAAGTGTGTGGGGTCACTTTCGTTCACTAGGCACAAACTCGCCACCTCGCCGCCGCGTCACTTGCTTGTCACATTAATCGTGCCTTTCCTTAGGAGTTATTTACCCCTTTAATTATTAAAAAATGTAGAAATTAAATTAAAAATGTGTTTGTATAGTAACTATTTAGACCTGAAATTCAGAGACAGTTATTAAAAGGAACTTATTTATAAATCTTTCAAATCTACCCAAAAGTGGCCCCACAGTTGGAACATCTTTTTTCTCTCATAGCCAAACAACACAAGACACCCAGGGGAAGAAAAGAATCGCGCAAAGCACTCCTAAACATGTAAAATCATCTTCTAAGACTCCAACTCTGCATGCTGGACAAGCCCCTGTAACAATATATACAGTGTGAGACATTAAAATTGAATACATTACAAAATTTCACTATTTTTTATAAGCCTTACCTATTATTACAACATCCGGAGGGGTCACTATGACGGTGGTGGTGGAAGTTGCTCCATAATCTGGGTTGTATTGTTGAGGTGGAGGAACATAGTAGCTCCCTTTGGGGGTTCTGGAGGATATGGGGGTGCTGTTGTTACAGGTACATAGTAGGGTTGAAAACCTATACACAAATATTAAAAAAATATATATAGATTTATAGCCAGGTACTATTTTCTTCTTCAATATTACAACAATATTTGCATTTTAATTAAGAGGATGGGGGAAGGTATGGCGAATTCGTGCTCAAAAAGGTAGAGGGTATTCCATTTAAGAGGAAAAACGGCAAATTGTGCGACTTTAGGCGTATTTTTTAAGATATTTAAGATAACAAATGGACGTATTTAGCTCGGATAATTAGAAAATCGTAATAAGAAAACAATTACATAAAAACAAAAGACTTACGCCATAAATAGTGCGTTTTTTTAAATGAAAAACCCTATTTCTTATTTCATTTTTTGATTCTATGGTCAATTCTAAGTGTTTTTTTTTTTTTTTAATGAGGGTACTATAAGTTTACCTTCAACTATTTTTGAGTTATTTACGCTTAAACAGTCACATTTTCGTCTAATCTATCTATATATCTCTATGTTTTATGGCTTTGATACTAAGTCAATTCGCCAGTTCTCCTGTTCCGGTCATATAAGCTATTGCTTATAAGCTTCTCCGGCTTTGTCCGTGGAAAATCTGGATAATCGAGCTCAAAACTTGCAGACTTTCCTAGCATATGAGTAAGAAACACTTCTAACAATCAACAACAACGATGAACTTCTGAACATGCATAAATTGTGGCTGTCAAGCCAAGGGCTGCTACTGGTATCGCGCATAACCGTCACTTTCACCACTGAGGCTTTTCCGCAAGGCATGCGCACCTCCTCGACCATACGAAGACAGCAAGTGTTCAACACCAAGACGTAAAAACCTCAAGCTTTAGGAATCTTTACTCACAGCGCTTAGCCCCAGAAGAAAGAAGCCCCAATTTAGCGTGAATCTTTTCTCGATCCCCAAGGGTACAGCAACTCTCGTACGACGCCTTCAGCCGCCTACCCGGGAAGTCTATGTAGACTTCTACGTAAACGTGAACCGCACTATTTGAAGACCGGGGAAAGAGTGATTTTCGGCTTATATTATTTAATAAAATATATCATTATAAAAACAGGTTATGCAGGTAAAATTACCTGCTACATCAAGGTCATTAAAAATTCTTACCTATAAGTAAATTTTATATTAGTTATTCATAATCTTTTTGCTTCACTGGCATCCTCTTGGCACTTGTAATATAGCCTTACTATCTGGAGTTTTTGATCTAACGAATAATTCATTATTAAAAAAAACTAATAAGAAACCTCAATACCTATAAATGTTAATGACTTTGAAGTATCTGATATCCTGTATTTGATATTGATGTATGTAATTAACTAATATAAGCCGAAATGTACTGTTAAAGCGTCAATAACACAAAAACAGTTAAAGATAGACTTATAGTACTCTTATTAAAAAGCACTTTAGACTGACCATAGAATCCAAAAATGGAAGAAGAAATAGGGTGTTCCATTTAAAAAAGTATGTTAAAAAAATGTGTTTTTTTATACTAAAAGCTAAAAAAATTGGGTTAGTCCTAGCTACCAGATCGCACCAATCTTCTCATCAATCTGGGGTATTGATCAGACAAATAATAAAATCCAAAACCAGAACAAATTTTTAACATCCTGTATCTCCAAAATCATCCACTTTGGCACCAAAGTAAGTTGGACTAGATCACCATATTTTAGACTCAGAAATTTGCAGTAGCATTTTTTTCCGCACCTTTTACATATAATTTATTTTATTGCAAAAAAAGTCAAGTGCAAAAAATCAATGACTATTACAATTATTGAAAAAATAACTACAAAATTAAATTAAGCTACAATTAGATAACTAACTAACAAATAACAGGTACATATAGGCAGATCAAAAATATTTATATACAAATCACAAAAAGATCACAGCTACAAGTAAAGTATTAATTTATTAAGGAACCAAATGATTGATCTTAGATTTAAATTGAGACAATGTGCTGTTAAAAACATCCACTCGTGAACCAAAGGTGTTCAGCACACGAAGAGCTCTATCCATCGGTGAGTGCATTCCATAGTTTGTGGTATGAGGGTGGATATAATATAAATTAAAATTCCGAAGATTACGAGAGGGGACATTAAGTTGAACAAGTGATAGAAGGTCGGGACAGTCAATGAGACCATTAGATAGCTTAAACACAAAACAGAGATCATAAACTTGACGTCTATGCTGTAAAGTGTGTAGTCTTAGCTTTCTCAGTAAATCAGAGCGGTGGTAATTCTCCATCCTTACTCCAGACTTGTATGCGGCAAACCGCAAAAATTTGTTCTGGACCCTCTCCAGCATATCAGAATGAACAGCATACTGTGGTGACCATACCACAGTAGAATATTCTAAAATTGGCCTAACCAAGGAGCAGTACAAAAGTCTGGCGGTGGCAAGTGAGAATTCAGAGCAGCTTCTATGTACAAAACCAAGCATTCTCATACCCCTAAGACTAACCTTATTAATGTGCTCCGCAAAGCTAAGATTTTCCGCAAACCAAACACCTAGATCTTTAATTTTGTTTACATAGCCCAAGCTTTTATTATCTATGACGTAAGATGTATTAAATTTCTTCGTACCCCTAAAAAAACTAATATAATTACATTTCCCAATGTTAAGTAGAAGATTATTGTTCAGTGACCATTTCCATAGAGCATCCAAGTCACTCTGAAGCATCACCGCATCCCCCTGACACTCAATCCTTCTGTACATTTTTAGATCATCCGCGAAAAGACACACCTTAGAATGGCGCAGCTCATTACAAATATCGTTCACGAACAGATTGAATAACAGAGGAGCGCAGTGAGACCCTGAGGCACACCCGAAGAAACCTCAAAACTGTCAGAAACAAAATTATTAATTTTTACACTCTGGGTTCGGCCCTTTAAAAAACTTGCAAGCCAATTTACCAAATGTGGAGCAAATCCGGTAGCCAAGAGTTTGGCCAGCAAGATATCAAAGTTAACCCTGTCGAACGCTTTGGAGAAGTCCGTATAGATTGCATCTACTTGGACTTTGTTCTCCAAAGCGTCCAACAAGTCAACTTCATATTGTACCAAGTTGTCAGTGGTAGATTTTTTATCAGAAAAGCCAAACTGGTTATGAATTATTAAGCCTCGGCAAGACCAACTCAACTGGTCACAAACCAAGCTGTCAAACAATTTAGGAATCGCTGACTGGTTGCACACCCCTCTGTAGTTTCCAACATCTTCCAGGTCACCAGACTTAAAAATCGGTGTTATGTAGCTATGTTTCCATACCTCCGGAAAAATCTCCGTTTCCAATGACATGTTGAAAATCTGTTGAAGAGGCCTGGATAGGGTATATACACAGTTCTTTAGAAATACATTTGGAATTTTGTCAGGACCCACAGATAGAGTGTTAGGAAGATTATTGATCTTGGTAAAAACCTCAGCAAGCGTCAATTCATTAAGCGATACATCTTTTTGTCTACCAATATTAAGATTTGGAATTTGGCAAATTGTTTTATCATACACGCTGGAAAAAAATAAAGAAAATAAATTAACTATCTCCTCTCCAGACTCACCGCTCTGCCCCTCATAATGCATGCATTTTGGAAGAGATGTCTGTTTCCTTTTATCGTTAATGTATCTCCAGAAACGCCGGGGATTACTCGCCAAGTTCTCCTCAGTGACTCTTATAAATTCATCATGACACACTTTGTGATTATCTTTACATAATTTACGTAACCTTGAGAACTCCAAATAATCCCCTTCGCATCTAGTGGACATATATTTTTATGAGCAATCTTTTTCCTAATAATAAGATCCTTCAGTTCAGGGCTAAAATACTTGGGAAAATTAGAATTTTTTATTCGCCTCAAAGGCACAAAAACATCCAAACATTGTTGAATAACATTATAAAACCTTTCCACTGCATCCCCAACATTCAACCCCTCAAACATGTTGTACCAAGTAACAGAGCCCAAAAATCATTAATGGCTATGAAATTTGCACTTTTAAAATCATAATAAAACTCATCATACTGCAGAACCTCAGTGGTACACTCTGTGATCTTAAAACAGTAAGCTACATGATGTATACTATTTGGCAATAAAATGTCACAAGCAGGTACAGTATATAAATCAGAAATATTAGAAAAGAGCAAGTCTAAGAAAACGTTTCTACAGTTAGAAACAGAGTTCACTTGAAACAGGCCCAGATAAGCGCAGGCCTCCGCAACACAGCGGGCAGGTGAGTTCTCTGGGCAGGTGACACCAACTCCCAGCACTTCATTTATCCAAACAGCCTCTGGCAAATTATAGTCACCACACAGAGTCATTACCGCCGAAGGGTAACGGTTGGCCACTTCCAAAAGTGTCTGACAATGTTCATTGTATTTTTCTACAGGAGAATTAGGAGGCAAGTAAACACCACCTATTACTAATGTTCTTCTGGGAAGTTTTACCTCAATAAACAGTTGTTCTATAGTATTTAGGGTCACCTTTATCATTTTGGACTTTATTTTATCAGACACAGCTATAAGGACCCCACCCCCTCTTTGTTTATCACTAGTAGCCTCTGAGCGATCCATGCGGTATATATTATAGCCCTTAAAACATATTTCAGCAGGTAAAAATTATTACAGTGTTAATTAAAATAATATCTTTTAAGAAGTTATTAAGTACTACTCTAATTCTCTTTAGGCCAAAATCTTTATTCATTTTAAAAGATAGAAAAGTTTTTGTCGTTTACCGAAAATTTAATAAAGTGAACTTAGCAGGTTTCTGAAATAAACGATTCAATAATTAGATCATTAAGCCCCTTTGACCCTCACAAATACATTTTATGTTATTAAAAATACCTGTTAAAGCGTTTTTTTTTATTTGTGGGATGGTTCGCTCTGGTTTTTAAAACTGCATATAGTTTTCCATAATATAAACCATATTAATCTTATTTTAAAAAATATTATTGATATGTTTTGAGAAGTATAACCAAAAGAATGTCATTAATATGATTTCTTAACTAATATATAAATAAATAAGTACCACTAAACAAAATATATCATATCAGACATTGTTGGATCAGCTAAATAACATAACAAATAAGCAATGTGAGGAAAAACAACAGTCCAACGTGAATACGGGCATGTAAACATTTTGGAATGGATGACTCACATACATCCTTTGTTGTTGCTTTACTGGTCGATATACCTTTAGTTTATGTTTACTAAATATTGACACAATACTGAATAAATATAGAATTTTAATAAAGTTATATTGTCAAATAATCTTGAATATTGGCTGAAATTGCAAATATTGGGCCATTTAACAATATTTAACCAACATCGCCAAAACATTAGGGCAATATGCAGTGCTACTGTGGTACCTTATTTCTAAATTGGTCAAGTAGAGGTTTAAAAGATATGGTAATTTTCTAGAAACTTGCAGCAACTCCGATTTTGATGAAATTTGGTATTCGGGGGTTTTTTGGGTACTGGTCACGAATCTGAAAGAATTTTTTGGCGGAAACGTTTCGTTCTTGAGATATTCATCATCAGATTTGAAATTTAAACTAATTCTATTTTTACTATATTTCCCCTTCTTTTTAAAGCACACACTTCTTGATTTAAAGTTAAAGTGTCACAATATTTGATTTTCACCTTTTAAAACTCCGTTTTTCTAGGTTTTTAAATTACTTTTGCACCAAATTATATCTGATAATATCTTGGCAATTGCCGAGCAGCAACGCCATACTCCAGCAAGCAAGCATTTGATAATGCCGCAACCATACCTACACATAGAGCTTCATGGCACTCTTAGATTGAAATGATTCAAAGCAAAGCTATTCAATTTAATGCAAAAATAATGTAAAATATGTAGAAAAAAGGGGTTTCACAAGGTAAAAGCAAATATTGTGTGACACTTTAGCTTTAAATCAAGAATTGTGTGCAAAAAGAAGGGGAAGATAGTAAAAATAGGTTTAATTTAAATTTCAAGCCTGATCATGAATATCTGGAGAACGTACCGTTTCAGCCAGATTCGTGATCAGCGCCCCAAAACCCCCGTATGCTAAATTTCATCAAAATCGGAGTTGCCGCAGGTTTCTGGAAAATTACCAAAGATATATATGCAAAATCACTTTTTACGTACCTGGGGCTGGAGCTGCATTAATTGGTGGACCGGGATATGGTGGCGGATTATCTTGATAGGTACTCATAACTACTGTATAAAAACAATTTTTTGGCTAAAAAACTACTTCCCTTATATTTAACTTTTACTGTGATAACTCGACCTGTGTAATTAAATAAATTAGGGAAATGTCCCAATCTTAATCTATAAAGAAATGTTAATTCTTTGGTTTATTTTAATCGAAATGTTATTTTTATCACATGTCATCAGCGGTTATCAGCTGATTTTGACGTTTGTTTGTTGAATGTAATGGGGCTGGGTAATAAAACTTCTACTCGGAACTTTAGTTAAAAAATATGATATTTATGCCCATTTCCACTAACTTTTAGGGGATCCCTAGCGCTAAGTGAGGAATAACTTCTATATAAATATTTTATACCTAGCGCTAAGGATACCTAAAACAGTTGGTGAAAATGGGCCTTAGTCAATATTTAGGCCATTTTACACAATAAAATTTTGTTAAAATTTTGCGCGCAGATTTCAGTTTAAAAATGACGGTAGTATTACAGGCGCCCTATTCTTGGTCGTTCGCATTTTCACGATCGCTCGCATTCTATGATTAATCTTTATAAAGCTTAATTCATAAGCTTGCAAATTGCGAGTCCTCTTCTGATTGGTAAATTCCTAACAAAACATTTGAAAGTCGTTACAAATTTACCAATCAGAAGCACGTTTCGCAATTCGCAGATCGCATTTCGCAAGCTTATAAACTAAGAAGATGCGAGCGAACCTGAAAGTTACGAATTGGTTAAGAATAGCACCCTCGATAGCGCCGCTAAGCTGCAGTTCGCACAAAATTGCTATTTAGACATAACTTTAGTCATTGGGCCATATGAATAAAAAAAGCAGATGCTTTTTGCTTATAAGTAAAAGATACTGATCATAATATAGAAATAATAGAAGGATTTACTTCAAACGTATGAGCATTTGCTTACAAGTGCAGTATTTACTTATAGAAAATTGAAGCTACTGAATAGCAGCAGCACTTTTCTATAAGTAAATACTTGCTGAAGCAAATGCCATACGCTTAGTAAATCCTTCTTTATTCTATTAAGACCAACACTTACTTATGAAGCAAAAGCATTGCATTTTTATTCATGATGGACCCATGACAACGTAAGAACATTGCAATAAAGCCGGATGCTTTAGGCAAGTGGGACCTGTCAATTTTGAATGTAACTGCTGATTTAAATTTTAAAAGATCAGTCGACTGTATATTTGTATACGCTTAAATTCAAGGAAAATGACATTCTGATTTTACGCAGAAACTACCGCTTTATTGGCATTGACAATTCAGAGTTGTGATTGGCGGAAAAAGCATTTTTAAATTTGCACTAACCAATCCACAACGCTGAACTTATCATTCGCGAGCGGGCTTCCAACTCTCATGGACAGCTAACTTTAAAATCCTGCACCGTGTCCCATGAGAGCGGTTTCCACGCTCGCGGATGATAATTCAGCGTTGGTGATTGGTTAGTGCAAATTTAAAATGCTTTTCCAGCCAATTACAACGCTGAATTATTATCCGCGAGCGGAAAGCCGCTCTCATGGACAGCCGGCGTTAGTCATTCCTAATATAATCGGATATTTACGTAATTTGTATAAACATCCGACTGCTGAACTTTTTTTTATTTGAAATTATTTTTCCAAGTATTTTTTTATTATTTTTTTTTTTTGAATTGTTACATCGCTATTTACCTAGATATTTATTAATACCTTGCTAATCTAAGAAATTAAACAACAAACCTTAAAATAAACGTTTATTAATCAATATTTCATAACATTACAAGCATATATTATGAAAATTTACAAAAAAATAAAATAAAAAAAAACTAAAACTATAATATATTCAGTCTAATTTAAGTCTATTCAAGTTTCGTCAAGACATCACCAGACATTTTTACTAACAAACTTTACAATAAAATTTATTGGAATCTTTTTTATCTGTTATGTGTTCCACAGGTATCGCCTTCTCTTGAGCAATTTCCTGAGGTTTCTTTGGGGCTGTTACAGTTAAAACTCCATCCTCACTAAGACTTGACACAACTTGTTTCAAATCGTGCCCCTTGGGAAGGACAAACCTCCTCACAAATTGTCTGGAGATAAATCCATGGTCGTCTTCCCGCTCTTCATGTTTAGCTTCGATTTCAATGGCGTTTTGATCAGTTAAAGTCTTGACTTTCAGTTCCTCAGGTTTGAAGCCTTCAACATCGATCTTTACTTGAAATTTATCCTTTAGTTGAGTCACTGCCAGGTCTTCAGATTCGGGATATTTCAAGGCATAGCGAGGTCGGTTCCAGAAGATGGATGAAGGTCTAAAGAATTCTTGTTCTAGAGCTCGCATTTCATTTTCCATCTGACGCAAAGGGCGCATCATGTCCCTGAATAAAATAGGCACTAATCTGGACATTTTCAATTGCTTTCACTATAAATTTTCTCACAATAAACGTTTAAAAACGCTTTAAATTTCGAATCACTCTTTACCGCGCGTTTAACTTCAAAATTCTGACAAGGCGCCTTTATTCGGCGGGTTTTTATATCAAAGATTGCTGTGTTCGAGCGTTTTCTACAGTATGCTAGAAGAAGATAGATATAGTCACATGAGGAAGAGAGTACTAATATCTGGAAAAAGTCTAGAAACAAATGCCCGAGTATTCCGGAAAATTCGTGAAGAGCCATCTGACGATAGACAGAAAACTAAAATTATTGACGCACGTCCCAGGGTTGGTGTTTCTAGTATAATCGTACGGGATCTAAAAAGGTAGTACAAGCATGAGTAAAATATGTATTTTTATTATTAAATAAATCCATTATGACAACATAATATACAAATGTTTTTAACAGTCTAAATAGTATCTTTCTATTTGTGGTTAACTTAAACAACCATTTGCTATTAAAATTAATTATATTACAGTAAATAAAAGTATTTCACTAAATTTTATATTCTTTTTAACCTTCTCAACATACTGCTCCATATCATCAAGAGGTCTGTAGTACACATGGACTATTTGTGACCCAGCAAACATTGAAAGCAAGGCACACACTGTGAATTTTAAATAAGGGCCCCACGCAACACCAGCTGGCATCTTGGTTTTATATTCAAATTGTCCGTTTTTATTATTGTTGCTTATATTTTATAGTTAGGAGTTTTCGTGTTCTGTTGACTCTTCATGAAGCCTCTTTTGTAAAATATTCAAAGCCTGACGTTTCTTATATGTTGAATCTAAAAATCAACAAAATATTCCACTTTAGAATTTTTAAAGACATTGTAATCTTACAAAATTTGACATAGTCTGTGTAAAGAGTGTTAAGTGACATATGAAACAAATTTTTACAGTTTCCCAACCAAAGAACTTACAGAAATTTATTTCTCCAACACTCCAGTTGATCATGGAATATTCCAATGCGGCACCCAAAACGAAAAAAAACTGGCAAAAACCTGTAAATTCCAAACGTCTTCTTGCCAGGCCAAGAATCTAATAAACGTTTTATCTTTGGACTGTAGAGTTTCATGGATAAGAATTACAAAAATTTAACGAGGGGCCCTTGCTTGCTTGGGTTGGGATGGCTTTGCTGCTAGGCAATCGCCAGAACGAGGGGCCCTTCAGTTTTTTAGTGCGTATTTGTAAGGTTATGTCATTGCATAACAGTACTGAATAAACTTTAAGTGTTGGTATCTATAATCAAATTAATAAAGATTCGACAAGGGATTTTAAGCTAAGTTTCAATTTATATTTTTCATTTTTTTTTTAATAACTTTTAAAATAGCTGATCCGATATGTATGTGAAACAATTTATTGTCTTTTTGTTCTGAGTTGCGGATGCTCCAAAAGAATACATTGTAAAAAGAATGACGACATTCTAGTGAATGTGCAATGAAGGTTTAATTAAGGAATTAAAATAAAAAAGATTTAACTAACCAAAACTCACCATGCATGATCCCCAACCTATACTATGTCTTCTGTTTTCGGTGTTTTGTTACGTACTTTATTTTACTCGCGAATATTTTCTACCGAAGACAGAGTATAGGGAGGGTCATGGTTAGTTCTGGTTAGTTAGATCTTTTTTATTCTTTAATTAAACCTGAGACTAATACTCACTTAATTTATTATTTCGCGGAAAACCGGTCAAAACCATAAAAAAACTTTGCCTACGTCATAGCAAACGCTTCTAAATCGATCAACACGGGGCTATACCTGGACGCTTACACGACTAGACGAATACAGAGTGGCTTTCCAGTGACGCAAATAGAGCGCTCCCGAGTAGCTCAGGAGCATTTCGTTCAACTTTATGGCGTTCCAGTGACTGAAAGTGTTATGCACCTGAGCTAGTCCGTTTTTCTTTCCCCTTGCCCCTTATGCACCAACTCCTCTTTTGGTTTTTGTACTTCAAACGTGTTTTCTTATGGTTAACGATGGATTTTTTAAAATTATTTATTTAAAATTGAATTAGATATTAAAAAGAGATTATTATTATAAAGCCAAGAAAGGTTAAAAACAACTAAATTTTAAAATTTCCTAAAGTATCTCTTTCTTTGTCCACGGATGCGTTCCAGTGACTAACTTTTAGAGCAGTTCAAGAGCTTCAAGCCCTGAAGCGTGACGCACAAAATTTTTCGTCACTGGAAAGCTACCCAGAGCACAGGTGGAGTTCTAGTATTTTATGACAAAAAAAAGGGTTTCAAAACGGTACGAAACGGTATGAAAAATGAAAATTTATTCGTTCTGCTCTCATTCAAAATATATTTGGAGCTTAAACATAATATGGTTACATAATTTTATTCTTATACCCCTTAGGGTACTTGCCTCTCTTCTTCGACTATTGTATGAGATAGGTATATTTGACCGTTCGGCAATGCTAGTGTACTTCCATCACAAAAGCGGATAGAACCTTGGGCTACCTCTAGTGGGTATATGCTTTAAGATTGTATCTATTACAATTTGGATTTTAATAAATTTGAGTAAAACTCCGACTGTATAAATTGTAGCCAGTAAAATTTGCAAATATTTCTGATTTGTTTGTGTATTGTGTACGGTGTATGTGCATTTCACAGTAAAAAAAGTAATAATTAAATAATTAACAGTGGCAAGTTACCGTGATGGCTGCAAAAATTGGCCCTTTGATAGATCCTCCCTCATCAGCCAGTTCAGATAGGTAAGTAAAATCCAGTAAAACGAGGTATTATAACCTTTTATTTAAAAAAAAATGGGCTAAAAATAGCACCTTCAAAAACGTGTAATTTGTTTAAAAAAGATTTTAGTATTTCCCGGAAAGTGACACAGGTTTCTCATGTATACCTATATAAATAAATTATAATATTTTCTTTTAAAAAAATTACTTTTATCATTTTATTTTCCTTGAGAATTTCCTTCAAACAATTTAAACCGGTTTTTGCGTATTATTTCTTGATTTAATTGTCAAAACAATCTAATTGACTTATGGTCCGGGGATTTACATGTTTACCGTAGTTTACGTTTTATAAAGTAAAGAGCAATATAAGTATTTTTTTGCGACGGTTTTATTTGGTACTGTTATCTGTCTGTGGTAAAACAAAGCAAAAGATACAAGGTAATAAATAATTACTTCGCAAAAATTAATATTCCATAATATGTGCAAAATGTTATTAGCGTCTGTGATGCAGTAAGTATATAATCAAAATTAGTTAACTAAACTTAAGAAATTTAATGGTATTATGCTGTGTAAAATATTAAAAAAAAGATCATTATTGACAAACTGGATGCATCGCCGATTTTAATAAAATTTGGTACAAGGGGTGTTTTTGGGGCGCTGATTACGAATCTGAAACTAACTTACCAGAATTTTTAGTCGCACACATTTTGTTCTTGAGATATTCATCATCATACTTAGACATACTTAAACCAGAACTAACCAGAACTAACCTACCTAAGTTCACCATATTTCCCCTATTTTTGGAAGTAAATTTTAAGTTTTCTGGTAACTTGGCACTTAATATTTGATTTCCTCTCCTAAAAACCCATTTTCTATTTATTTTACCCATTTTTTCCAAAAAGCTTTACATTCAATCATTTCAATCACAGTAGCCATGGCACTGCCATGGCTACTGCCATTGAAAGTGAAGCTTTTGAATTTTATGGAAAAAGAAGTAATTAAAATAAATAGAAAAATTAGTATTTAAGGGTCGGAAATCAAATATTGAGTACCAATTGAGCCTTGAATCAAGATTTTTTGCAAAAAGAAGGGGGAATATAGGGAAAATAGGGTAAATTTGCTTTTAAGTTTGATGATCTCGAAAATAACTAAAACATGTCCAACTAAAAATTCTTTCAAATTCGTGATCAGCGCCCCAAGAAAAAGCCATAAACTAAATTTTATTAAAATCGGCAATATGTCTGGTTTGTAAAAATCCTTTAAAATTAGGAAACGTTTAGCAATTTGTTTTTTATTTATTTTTTGTAAAATGGTGAAAGCGTCGGCCAAAATTTTTGTATGGAAGCCACTAGATTGAGAAAATACGCGAAAATTTTAATTTGTTGTTAGAATTTAATATTTTAAAACATTTAATGCATACAGCAAAAAAAAGATTAGTTATAAATTAGTGTTATCACCTATTTTGACAAAAAAAAAAAAACGTATACAATCGTTTAAATAGGGAAAAAATAAAGTATTTGGAAGAAATAAAGAAAAATTTTTAAGTTTTATATTTTTATTGTTTTAAAAACGTATTCTTTGTGCGCTTTTTGCACTTGATAACAATCTTGTGATATTTTTAAATATTTCACAGCTCATTTGACAATTATCATTAAAATAAATAAACAATTTGTTTTTCATTATTTATTGACGCTCTATTTATCTCTTCTCGCCACTTCAGATTAATTACTGAAAAAACTCTCTCAGTGAAAGTTGAAGTGGCGGGAAAGGAGACTTTTCATTGTGGAGTATCACTCTCAGAATCACTCGTCATTTTAAGCAATAATATTTACTTTAATAGTGGATTCTTTAATTATAAACAAAAACAACGGACATTTTTCAATTACCTTGATAGTGACATTTATTACATATGTCATCTCTCACTGTCATATTCACATTCACATCTGACATGACGTCTAACATTTTGTTGAGTAATTATAAATCATTTCCATAATCTGTTTTAACTTAAGAGTAGCGTTAAATAATAAGTAGATGCCTAACTTATCCATAATTGTACGCATCCACAGTAAAGGTAGCTTCAAAAAAGCTTGGATTTCTCTTTCGAGCCAAAAGTATTTTTCCCCTTCTAATTTATACACTTTGTATGTGTCCCAAATCCGACCTGCCTTGGAATATTGTTCTCATATCTGGGGGCATGGCGTCCCCCACAACCCTAAGCATTCCATCCTTCACTTACAGAAAGGCTTCCCTCTCTTGCCCATTGTCGGGCTGTAGGGGATTTACCGCTTTTTATAGGTACTTCCATGGCGTCTGCTCTGAAGAATTGTCCAGTATAGTTCCTCCACTCACGGTTCCCAACAGAGAAACTCGTGGTGCCGCGCGTATGCATCCCTATACAGTCCAATTGGACAGGCCCCAAACTTCCCACTTTGTTCGTTCTTTTATCCCTAGAGTTTCTAGAATGTGGAACCTGCTGTCCGCGGAGTTCTTTCCTTCCTCCCTAAATCTTCAAGTATTTAAGTCCCGTGTCAACAAACTCCCTCTTACCTCGCTTAAGACACCCACGGTACTTTAGTATTTAGGCTTGCCTTCGCGGTTTCTCCAAAGATAAAAAAAAATAATAAAAAAATGTTTGAAAATAAAGTATTTTCACATACTTTATTTGTATACAAAAGTATAAAGTATGGTTGGCAACCCTATTATAAATAGACATAAAATATAATCAATGTTCCTACTTATTAAAATAAATGTATTTTATTGCTGATATCTTCTCTGATTAAATAAATAACTTAGTTTACTCTTTTTCAAATTTGTATATAGACACTTTTTGTGCATTATAATTTTTTCATTGTTTATTATTATTTTTTTAATGTTAAATTTGTCTATCCAATACTGTAATGTGTATTTGTTTATATTGTATAAATAAATGAATAATTTAAACAATTCTTAACTGTGTTTTCTTATTTATTAAGTGAGCCTCCTAAGGAATCAGTTGAAAAGTAAGTATTGAAATGATTCAAAGGTGATCAAAAGATTACTATTTATTTTGTTAAAACCAAAAAGCAGAACTCATTCTAGACCTATGAATCATTTAGTTAAGAACAATATTAATGGGTTCTGTTAACTATACCTACTTATATGTATTTAATAAAACAATATTCTATTTTCTTTATTCATACAGTGACCTACAAGGAGTTGGACACATATTAAAAATATTATGTTCTTAAAACTATTAAAAATCCTTTTTTTTTCAACTATTTCAGCTTATTCAGTAATTTAAATATCAATAATGACTTTCGTCTCATGGGCGGCGCGGCGGTTGGGAAAATAATTAATAAAAATTATATTTTTTGGCATGATATCTTAAAAAGTTATTTGAGAAAGTTGTTAACCATTTATTTTTAATTTGATATGTAAACTCTAAAACCTACATTTTGAAAAATTGAAAGAGATGTTATTTTAAAAAATGTTTATACTCTATGGTTTATCTTGTTGTCAAGAGAGTTAATTTTTTATATTCTGGAAGGAGTTACTCATTTTTTTTTTTACGTCATCAGAAACCTTTTTGGCCACTATTAAGGGATTATATCCAGGTAGGAAACCAAAAAAGCCTATTTTTAAATTAAAAATATAACCTCAAAATTTTTGACACACCCAGTACAATGGCAATTTTTATTTTTTACTTTTTTTAATCTAGATGACACCACTAATATATCTCTAAATGTTTTTATGTCCAATTTTATAATTAAAGCCATGGGAAATTGTTGAAATTTAAAATTTTGAAAAATTATTACAATTTTTGGTACATTCTGTGTTATCTAAACATACATATTTTATTAACTAGCCTTAGATTGTATTTAGAACAAATAGGGGTTGCCATTTTACAGGGTGTGTCAAAAATTTTAAGGGGTTATTTTTGCAGGTCGCTTCTTATTTGGATCTTAGACTATAAGACACTGCGTGAAAATTTAACCACAGTTCAAAATAATTGTATGCTCCATTTTAGGACACATTTAAAGATAAAAATCTTATTTTCAAAAATGCGCTGTTAAATTAATTCTAGTGCATTTTAAAACATCCTGTATAAATTTACTAGGGATGTCAAACAGTTATGGAGATGCGTCCTCACATAGTAACATGTTACCGAAACTTGTTGCTGATACATGTTAAAAAACCAATAACTTGTTGCTGATACATGTTAAAAAACAAGTAACTTGTTGCTTTTTATAAAACTTTAGAAACATGTTAGATAACAGTGTTGATAACAGTGTTGAGTAGCAAGTGAGGGCGCGGTTTGCTACTCAACACTGTTACCTACAATGTTATCTAAAGCCGTGTCCTCACTTACTAACATGTTACAAAAACTTGTTGCTGATACATGTTGAAAAAACAAAGAACTTGTTGCTTTTTATAAAACTTTAAAAACATGTTAGATAACATTGTTGATAACTGTGTTAAGTAGCAAGTGAGGGCGCGGTTTGCTACTCAACACTGTTACCTACAATGTTATCTAAAGCCGTGTCTTCACTTAGTAACATGTTGAAAAACAAATAACTTGTTGCTTTTTACAGGGTGTCCCGTAATGAATTGGACATAGGTTAATGTTGGATACCTGACATAAAAATAAATCGTTTGAGCTCAATATCGCTTAGCAAAATGTTATTGGTTTTCGTTCTACAGGGTGTTAAAACTAATTTTTACCAAACATTTAGAGAAATATCTCGGAATCCACTGGACAGGTTAAAGTGAAATTTGGTGTACTTTTACTGTTTGGGATGACGAACACGAATATGATATCTATTTTGCCATTTCCCTAGATGGCGCCACATACAATAAAAATAATTGATTAAAATGGTCATAACTTTTTGACCTCCCTGTAAGCACATTTGCGAGTGGAAATAATAAAACACCATATAATTTTAGTAAAAAAAAGTATACCTCTTTGATTTCCAAAAAGTAGACCGTTTTCGAAATAAACGACTTTTTTATTAAATAACCGTCAGGATTTGTGGCAAAAGATTGTGGAAGGGGTCAATATCATCAGGGCTCAAGAAAAATCATTATTTGGAGTCAGGCAAAATTTAAATAAAAGAATTAGACAATGTATCCTAGCGGATGGTGAACATTTTGAACATTTATTATAATCAATAGCCTTTGCTAACTTTATCGTTGTTAATTAAATTTTCGAGTGTTCGTGCGCAACCTAATAAAAAAGTCGTTTATTTCGAAAACGGTCTACTTTTTGGAGATCAAAGAAGTATACCTTTTTTGACTAAAATTAAATGCTGTTTTATTATTTCCACTCGCAAATGTGCATACACGGAGGTCAAAAAGTTATGACCATTTTAATCAATCAATGTTATTGTATGTGGCGCCATCTAGTGGTAATGGCAAAATAGATATCATATTCGTGTTCGTCATCCCAAATAGTAAGAGTACACCAAATTTCACTTTAATCTGTCCAGTGGATTCCGAGATATTTCACTAAATGTTTGGTAAAAAATTAGTTTTAACACCCTGTAGAACGAAAACCAATAACATTTTGCTAAGCGATATTGAGCTCAAACGCTTTATTTTCATGTCAGGTATCCTACATTAACCTATGTCCAATTAATTACGGGACACCCTGTATAAAACTTTAGAAACATGTTAGAAAATACTGTTGATAACAGTGTTAAGTAGCAAGTGAGGGCGCGGTTTGCTACTCAACACTGTTACCAACAATGTTATCTAACATGTTTTTAAAAAGCAGTAAGTTATTTGTTTTTTCAACATGTGTCAGCAACAAGTTTTTGTAACATGTTACTAAGTGAGGGCACGGCTTAATGTAAATAACAGCATCTGTAACTTTTTTCCAGTGACGTAATAGATGCGCAGGATTACACTGAGGTTTTTCCTGATTTAGAAGAGCAAGAAGAAAGAAGTGGCGATTTCTACAATACCCCAGCGTCTCCTATCACTGTCCCCTATTGCCCCAGGCCGCCGTCTACAGGTATGACTAAAAAATACAAAAACACTATTTAATCTTACAAAAACGCGTTTAATTGTTTTTTCTTAGGTTCGCAAAAATCACCTAGAGCAAGAAGACAGAGGACAACTTCTCTCAACCAGAGCACGACGACCCAAACCAAGACAGATGTTATGATAAGGTATCTAAAGCCTAGTTCATAAGCTTGCGAAATGCGATTAGCGAATTGCGAATTGTGTTCTTATTGGTCCATTTGTAACGAAACACTCGAAATTCGTTACAAATTGACCAATCAGGACAAGTTTCGCAATTCGCTAATCGCATTTCGCAAGCTGCTTATGAACTAAGCTTAAGCTGTTTAGTGAGTAGAGTACTCAAAAAGAAATTCCGTTTCTCAAAATAGGCTCTTAGCCATATACACCTAAGGTAGCAAATTTTCGGTGTAGATAGATTGGATTTTGTTCCTTTTCTTCAAATTTTCCCGGAAATTGCAAGATTTTTTGTAATCATGCCAAAATTTGCATTTTTGTGGAAATAACCGCGAAATTATTTAAAACGCCACATAGACCGATGACGTAGTTGGAGTGTGCAAACGTCACAAAAGATGCAAGCTACGACATCCCTTTTCTATTTCTTTTTCTTTGTTGGCATATTTATTTAACGTGGCGCTTTTCACATAAGCACTGGCAACTATGTGAAGTTGTTTGAAGTCGCAAATTGTGGAATAAATTTTAATCAACTATAAAAATATTTACAAAAAACTATGGACAATAATTTTTCTGAGTTAGAGACGTATTTAATGATTGTTGAAATTTTGGGAAAGAACCCAAGCAGCAAGCTGACGTCTTATTGACGTCTCTTTTTAGTCATTTTTGGTCACATTTGGTCAGCAAAGACGTCATAAGATGACGACAAAATGACGGTAAATTGACCTCCCTAAGTCACACACAAAGGACGTCCCGTTAATGACGTCATAATGACGTCTTTAAGATGACGAAAAATTGACGTATATACCTTTTTTAATACGATATTTTATTTGAAAGTTGAAATAGGAAAAACTCCTTACTCCTTGCACTGCAAGGTCGCATTCCTGGGACATTGTCCAACCTGGAGATGCAGAGAGACACTAGCCGGAGATATTTCTTTCAAAGCTAATTAACGACTAATTAAGATCACTAACCGCAGACCGGTCTCAAACTATTTTGGTCTCATCGGTACGGTGTAGGTGATAAAAAGCGAAGATGTTGAATAAACGTAGTAGTTTATTGTCCATTACGCCATTTATCGGTAGAGTTTTTTCATTTCAATTTTGTAAAATTATTAGTCTTATTTTTCTGTCATATAATATTTCGGTTTAATTTTGACACGAATCATATACAGCAATTTTAGGCGTTCAACCAATTATAACCGCGGTAATAATTGGTGACAACTTTGACGTATAATACATTGTTTAAACGTCAAAATAACCGATTGGTAAATTCCGTTTTAGAATTGGTTCTTCGCCAAAAATTGATGATAAAGTCACAAAAAATTTTCTGGCGGGTTTTCTAAACATGACGTCATTAGATTTTTATGAGCTAGTATGAGGAAAAAATGACGTCGAAAAGACGTCACTTCAACAACGTCAAAAACACGTCATTAAAATGACGTTTGAATGACGTCATAATTCTAGTCTGAGGAAGTCCTATGACCTTAAATGACTTAAAAGTGACGTCATAATGACAACAACTTGCTGCTTGGGAAGCTTAGAGCCTATTGGTTATTTCATTGAGTCAGCTTTTAAGTCAGTAAGAAAAATAATATTTTAATGCTTAATATCACCATTTTATTGCTTCTATAGTAACCAAATGATTTTTCTTTTGTGCAGAACTCCCCAGAGAACTATTTACACAGCTGGCAGACCACCATGGTATAATTGTGAAGGACAAAAAGTAGAACCTTTTGTTATAGGTAAAGTAATGTTATATAATAAAAGGACATACCTACAATAAAATAGACTGGTCCAAAAAAATTACTTTTTTGAACAATATATCAAAAATATTGATTAGGAAAGCAAAATAAAAATATCGTCAAGATTTGAGCCTTAATATTAATCTCTCCTTTTGTTTAGATTTTTTATTTGTACTTTCATTTTTGCGTGGAAGCTCCCTAACTATTGAGGTAAAAAAATTATGTGCACATATGTCTTTAGAGAATTAAATTGCTTACAAAAACGTCTTATTTAAAATTTTTGCCAGACGAACCGTTTTCGAATAATTAAGCTTTAAGCATTGATACATATTTTTTTAGATTTACCTTCTAATTTTGAAATTTTGTATCTAACGAAAAAATAAATATAGAGAATAAAACAACGTAGATTCTTTGAGGGAATTTAATGCTCTATAAAAATGTCTCCTAATGTTTTTAAATAAAAGCATTTTATACAAAGTTATTCACAATTTAGGTTAAAGAAAAACAAAATTCTGTTTTTTTCATTGTTGAACCAAGTTTTTTTACTTATTGGAACAAATTGATATATTAAAAATCATAGTTTTATTAATCTTTTTAAAGAAAAATAAGTATTTTAAATTATCTTGGCTAATATTATATTCATAAATTATTAAAAAAATATTAGGTATTACATAAAAAAATCAACATACAAAATCAATTTATAAAAATATATCAAAAATGTATGCTTTTGGTGGAATAACTGCATTTGGCAAAGAATAGTTGCTTTCCTTTTACATCAAATCTTAACTAATTTTAAGTCGGCTTAGATGATGATTCCTTTTTAAAATAGGAACTCAGCTCAGCCAAGAATGATATCGCCCCCTTGCCGCGGCTTAGTATGCCGGATCTCTTACTTAAAAGAAGAATTTTGCTACGTTATTGAAGGTCACGTATGTCAGACGTATTCCTGTCCATTTTGAGGTTAGAAACACTTTAAATGGTGTTGGTTTTCGTCTATATAGGGTCGCGACATTCGGCCATATTGCTTTGACGTGTTATGACGTCACATTCTCCCATTTTTCGGCCATATTGTTCAGTGCCCGAGTATACAGTTTATTGTATTAGTAGAACAACCGTTTACAGAACAGTTTTTAATTATTATTAAGTTGTAAATTCTTTTACTTTAAATAAAAAACATTTGGAATTACATCTTTCAACAAATATCACTTCCAAAACAATGCAAAATGAAATGCGCAAGTTCTAGACGCTACTGGATTGATTATCAGCTTTGATTTTACCCAGTCTTGCCAACTTTTCTCCGTGGAGTGCCCTTATTTGCATCCCCGACCTCGAACCGCCTAAAAGTTGAGGATATGTCGCAACCTTATAAATATAAACTAACCTTGTTTCGTTTTTAGACTTAGTATTTACTATTTTTTTTTTTTCTATTAATTTCTATTGTTATAAGAGATGTTGAGTATAGAATTATATTAAAAAATTGTTCCTTTTACACCCATTCTATTTGTTAGCTCAGCTAAGATTTTGCTTTGCTGAGCTGAGATAAGTTACAAAAGGAAAGCAACTATTATGTGTATTCACGAAGATACATTGTTGGCAAAAATCTCAAACATAAGCAAATTATGCCCATCCCTAACTTGTCGTTGTTAATATCAGTGCAAATAGCACATAAACAACAAGATCAATCTTTAAGTTTAAACGCTAAACATTGAAAAACTTTGTGTTTGCAGTAGAAAAAGAAAAATTTCCACAGTAGAACCATTATTCTTTACAGGAATCTGCGGAGGTAGTGCCTCCGGTAAAACCACAGTAGCAGAGAAGATAATTGAGTCCTTGGGAGTCCCATGGGTCACATTGCTCAGCATGGATTCCTTCTACAAGGTGTTAACGGAAAAACAGCACGAATCAGCCGAAAGGAACGAATATAACTTTGACCATCCAGACGCGTTCGATTGGGAACTTTTGAACACTACTTTGCACCGTTTGAAACAAGGACGTAAGGTGGAGGTGCCGATTTACAATTTTTTGACGCATTCGAGAGAAAACCGGACGGTAGGTTTTAGCAAAGTTTGCAAAATGAATATGTAAGTAGCGTTGCTTTAAGCATTGTAGAAAGAAAGTAAGACAGTCCTTGTATCTCTGGTTTTGCAAAAAATCGTTAGTAGAAAAGTTTTGTTGATGAAGATTTAGAGTATCTACAGTGCGTTCACGGATAGACTTACATATTGCAGTACATATAATAATTATACATTTCATAGGACAGTTTTAAATAAACCTTTTAAATTTAATGTTATCTAAACACAAACAAACTGACGTAAATTTTCACCATTTTCACGGAAAAAAAAATCTTTTTTTTTGTAAATAAACAAAATTTCATATTTAAAAGTAATTTTTATTTCATCATCATTCTTTTGTTTATAACTATTTTCGATATAAGCAAAAATACAGATACTTTACTCTATCAGCAAAAATTAAATTTTTGGCCAATCCTTATACAGTGTTTTTCTGCGAAAGTCGAGAAAATTTTTAGTTTTTACCTTAGTGCATTGTACATTCTTCTTGTTTTAATAACAATAAATTTAATAAAACTATTTGAAACTGTCCTATGACATTTATAATCATGAAATGTAGTGCACTAATGTACAAACTAAAATGTGTCTCGATTTTCGCAGAAAAAAAAATGGCAATGACCGAAATTGTATATTCAGAAGTAATTTTGAATTCTAAACATCTTTTATTTATAACATTTTGCGATATTAGCAAAAATACAGGTAGTTTACTCTTGAGCAAAAATTACATTTTTGGCCAAACCTCGTAGATGGCTGACACAATTTGATATCTGATGATTGCATTTTAGGTTTTATACCATGCAGAACTTTTTATAAGAAATTACTGTTTTTCGTAAAATTAATAATAAAAAAGTTTCCTATATGACTCCAACTTACGTAGACACAAGAATAATTTTTTTCTTAAAATTACTAATAAAAAAATTACTTGCCAACTTAAGTGGACATACTTTAATGTATAAGTAATAGGTAAAGGTATATCGGCCAGTAAAGAAACAACAACTACAACAAGTCATCCAATCCGAAATGTTTACATGCCCATACTTACGTTAAACTGTCTCTTTTCCTCACATTGCCTATGTGTATTTAGCTGAGCTGATCCGGTGTAATTTGTGTAAACCCTTGTTTTTAAATAAAGGGCTCGCCGGTAGCGTAGGGAACGAAGTTTGGTCTCTAACCCACAAGACCTGGGTTCGAACTTCAGTACGGGAGTCATTTTTAGATAGTAGTTATTTAAAAATAACTTTAGTAGTGGCACTACCGCCTTGTCCAAAAGGTGTTGTGAAATGCCAAAGCATGCTTTAGTGCTTGGACAACGTTGACGGAACAGGGGAAAAATGGTAAACAATTAATAACCCGATACCCACTGTACCCTGGTACTTAGGCATAAGTCTTCGTGGACTGTCACAAAGATTTAAAAAATAATAATAATTTTTCTTTTCTGAATTGCCGGATGAGTTATTTCAGTTATTTGCTTTAGCGACTGGTTTTTATAATTTAATTTAAATCACAAAAAAAGACAAAAAACATTTTTTTTAAATCGTCGCAACCGTGCCGAATAGTAAAGGTATGATTCCGAGCATCGCGGCAGACAGCAAATCGCAGACGCAAGCGCCAGAACGTTATACTCTTGTTTTGCTTTCGCATTGGGGATTAATGAGTAGTGTTGCAGGTATTGTGTTGTGTCGGGCGCTTGCGGCGGCGGTTAGTAGCCTGACGTGGTGCTCGGAATCATACCTTAGAGGTCCATTCTCACTATACGTCCCGTTCACGTGGCATAGCCGTCACGTGTCTGTTTACATAAAATATTATTCTCACTATACGTGGCGTTTACCCCATATCCTTTCCGAACACCTCGCGTTACCGTCAGTAGACGTCGAGTTTACTTTCCGTCAATGTTTATTTGTGTACACATTTTTTTTTGCAAATTTCGTAATATTTTAGGGTAAATTAAGAAAAATTATAATAGAAAAATAAAAGAGCGTGTTTTTTGGGTTTACTATAAAATGTGGTGTGAAGAAAATAGCTATTATACTTGATACCGTTCTCTTCTAGGTTGACTAAAATGCCAAGTATCAATGTTCTCACTCATCCATAGCGCTCCCGACACGTCGCGCCAAAAAAACTACGTGAGAACGTGACGTTTCGATCGTAGGTAAACAAAACGAATAGTGGGCTTATACTATAGGATTTGCGTGTTATACTGTGTTATGCAAAGGGAACGGACGTATTCTGCGAATCGACCTTAAGAAGTTCTGAATTTGTTTCAGAAAACCATGTACGGAGCGAACGTTATAATTTTCGAAGGAATTTTGACGTTTCACAATCCAAAAGTAAACGAGATGTTAGATATGAAGATCTTTGTGGATACCGATGCTGATGTCCGATTGGCAAGGAGATTGAAACGGGACATTAGCCAAAGAGGGAGAGATTTGGATGGTGTTTTAAAACAGTATACGAGCATGGTGCAGGTAAGGGGTAAAACAAAATTACATATATATGGTATAAATGAATAAAACGCTGACTTAGAAAAACATGTTTTAAATTTTTGTAATACAGGGTGTTCCGAAATTAATGCACCAAATTTTAATGGCAAATTTTACGTCAAAAATAAGCCCTAGTTTCCTATATAAACATATGCCCGGTTTTAGAGATACAGGGTGTTGGAATACTAAGAAAAAAGCCATTTTGATCACAATTTCTTTTATCGTTTTAGATACTTAATTGGCATTCTCCTACTCAACGATACTTCGTTCTGACAATCTCAGGTGCAGCCGTTCGAGGACTCAATACCGTTTGAAAAAGTCTGGTACAACTGGGCCGAATAAAAAAAAGTAGGCGATCGGCATGGGGTTGAGGGCCTTTACATCAAGGTGCTACGTGAGCCCCTTCCATTTGGAAAAAGAAGTTGCTAGTGTGTCTCCTTGACAGTAAGGCCAACGACTGGAATTATTTTTATGCCAAAAGTAGTATAAGTGACACCCTTTTACCCAAATGTTATCCGATTTCGATATCTTGTCCTATTCAAAAGTTATGAAAGAGATCACTTTCAAAAACCACACTGTATGTACAAATTGAAGCCAAAACTACAAACACTTGTAACTCTAAAACGAATGGGCCCATTTTTAAAAATAAAGGGAGATGAATAGATAGTCAAAAGGCCTTTGAGACGAGATGCTACCTGACCCCTTTACATTAAAAAAAGTTACTAGTGCCCCTTAAGACTAGACCACGTGACTGGAAAAGGTGGGACTGTTAAAACCTCACTGTATAGGAAAATAGGGCCTATTTTCGACGTAGAATATACCAAAATTCGGTGCATTAATTTCGGAAATACCCTGTATGGTAAAGAGGCTAATGCTTTTGCGCTGGTAAAAGCCATTTTTGATTATCATTTGGACAAGAAATGAAATTATCTATTTATTTTTTGTTGTTTACAGCCAAGTCATTTTATCATCATTGTATTGCTGCCTCTGATGAGTCACGCTGATATAATTGTTCCTAGAGGTGGTGAAAATGAAGCTGCTATTCAGTTAATTGTGCAGCATGTCCTTTACGCAATTACAGTTGGTAAGTATTTTATAAGTATTTTTCTTAACATAATACAATTGGGCATACTAATTAGTAGAACACATAAATACCACAGATTCCTTATGCCAGAATATTAGGATTTTACTCAAAAATGCGTTTATTTAAATACTGATAATAAGGAACATACAGGGTGTCAAAAATATTTCCAATTTTATCGTTGTGCTTAACAATTTAAACGCAAATATCTCGAAAACGGATACGCAGAGCGATTCCTACAAAGTATCTATCTATTGTGTAGAAAAAACATAAAAGAGTTTACTGTTTTATTCAGATAGTACAGGGTGTTTCATTTTCGATGGTTTTACGGGGTATCTCGAAAACCGTAAGGAATATCAAAAATCTAATATAGGACTCCCGATCTCTTTTTTTGAGAAAACAACTATAGTGAAAACAGTTCATGGCTATTGCGATCCATCTCGGAGCTACAGGGTGATTTTCGGATTTTGCCCATTTTTATAATCTTTTTAACTCGTTTGCTATTAAAGTTGTGAAAAAACTTTAAATAGGTTAATTGTGCAGTTTTTTTCGTAGAATATTGTGGTGTAATTGGTTTTTTTCTATATTGGTTAGTTTTTGAGAAAATTACCCAACTTATGTTTTTCTTATGGAACACCCTGTATATTTTTATCTGTATTTATTAGGCTTTTTTCGGCTTTTCAAAAATATATATAAGTATGTATTTCTTGTTTAAAGTTTTACAGAAAATTAGCATTTTCCATAAATTTTGCTTTTTTAGAGAAGGCCATGACTAAAAATGACAAAACAGTATTTTTCAATACCTACTTTTTTTATTTCTCTACCCTAACGAATATTTTATTAACAATTAACTTTTATATTTAGAGGGTATTTTAATTTGCTTGGCTTAGCTTTAAAAAATATAACTTTATCATAGAAAGGCACTACTACACAGAAAAAAGTTATACTTACTAAATTAAAATAAAATAAATACATATTATAAAACATTTAATATCAAAGAATTCATACTTAAACTAACAAAAACAAAAATTACAATAAATGTTTAAATTATAGTGTTCCAATGCATGTGTATTTATTTTATTTCCATTTTTTTTTATCTTTATGACATCCTCAACGAAGGCTTCTTGCCTAAATACCAAAGTACTGTGAGTGCCGGGTTAGTTGGATGTTTAACCCATTTTCACCCTGTTCCATCAACGTTAACCAAGCACTGAAACATACAGTTTTGCATTTTACAGCACCTTTAGACAACGCGGTAGTGCCACCACGGACGTTATTTTTTAAATAACTACTACCTAGAATTGGCAGAATACTACACAGAGGTCTTGCCATTACCATCTGTGAGGTGACGAGCTATTAAAAATCCGGGTGGTGGGAACTGAGATTCGAACCTGGATCGCTGCGGGTGAGAGGCTGATACGTTAGACCCTACACCATGCTCGCCACAGTAATTTTTTTTTTTCTGTAAATAGTGCTTTTTTTTGCAAACGTATCATATTTTTTAAACTCTTGTCTACTATTGTTATGTTGGTTACTATTATACATAATTATATTGCAAAGCTTTCGAAATATTTTATAAAAAACTGCATAAACATTTATTAAACCTTAGGTTGGTTAACTTAAATGTAAATTAAAAATATAAAAAATTATTTTTAATAAAAAATTAGGGTAGGGCGGGGCTAGTTGAGCATAGAGGTAAGTTGGGCAATCAAAATATCTCAAAAACTATCGACCGCACGCGAAAGCATCAAATAGCGTAAAGAAGGGGTTGCGCGAGGGGAACTCATTGTGCGACCACTAGTGGTGACGCGGCGATCGAGAAAAGTATCCGTGCGCATTGTTTATTTTGTGTTTAAAAAGTTAAATAATTGCAAGCCGGAAAATTTTATCTGTGATAGTTAAATGTATTCCGTTCTCAATCAGGTAAGTGTTAATCTTAAGTAAATTTATTGCAGTTTTATTATGTGTAAAGATTTTGGATATAATTCTAACCGGATTTTTAATAAATTCACTTTTCCTTTAAAGTTTCAGGTTGGGGTTAGTTGAGCTACAGTTGCCCACACGGTTTTAAGTATAAAATGTTTTTTTTTATTATTTCTTAGTATACGGACTTATAACAGTAAGACTACTAGAGTCTCCTCAAGATTTAAAAGAAGCTGCAACCCAAACTTTGTACAAGCAACAAAGAAAACGAGCTGACCTATCTAACTTATAAATTTTCTCTGGAAATAGTTCGACCATACCCAAAGGCTGGTCCAAGAAAAGCCAAATCAAACAGAAGATAAAGAAAAGCTGCAATTTTCACAAATACAGAAGGCATTACAAGAGAAGCAAAATAAAACTGCTAAAAAACTTTTAAAAACGAAGATGAGTCAATGGAAATTTAAAATTTTTAAATAAAATTTTCTAACAAAAACATTTTTAAATAAAAATATAGAAAAACGTTATAATTTTAAAAATTTAAATAAAATTTACAAACTAAAATTTTAAAAAAAATTGGTAAGGCATTTCTTTCTAGATATTAAATCCAATAGTTAAGCTAAGCTAGGTACGTTGCTGTTTTATTAATGATAATTGTTGTTTTGACTCTATAAGATTATAAATATAAACAGTAAATTGTTAAAATGTATTTTTTGTAAACGTTTCTAACATTCAAGCCATGATTTGACTATACTTTCTAAGTGCTCCACTAGCCCCATACCCTTGCTCAACTTACCTCACCTATGGGGTACGTTGGGCATACTGACTATCTACAATAAAATAGATGTAGCTCCTAAATTCGACTTATTAGAAAGAAATTACTATGGACACTATTGCTAAGGGATAAATTGCTAATCCATCAGTATGCATTATGAGCCCCTAAGACTTATTTTTGAGGAGCTATAAATTGAGTATTGAAAAATACTGTTTTGTCATTTTCAGTCATGGCCTTCTATAAAAAAAGCAAAATTTATGGAAAATGTTAATTTTCGGTAAAACTTTAAATAAAAATACATACTTATATATATTTTGAAAAGCCGAAAGAGAGCTTAATAAATATAGATAAAAATATACAGGGTGTTCCATAAGAAAAACATAAGTTGGGTAATTTTCTTAAAAACTAACCAATAAAGAAGAAAACTAATTACACCACAATATTCTTCGGAAAAAACTACATAATTAACCTATTTAAAGTTTTTTCACAACTTTAATAGCAAACGAGTTAAAAAAGATTATAAAAATGGGCAAAATCCGAAAATCACCCTGTAGCTCCGAGATGGATCGCAATAGCCATGAACTGTTTTCACTATAGTTGTTTTCTCAAAAAAGAGATCGGGAGTCCCATATTAGATTTTTGATATTCCTTACGGTTTTCGAGATACCCCGTAAAACCATCGAAAAATGAAACACTCTGTACTTAATAGTGAAACACTGTCGTCCGTGTTATATCAGTTTATTATTATTAATAATGGTTATATTTTGTGAAATCTTAATGTATTGGCATAATTAGTGGACACCGTGTATACACAAGTCTTTTAGCGCGGTTTTAAGCTAAGAGAAGAACTCGCTCAAGCCTATGCAATGAACAGCGGTCCAAGGCCTCCAACGGTTAAACTGTTACCAACGACGCCTCAAATAAAAGGCTTGCACACTTTTATTCGTAAGCAAAGACACTCCTAGGGACGAATTTATATTCTACAGCAAAAGACTGATCAGATTGGTGATTGAATATACGCTTAGTTTGATGACATTTAATGATAAAGTTGTGGAAACACCACAGGGAGTAGTATATCATGGTAAGTGATAGGGATCGACCGATATGATTTTTTTGGCCGATACCGATATTAGCATGGCCAATATCGGCCGAGACCGATATATCGGCAGCCTTTTTTTATTATTGATAATTTGCTATGAAAATAAGCCAAGATCATATAAGACTGATTTATTTTCGAAAATAAAGTCAATAAAAATATGCCGTCACCATTAAATTCGGTTTAAACAAAATACACTAAAAGAAAACAAAAAAAAAGAACGTGAAATTGACTCAACGTTCCGTAAACCTCCAAATTTAGCAATATAGCAATGCTGAGCGCCCGTCGACCATACATAACCTACATTTAGATCTGCAGTGGCAAGAAGCATTTTTCGGATTTTTACGACCTCGCGCAGTAAACAAATGGACGGGTGGACGAACATGCGCACTTAAAAGTCGTGGCAAAATACAAATATCGGCACCCCGTACCCTCCGTCCGCGGTCTAACCGTGACGCTCAATAGCTACCATACTCCGAACAGAAAACCAGGACGTAATACATTTAGCTCCCGATGTTTGTCCATTTAAGTTGACAATTTGGCTTCTTTCAGATAAATATGATCTAATCCGTTAAAAAAATACCCCTAAAGCCATGTATTTCTATTTTTAAATAAAATTTTAAAATATCTACAGGGTATCCGGGAAAATGTGGGAAATCTCTCGCACACGTATGGAACAGATGAAAATAACACGACAAGTTCCTATAAAATTTTTCCGTTTAAGCCCCCCTGCGGAGATATGATCCCCTAAAGGGTGCAGCTAGAAATCGATTTTTCGTGAATAACTTTTAAAGCGCTCTGTATAATTTGATAATCTTATAGTACGATTCATACTAGTAAAGACCTCTTAAAATAGTGCCCTTGAAGCTTATGTCGCTTCTTTAGTTTGCCAGGGACGGACTAGTTTCTCGCACATTATTGATAATATTTTTACGTCCCTGTATGGTGAAGACCACAAAAATATGTTTTTGGGTAGTTTAAACCTTTTGCTAAAAAAAAGGTACTCTTGTTTGACATCGATAAAATGAGCCGTTTTCGAGTAAAAAATTATTTTAACAATAAGAGTTTATTTTTGTTTAATAATACAATATTTTATTTTCGATGTAATTTGTAATTTTGATTCAGTATTGAAGTCCTCTCGTAGCAGGTCAGGAATTTGTTGCAAATGTTGTTAAAATAATTTTTACTCGAAAACGGCTCATTTTATCGATGTCAAACAAGAGTACCTTTTTTAGCAAAAGGTTTAAACCACCCAAAAACATATTTTTTGTGTCTTCACCATACAGGGCGTAAAAAATATTATCAATAATGTGCGAAAACTAGTCCGTCCCTGGCAAACTAAAGAAGCGACATAAGTTTCAAGGGCACTATTTTAAGAGGTCTTTACTAGTATGCATCGTACTAAAATATTATCAAATTATACAGAGCGCTTTAAAAGTTATTCACGAAAAATCGATTTCTAGCTGCCCCCTTTAGGGGATCATATCTCCGCAGGGGGCTTAAACGGAAAAATTTTATAGGAACTTGTCGTGTTATTTTCATCTGTTCCATACGTGTGCGAGAGATTTCCCACATTTTCCCGGACACCCTGTATACATAAAAATATTAAAATAATTTTAGAAAACGTTTTGTTTTATTTAAAATAAACATCGTGCGTTTTGGTTGACCATCCTTTAGGATTTGGATGACTTAAAAATTAAAATTACAAAATGTATACGGTCGTAGAAAAATATATAGTATGCAACACATGAAAGTATCATTTTTTGCGCATGGGATTGCCGCTCTCGCATGACGGATCGACCTGTCAACGCTCCCATTCGTAAAAATATGACTTTATACAATTCTAAACATAAATTATCAAATGTTTTTGTTTGAATCAAATAACTTTATTATTACTATAATCTTATGTGATATACTTAATACTCAACAATGTAAAAAAATAAAAAATCTGTTTTTACAAAAAAGAAATAATTTTTTAAACAAAGAAATGGTAAAAAAACAAGACATAAAAAAGAAGATTTTTTTTCTTAGGAAAAAGAATGGCAACTAACAATATATGTGGTGTTTCCATTCTGAGAGCTGGAGAAACCATGGAACAAGCCGTCTGTGACGTGTCAAAGACATAAGGATAGGGAAAATTTTAATTCAAACCAATTTGCAGACTGGAGAACCTGAGGTAATGTTTAGGTCTTTAAGAACCAACTAAATGCTTGTTTCCCGGGAGCGCAGTAAACAGAGTGTTTGATCTCTAACCCAGAAGGTGGGGTTTCAATCCCCAGTCGGAGAGACATTTTTAGCTAGTAGATATTTAAAATACTGTCCATGGTGGTACCCATTGCATTGTCCAAAAAGTACTGAAAAATGCAAAAACTGCATGTTTCAGTGCTTGGACAACGTTGACAGAACAGAGGAAAAAATGGGTTAAACGTCTAATACTGGGGTATACACGGTCATGCATAGCTGTCACATCTGTCAAAAAGCCAAAGCCCACGCGCAAATTTGACCATGTGTATTAAAAAACTGCCACATCTGGCTTGGCATGCGACTCGATGCCCGAGTTTGATTTTTCGTGCGCGCGTCGTGCAAACTTGTGCATGTGTAGGACACGTCAGTTAACGTTTCAGTTTAGGAACGTCGTTTACGGGGTTATATTGTTGGTTTTGAGTTAACAAAATGGCTCTTTGCGCCAGGAAGATGTATTGCGTGATTTTATAGATATGTACCAAGGTTATCCATGGTTTTGAAGTTAAAAGTAATGAATACATTGACAAAAATATAAAAACCAAAATTTAATAAAACCACCTGAATTACGTTTATGTTCAAGTTGATCACCCCACGAGCTGCCAAAACTGACGCTGAACTGGACATGTACATCTAAATCGTGTATATCAAAAGCTTCATTTGACATTTGCTTTCATGCAAGTGCGTTTCAGGTTTGCATAATAAATATCCCGGAAATAACCCGACACCCAGAGTCGGCTGTCACAACGATGAAAAAAATATATTTTTTTAGTTATACTACTCTGCGACTGCCGAAAGATATAAAAGACTTCAAGGTTATTTTGATGGACGCCACTGTCGCGACGGGAGCTGCAGCCATGATGGCAATACGGGTGCTTCTAGATCATGACGTGCTCTGAAAGCAACATATTATTGGTAAGTAATTTCCATAATAATGTTTTTTTTTGCTTCTCGCATCAGGGAAACGTTTTGTGATCGCTTTTACTTGTACCATGTTTAACCAACGACTTTTCAGACACGTGTTTATTCTACTGGCTGACCGTGGACTTTAGTACCTACTGAGGAGGCCAAAATTATAATAGGGGTATCAATTTATACAAAATATTATTTGGTTTTTCACCAGAATGAAATTAAAAAGTTTATTTAACATTTTAAGAAAATTTTATACATTATGAAGAACTATTCTGCTCTTACACAATATAATAACAAAAAAATAAACAAAGTTTATCAGTAAGTTTTTAGATAAACTGTTTACCAACCACATTTTTGGTAAACTATTAACCACATTTTTGAGACGCAACCATTGGCCCAGTGTCTCGTCTGGCGTCTTGTTAAGACTTTTATTTTATTGAATTAAAATAATTTCAACTGAGTGCTAATGAACCTTTGTTTAAAGATTGAAACCTTTGTATTGTAAGTAACTTAATATTAAATATTTCATTATTTTATTTCTTTTAAAGTAATCGTAACTTTTATTATATTATGTAAGAGCAGAATAGTTTTCATAATTTATAAAAGTTTAAATTTTCTTAAAATGTTAAAAAAACGTTTTAATTTTATTCTGGAGAAAAGCCAAATAATATTTTGTTTAAATTTAATCTCCCAGAAAACTAATAGGGGTATGTTAAATAACTTAACTAAAATCAATCTTTTTCTGCAAACACAGAGGCATATTACCTCATGTCGGACTTAAAATACTTAATATGATGCCCATGGGACTGAGAGCAAAACTTAATAAAAATATCAAAGTTAAAATAAAGCAGTGGGTTGTAACTAATTTTGTTCGGATTTGCCAAAATATCTCTTGGTTTGTGTCTTAAGTTATAGGTAACTTATTAAAATTATTTATGTTTTGTCAATAATTTTTTTATTATTTAAGTTTTATTATATTTTAATTCTATAGAATTAGGCATGTTTTTTAATGGCATGTGAGTGGAGCAAACACAAATCTCCCGATTCATTTTGCTTCCACTCATGCGCCAAATATATTATATTTTTTGGCAACTGTATACAATTTTTTAATTTGTAATTTGTCATTGGGTTTGTTTGTTAAATTTAGAAATTTAGATTGAATTATAATAAAAATAATAATAAAAACTTACTTTCTTATAAATTATACTTCTAAATGCAGGGTAATTCAAAAATCTATCACTGAAATCTTAAGGCGGTAACTCTACGTGATAAAATAATGATACATCTTCAATTTTTTTCAAAATGTCATTGGTTTTCGAGATACAACCTCTCAAAGTTTTAAAATTTTTTGCTTAAGCAAAAGTCTATATGACTCATAGTTGAAGCATAGACTGAATCGATTGCCCTACATCATTTTAATAATGGTTCACATTGATTGTAAGTCGCTAGAGGGCTTTTTACCCTACATTGACATGGTTTTTGGTTAGCACTTCGTTTTTTAGCAAGTTTTCTAAAAAACCTTTGCAAAGCCCTTAAAAAAAGGTGCGCTTTATTTAACTCTAAGGATCTAACCGTATAGACGTAAATCATCCTTAAAAATTAATAAAATAGAAAAAATAAATTTACCAATTTTTCTGATTTTTTTACCAACTCTTAAAACGGTAAAATTTAGAAAAAATAATATATTTAGTTTGTATTCTAGAAAGTAATTGACCTTAACATATTTTTATCCAGGTCTCCCTGTTAATGGCAGAATCGGGCGTCAGGTCCATCGCATACGCCTTCCCGAAAATCCAAATCGTAACGACCGCCATAGATCCAGAGATAAACGACAAATTTTATGTGTTACCAGGAATAGGAAATTTCGGGGATAGATATTTCGGCACTGAACCTAGCGACGAGTGTTGAAAATTTGGTTGTTGACCTATAACTTCTAGATTTAATGTACTTAAGTAATTTATTTCTTGTGTTTGAGAACCAAGGGGTTTGTTCTGAATTGCCTTAAGGAGGGTTGACGAATACACAGTGAGGGAATAAGCGGTAAAAAGGATCTATTTTTTGCATGTGATACGATAGGTCCCTGTTGTCCAATTTGTTTAGAGTCAAAAAGTTTTCTTGGGATTATTGGGCCTGCAAATTTGCTACTTTCAATTTCCCTCTTGCTGCTGTAACGCAGCATTTTTGCTAAAATCTGTCCATTTTTATTTGAGAATGTTGTAAGGAAATAAGGAAAAAAAAAGGAAAAAGGTCTACCACAATGAGGATAGGAAAAGCGGGAGATACAGTTGTTACCCCAATCCATTAACACAGATGCGACTTGTGATAGTTTAAGCGACCAATCTGGCCCGTTAAATTTTGAATTCATTTTCGTTTTATTCTATTGTCATTGGTCTACCATGGTGACATTGGCATTTGTAATTATGGAATTTTTGGGCCATGTTTTTATTTTCCTTTATCATTCTCAAAAATAAAAATGGACAGAGTTAAAGCGATTTTAGAAAAAAAATGTATTCTATCACAGTATGTGTTCTCATATTTCGAGTAGAGAAATATAATTTATAATAAATGGTTATGTTTATTTTGTGAAAATATGATTTCTGTTGGGCAGGTCCCATAAAATAAATAAGTTCTATAATATAGGAATTGTGTTATTATTTTAGATTATATGCCGGGTGACAACAAATTCACTACCTGGCTTACTATTTTCTTGACTGGAAAGGTATTGCCTTAGTATACAGTGACCTCCAAAGAGTTGGACACATATGGGAAAAATTTTTATTTTTGAATTTATTAAAAAACTTTTTTGGCAATTACCTCTGCTTATCAAGTAACCAAAAAATCAATAATGACATTCGGCTCATGGGCGTCTTTTGGGGAGATAATTAATAAAAAATTAAATTAAAATATTAAAAAGGTAGGGTGTTCGAAAAGTTTTGAGATATACGTACATTTATTTGATTTTTTTAAAATAATTTTCACCACATTGAATACACTTATCCATTCTAACAAACCAGTCACTGAAAATAGCTTTCCACTTTTCATTTGAAATTTCAGCGCATATTTTATCCCAGGCCTCCAGTAGCGCGTCTTCAGTTTTAAACTTTTGTCCTTTTAGTTGGCTCTTGACAAAAGGAAACAACCCAAAGTCACACGGCGCCAAGTCGGGGCTATAAGGCAGATGTTCCAAAAGTCTGAAGCCTGCATCTGTCAAAAATTGACTGGTAAGTTCAGCTCGATGAGGTGGGGCATTGTCATGATGAAGGTACCAGCTAGCGAGTTGCGAGTTTGGGCGAATCACTATTAACTTTTCTATAAGTTTTGAAAGGCATACTGTAGTGTACCAGAGAGTATTTACGGTCTTCTGTTCCCGGAGCACAACATGTTCAATTATTTCTCTTGAACCAAAGAAAACAACTATGATTATTTTTTTACAGATCTTGATTTGCGAACTTCGGTCGGAGTTTCTTCACCTTCGAAAACCCATATTTTATTCTGTTGTTTAGTTGGGACGTCGTAATAATAAAAATAAGTTGCATCTCCCGTGACGATTGACACTATGTCTTTAGATTTACCCTTCTGGAATTTGGACATCATTTTTTACACCAATTCACTCTTTGTGTCTGCTGCTCGGGAGTTAACTTGTGTGGAACCCAAAGAGTACAAATTTTTCTAAAACCCAAGTGCTCATGTATGATCGTGTGTAATGTTGCTAAACTAATGTTCAATGTCTCTTCTAACTGTCGATAGGTAATTCGTCGGTTTGTTTCTATAGCTTTTTGGACGGCAGATATGTTTTCTGGGGTAACTACTTCACACGGTCGACCCGAGCGTGAGGCGTCTTCAAGCGAAAACGAGTCCCGCTGAAATTGTTTGTACCATCTGTATATGGTCGCACGAGATGGACAGTCATCACCAAGTATAGGCTTCATTTCTTCTAAACACTGTTCTTGAAATAACCCACATGAAAAGTTATATTTCAAAATTGCACGGCACTCGATAGTCGTCCACGATGCCATTGCGCTAAAATCGCTGGACACGAACTGGCGCAAAACTGATAGTTTACTAATAACTATGTAGGACTACGACTTGCATGACATGTACAAACACAAAACATCAATGTTACTTTTCTGCACCATTTAGTTACAAAGTATCTCAAAACTTGAACACCCTCGATATCTAAAAGTTATTTGAAAAAGGTGTTTAGAATTTAATTTTAGACCAATCTGCAGAATTTATTATAGATATTTTAAAAAAATTGAAAATGACATACAGGGTAATTCAAACATCGATCACAAAACTTAAGGGGGTGATTCTACTTGACAAAATAAGGGTAGAGCTTCATATAATTTTTTTCAAAATGTCATTCGTTTTCGAGTTACAAGCCGTCAAAGTTCAATTTTTAATGGTTTTTTCGCCATATTGCATTTATTTTTTAACCAATCCAGTTGATATTTGGCTTTTATTTTGACAGATATCGCAAAGCTGGGGGCGCCATTTTATAGACAATCAAAAACCTAAAAATAAGGTACTCTTTATTAAAGTCAATAAACCTCACCATTTAGGCACAAATAGACATCAAAGTTTTCATCAATATATATTTATATGAAGTTTTTTTCTGTTGTAGAATCGCCCCGTAAAGTTTGTCGGTTGAGTTACTGGACACCCTGTATGTATGTAGGTAATTTGATTGAAATTGATAAAAATTTTGATGTCTATTGGTGCTTTAACGGTGAGGTTTATCGACTTTAATAAAGAGTACCTTATTTTTTAAGTTTTATTGTCTATAAAATGGCGCCCCCAGCTTTGCAATATCTGTCAAAATAAAAGAGTTATGAAGTAAATTTGTAAGTGTTAGGTAAAGTGCCCTCCGGCGGTATTTTAAAAAAGTACTTTTGTCTTAAAATTTTAGACTCTGCAAAGCCGGATTGGTGTGCCAAATATCAACTGGATTGGTTAAAAAATAAATGCAATATGTCGAAAAAACCTAAATAATGTATGAATTCTATTGTTTTTACGCAGCGTTGCCAAATATAAATACCACGCTAGTCAAATTACCTTAAGTAGATTCGCCCGTCGCGTCAACACGATAATCAGATAATCTGTGGAGTTATCGTTTAACAAGTTGTCGGAAACTGTTGGAATGTATTGTATTGACTTTTAGAAACATATTCAGTTTTATTCCAAGGTTCATTGGTAAAGTAGAATTCAGCAAGGAAAAAGCAAGAGGCGTCATACAAGTAAAGACGGCAATCAGCTATTTCTTTCTAATCGCGACGTTTAGTGTGCGCGCAACAAAATGGAGAATAATTTGAAGTCGAGACAGAACTGATGACCACGTGGTTTTTTCTTAGCTGAATCGTAATCTACATAGTGTTTGTAGCAATTTTATTATATATACAAAATAGTTAGTCTACAACTAGTGTTAAACATTTAAGTAGTTGCTATCATGGATTTCGTTAAAAATTCAGCAATGAAGCAAAACGTGCGAAGTCAGTTTTGGTTTATCTTCAGTTCAAGATTTAATAATTTAGTTAGTAAAAATACATAGACTAGATTTATAAATCATAACAATTAATATACAACATAAAAAACTGTTTATACAAAAAGTACAAAAACTTTTTGAAAACAATGACAATCTCAACAAAAAAATTCCCTTACAGTCAGGAATTTATAATTTCTAACATCTGTCGAAATTTCGCATCAGTTTGGGTCTCCGTATGAACAATATCTTTTAATACGTTCGGGCATAACTTATCAGCACTGGACATAAGTGTTTGACTTTCAACTGACCGAAGAGTCTCGTGCAGCACAGTCTGAGTTTGATTATCATTAAAGCCATTCAAACTTGTAAAAATGTCACTGCAAGTTTGTGTATACATATTCGAATAATAATCAGAGTTCAATATCTCATTTTCAAACATAAAGTCAGTCTGAGTCTCTGAATTACAGTTGAAAAAGTTTGTATCAAAGTTGCTTAAAGTATCTGTGAGCAAATCTGAAGTGTCTGTATGTATTGAATCATGTGTAGCAGTCGAGATACTAAAGATATCTTGATCTGGCCAATGAGTTTGAGTACTAGAAGAGCTTTTCTCAATATGGCTGTTAAATGTAAGTTCAAAGTCTTCTAAATTGAAAGAGGTGTTACTAGAACTCTCCTTAGACTCTACGACTTCAGTCTGAGTATTGATATCTTTAAAATTGTCTTCAGTACACTCAACTTTTGCCTTGGTGTTGAAAAAATCTCCAATTGTCTGAGTTTCAACTGAAAGAACAACATTTCTGGAACCCGTTTGAGTTTGTTGGGTAGCTTGGGATACTAAACAATCATTTTCACGAGAAACCTGGGTCATTTTGCTTTCAAGTAATGGTTTTTCGGGACTTGTCTGACTGTTTTGATCAGTATTAAAACCTTTACTTACACCAGGATCACTTAAAGAATTCTTCGAAAGCAAAGGTCTTTGGTTAGATTGCAAAAATGTTTCACTTTTGATTTCAGAGATTCTTCCTTTGGTTTTATACTGAATTTTTTCCAAAATTCTATGCTTCTTTCGTCTGCAATGCGTCTTTAGAGTTTCATAAGACTCATAGAAGGCTTTGCAGTCAAGACACGTAAAGCTAACATTACAAAATTCAGTGTGATTTGATAGCAGCAGTTTGGTTGCAAAAGCTTTATTGCATAATGAACAGTTGTACTGCTTTTCCGTGTGTACTTTTAAATAATGTTGTCTCAAGTTCTTCATGTTTTTAAAATATTTCGAATTATTCCATGGACAATTTGTTTCTGGACAAAAATAATGTTTCTCAACTGGACTACTAGTTACATTAGTTTTTTTATGGGTTTTATCAATATGAAAGTTCAAGTTTGACTCTGAGGTAAAGTTTTGGCCACATTCATCAACGGGGCATGTTAATTTATTGTTTATTCGACACTGTTCTATGGTGGGAAAGATTTCTAGATGATTAGCCATGGTATTTAAGGTTAGAACTATGCAGCCCCTTTTAAAGACGTTGTTAAAAAAGTAAATTGATAATTTTGTGTTTGATTTGTTTATAAACAAAACCTGTTCGTTTCTTTGGTTTTTTCCACCCTTCTCTTTGATGACATATTTATATTTTGATTAATTTTTAGGTTAAACTGTCAAAAATAGTTTACTCTTTTTTTTTGTGGTGAATGGCTTAAGCTACTAAGGAATGTAAAGTATAAGCAACAAAGAAGTCTGCTTGCTTGGCAAGAGGGAATACGTAAGTCATCAATCAACAGGCGGAATATGAGAGAAAAGTACTTAGAATCAAGTTACGGTTCCGAACACCGCGGCAGGCAGCCAACCGCCGAAGTAAGCGCCAGAGCCATTCACATTACCAGCAATTGTACTCGTCTCTTACCAAGGCGAAAGCGAAATAAGTATAACGTTCTGGCATTTGCGTCGGCAGTTTGTCGCGGTGCTCGGAACCGTAACTTTATTCTTTTTATTTTTCTCATACGATTCTTACTCTCACGCCCGAACCGCAAAGCTGCCTCTAGGCAAATGTGTTCTGGAAAAGGTTGTCTTCATTTGGTGTATTCCTTTTATGATCCAGAACCGCCCAGAACGACACCATAAGTGTTCCTTTTGCAATTTTTTGACATTTTTTTCATGTTGTAGAACTGTTCTTGACACTATTGACAGTTCAGAGAACGGTTCAGAACGGTTCTACAAGGTAAAAGGAATACACTAATTGCTCCCACGCATATAGCGAGTTCACACCGACGTGTAACTTTCAAGAAGGTGGACACTTTAATATGGTTTAGAGCCTAAAAATATCGAAGTATCCTTTAAATGTGGATTCAGGGTGTAAGCAAATGTAGAAGGGTCGCTTTACCTTTTGTTAAGCTTTGAGATCGGATAAGGCTGGGCTGGCGAATTGTCTAAGTACAGTGCTAAAAAATAATAGAAGAAGAAGAATAAAGTTCAAGATTTTTTCTAACCTAAGTTACATTTAAAAATCGTTTTTTTTTAGGCAGCATAAAAACTATAATTTAATTATGAATATACTCAAACCCATGTTAAACATTATCCCCCTTAATTTAAATAAGGGATTTAGTGGTGCCAGTTTTAGTAAAAGACAGTTTTTTATCCTTAGTAAATTGCAAAATGATGAGAAATCAAAACAGAGCAAAGAATCTCCTTTAAAAAGACTTCTCGATGAGGCTTCTTCATTTGAAGATGCAAAACCATTAGTCCCCGAGCAGCAGTGGGCTACCATGCCTTACCCTGAAGGTGATTTTAACCTGCTTTACTTGATTTTTTAGCCTGTTAGTTACGTTTTTGTATATTTTACTTCCAGGTACCAGAATAAGAAAACAAGGCGAATTTTTCACCAAAGCGAAACAAGATCCTAGAGACAGCACAATTATCCTTTTCCCAGGACAAGGAAGCCAACATGTAGGAATGGCAAAAGATTTGTTGAAATTTCCAATGGCCAAAGACCTTTTTGAATTAGCAAACTACATTTTGAAATATGACTTGTTGAAATTATGTTTAAACGGACCCAAAGACAAATTAGATGAAACCAGGTACATTTTTAATAGTTGAAATTAAAGAGCTAAATTATCTTATGTGTTATGATTTTAGATATTGTCAACCAGCAGTGATGGTATGTTCTTTAGCGGCAATTGAGAAGTTAAATGAAGAAAGACCCAATGCTGTTGCTAATTGTGTAGCAACAGCTGGTTTTAGTTTGGGTGAAATCACAGCATTAGTTTTTGCTGGGGCTATAGGATTTGAAAGGGGTATGTACCGAGGTCAAGTTATAAATTTACACCTCTCTTACCTTTTTTATTTTTTTATCATACAAAATAAATAATTATATCAGTTTGTTGGGTTAATTCTGTAGTTTGTAAATTAGTAATCAGATTTTTATTATCTCTTAAGATATACAGGGTGAGACAAAAAGTATGATTTTTTTAATGGAACACCCTATACCGGGTGTTTCAGAACTATGGGATCAAACTTTAAGGTGTGATTTCCTATGTTATTTTATGAAAAAAGTTTCTATAAACATATGTCCCGAGTTGCTTCCTTACTGAGATACTGGGCGTTAAAATTTAAAAAAAAATCGTTTTTTTCTAAATATTTTCAATATGCTAAGGCCAATTTGAACAAAATTTGATAAATTTATTTAAAGTAATAAGGCGCTTATTTAGCTCTAACCAGATTGTTATTATTGGGTCCAGTGGCATCTCAGTAGGCACCACAACTTATATTATTGAGAAAAAAAAAACTTTTTTGATGTTTTTATTTTTTTTATAATTATGCAATAAATAATAAAACTTTTTAGTCTCTTTTTTTTTTGTGTCGCTTTGTTTTTAAGAAAAAAAATTAAGGCCACTTTAAGTCATTCTAAAAAGTAGCCCTAAACCACAGAAATTAATATCTAAAATTAAAAAATAAGAATATTGATCTTAGTAAATAGGGAAAAATGACAACTGCTAATTTATTTTGAGCAAATAATTGGTTACTTTTAATTTTTGCTCTTAATATCATGTTGTCTATGGGTACTTTTTAAAAGAAATTAAAGTAGCTTTAATATTATTTCTCAAAAACGAAGATAAATACAAAAAAAATAAAAAGTTGTGTTACTAATTGTTTTATAATAAAAAAAACATTTAAACGTCAAAAAGTCAGTGGCGGAGCTTTTTTCTCAATAATATAAGTTGCGCTGTCCAATGAGGCGCCACTGGACCCAATAATAACAATATGGTTATTGCTAAATAGGCGCCTTATCACTTAATATTTATGGGAACTTTTTTCATAAATTAACATAAGAAATCACACCTTGTAGTTTGATCCCATAGTTTTGAAACACCCTGTATATTATTTGACAATTAAAAAGATATTTTAAAATCCTTTAAAAAAATACATTTTATATACCTATCTCAATTAGTTTTAGAAATATGGCCATGCAAACAGGGTTGGCAAAAATCTGGCTCTTTGTGTAGTTGTGGCTGGATTTTTGGCTTTTTCTATTAGCTTTTTGTGTTTTTTGGTGGTTTTTTTGTGTTTTTGAAGGATTTTTGTGTTTTTCTGAATTTTTGACCATCCTCACCTCAAATTTTAATATCAAATCGGCAAATTAGCAATTTGGCAGCAGACAAAAAAATGTCTTTTGGAATGATCTACTGATTTCATACAAAATTACCTGCTGTTACGAATAAAAGACACTGAACTGTATTCCAAAATCATTGTTTGAAACTTCTGTATTAAACAGTATTCCAGCATATAGTAAGTGGTGGCAAACTGTCAAATCTAAATTTAATTATTTAATAATAAAAGATAATAATTTAATTAAAATGACAGATTTTTTTTACATCTCCATAGTTGTCCTGCAACATTTGCTTTTTTGTAGACAATATTTAATACTTATAGATTTGTCTGGAATGACTTAAAAAACAGGCTTCATCCAGAGAGAGTTCCCAAACTTGTAAAATTATTGGGTATTATCATTATCTATGTTATTTCAGTATTCTAGAATAAGTACTGTTTTATTTTTATGTTTTTAATAAATTATGTATTTCCGTTAAAAATAGTTTGTTTACTGGACTTTTGTATGGATTTTTGTGTGGTGGCTTTTTGTTTAAAATTATAGTGATTTTTTCCCACAAAAAGCCAGTGGCTTTTTTATTTTGCCAACCCTGCATGCAAATCTGAAGAATAAGTTTTAATTCCCATTAGAAACGTTATAAACTTATCATCCCCCTAACGTTTTTATTTTTTATCATATAAAAAGAAATAAAAACTACATTTTGTTAGCATTTTGTGAGCATTACAAAATACCATATTTTATGGGTCTCTCTTAATGGTTTTAAATATATGGCCAGAAATAAGATCATTGGGCAGTATTGCAATAATATAACCTACCTACATAATTGAAATTATTTACACTTATTCTTTAGATTTGGATGTCCATATTTCCAAAACTAATGAAGATATATATATTAACCCAACAAGCTGATATAATTATTTATTTTTATAGTGATATAAAATAATAAAGTTTAGGGGAGTGAAAATTTACAACTTAACACCTAGTACTTACATATGTGATAACTTCTAAGAGATTGAATTTCTAGTATACAGACCAGGGATGTTGCGGATGCAGATTTTTTCACATCTGCGGATGCAAATACGGATTTTAAGAGGTTCACGTCCGCGGATGCGGATGCGGATCAGTACAAAAACTTAGGTGTGGGTAGGGTAAAAAAACACAGTTATAGTTAGACAATATTTTTTTGTATTACAAACAATAGCGAGACGCGTCATCGTCACCAATGTACTGAAGTCCAAAACAAAATTATTGCTTTCCGATTGGCTAATAAACATGTGCGGTCGACATGCGCCACTCGCCGGGCCCGCCCTTTTCTTGTCGTGACCTGCTACACTCCGCATCAGCTCCGCATTGATTTATGCCGATGCGATTGCAGATGCGGATGTCTAAATCGATGCGGATGTTCCGTATATGCGGATGTGAATATTTGCAACATCCCTGGTACAAACACTGAATTTTTTTATTTATCTAAGACAGTTATATATTTTGTAGCACTGAGGCTTGTTCAGATACGTGCTGAAGCTATGCAGCTAGCTAGCGATACTTACAAAGGAGGTATGCTAACTGTTTTCTATGGACCAGATAGTAAGCTGAATTTTGCGTGTAAAAGGGCCAAGAATTGGGCTATTGATAAAGGGGATGAACTGCCAGAGTGCCAAATAGCAAATTATTTGTATCCACACTGTAAAGTGGTCTCCGGAAGTGAGTCAGTAAGCAAATTTTTATTTCTTATGGTTTGGTTGTGTGAAGTTTTTATAAAACTTTTAAACACACTTTGTTTTCTAAGTTTAAAATTTTGTGTTAAAAGTGTTAGATAATGGGTAGAGTCAAGGGAAGTATGGAAACCCTAAATTATGTCCACAGATGGACTTTACCAATAGGACAAATGGACCAAAAATTTAAATGTTCAAGAAAGTCGTGAATGGCAACTGCTTTTGTTTCTTAAAAAAACAAGATTCACTTGGAAAAATTCGTTTTGTTTTGTACAGGAGCTCCAAAAGGTACAAAAATGTAAAAATGGACCAAGACACAACTGCCTTTATTTTTATTAATTCAGCAAAATGTTAAATAAAAAAGGTTTTTATAATTGAATGAGGAAGCCATATCCGAAATTTTACATAAAATAAACCAATTTTTTATTTAGTATCATAATATTTTGTTTAATCATGTTTTACACCTTTTTTACGTACCATGCAATATGGGATAGAAATTATTTTTTTTGGCCAAAATTCTGAAACTTACCAATATAACTTAAAATGAGGTGCTCTTTACTGAAAAAATATTGAAAAAAAAATATTGCTATATTACAGATGGTTTTTGGGGAACAAAAACTTATTACATATAATTAAATTTACACCCCCTTAACATTATTATTTTTTATTGTACAAAATAAACTAAAATATCAGCTTGTTTGGTTATTTCGGTAGTTTTCTAATCAGTAATCTAATGATTATTATCTCATATGATATACAGGGTAGGAAAATAGGTATGTTTTTTTTTAATGGAACACTCTGTATATTATATCACTACCAAAAAATCTTTTAAAAAGCAAAAATACCACTATCTCAATTAGTTTCTGAAATTTTTAATTATCCTTAGAAGCATAATAATGATACATTTTCCCAACTATTTTTATTTTTGAACCTATAAAATAAATAAAAACATTGTTTTGTTGTGTAGATTCTGTGGAATCCGTATCTTTCATAAGGATGCTTTTATCTTTTAAGATGTACAGTGTAGGACAAAAAATATTAATTTTGAAATGGAAAACCTTGTATATTATAAAAAAAGAACTTGTATCTGTCCTTACACTCAGAAGTAGCAAAAAGTAGCAAGGCAATTGTTAGTCCAAAACTGATAAAGAAAATGGTAAAAAATGTTTGACAAAAGTAGCGAGACTTTGCATCAGAAACACAACAATGGCTTTTAACATTTTAATTCTTTTACATTTTGTTAGTATACTAGGCTAATAATAAACTTAGTAGATTAAATGTTGTATATTTATGTTTACATGGGTAAAAATAATATAAATTATTGCAATTTTTTGACAAAATTAAAACACTTTTTATTTAATACCTAATTATTTTTAGTTGTATGATTTTCATTGATTTTCAAAGTACCTTTTTAAGTTTCTTATTAGCCTAATAGAAGTCGTTAAATCTTTTATAATTTTGTGTACATGTAGTTTGGAGTATCTACTTTTAGATACACAGCATGAGCCATTAAAATTTCAAAGTTGGTTTTTGGCCAAAATGGATTTCTATCCCATAGTGCCATGTAATAGAGATAGAAAGTGGGTACAATTATCTGCTTTTGCATTTAGGGGTGCTTATATTGTGGCACATATTTTATTTGTCATTTTCATCCTCATTATGGTTATACATTTCAAAGAAACATGAAGATTTTTAAGCAATCTGTTTTTTGTTAGTTATAATAGTAAACAATTTATTTGTAGGCACTTGAGTTTCTTGAAAACAACTACAAAGATTTCAAACTTAAACGTGTCAAAAGATTGCCTGTTAGTGGGGCATTTCATTCGGAACTGATGCGGTCAGCTGTAGACCCATTTAGAAGAGCCCTAAATAAGACTGAGATACAAAATCCTCTTATTAGTGTTTTCTCGAATGTAGATGGTAAAAGATATAAAGATGCTGAACATATTAGGAAGCAACTTCCCAAACAGGTATGCAGTTATTATTTATTTTAGTGGTCTCAAACTTTACAGGATAGTAGATCTAGACACGCGGTAGCGCCAAATCACTTGGCGCCACTTTTGACCCCTTTATAACTCAAAAACTATTTAACGTATACACATGAAACTATGTGTTTATTTATACTCATAAATACAACTATCTGCCCAAATTTTATGAAGCTAGCTCAAACGGTTATAAAGATATGAAGGTCCAAAAGTCGTCAAGTTTTCACTGACTGACTGACATATAGATCAAAAACCTAACCCACTTTCCGATGACCTAGAAAGATGAAGATTGGAATCTAGCACGGTAATTTTGTGTAAGCTTAGGAAAAAATCTGAAAATAAAAAAAATTAAAAAAATAGGGTTAGGGGGTCTCCATACAAAAAAAAAAGTTTTATTTTATTGTAGAATTTTTTATACTTCTGTAACTCGTCTTGATCAAGGTAATGCTTCAAAAATGAAGACACTTTGTTTGCTCATTTGCCTGCCTTCGCTTTATGGTACAAATAGCACGTCATATTTCTTGATTTTAAATCGTGTATTCCAAAGTGTACATACAGTGAGCTCGCGAAATTTACTTTAGAAAGGAGGTATCTCCTGGACATGCCCCTCTGTGGTAAATGAAAATTTATTTCACGGTACACAACGTCAAGCCTATTAATGCAATAAGTACTGTTTCTGCTATAAACGATGTATTTAGCTCAAAAGACCAGTAAAATACATAAATATCAATTTTGTAAAAAATGAACATGTCCCCTCTTTGCAGTTAGCGATTCAAATATGTATTAGATCTTAAAGAAGGATAGATTTGACTTGGCCAGTTTTTACCAGAATTAAAAAATATTTAAATAGGTTGAATGACTTTATAAAATGACTTATGTTATAAAAATTACCAAGTCATATCTAACCAACTTTAAGGTCTTAACTTAGATTTACAATATAATACTATGGGGACAAGCTGTTAATGTGAATCGAATACTGGTGGCACAAGCGAGGTATTTAGGCAAATTTTGGTCTGAAGCCACTGGAAACCTGTAAGAGATGTTTTTAAACAAAGCAAATTCTTACTGTTCCATCAATATACATTTTAAATGCTCCATATACGTGTATAAAAATGGATCAATTCAGCGGCAGAATGGGAGAAATCATGACTACTTCACAAGAAATCGAAATGGGTTAGCCTTCATCCAAGCCAATTAACTTTAAGCGATATTACGAAAAATCACCCTTACTATGCATGTACAAGGATCTACAATAAACTACCCGAAGAAGTAAAAAAGATTCAAGTACGATTGGGGCATTTGAGGTCGGTTAAAAGGTTTTTAACGGAAGGAGTAATTTACTGGCCTAAAGAATTCCTGGAGCGTAGAACGTAACTGCGTTGTTTAACTTTGTTTAATTTAAATTTATAATTTACTGATGTCTTACTTTGTTTGTCACTTTAATGTTTTCAATGTTTTCTCAATGTTGTTTGGTGTTTTTAATTTTTTTAATATATTGTGGCATCTCGTCTGTATACAATTCTTCATAATTTATTATATTGGTTTTTAGTTAGATTAAGGACGAAAAACTTATATCATGTAATTTGATCAAAAGTAAATAAATTGAATTTGAATTTGAATTTGAATTATACATATTTGGATTTTGTACAGAACTTGACAGCAATAATTTTAGTATTGAACATGGCCCACTTATTTCACATTTATGTTTTTGTTAGGATCAGTATTATAAGGAGGGACGAAACAATACACAATACCAGTGTTTACCTACATAAATAAATACAGAAGCGCTCATTGGAATAGTGTTTGGCTATGTGCCTTTAATTGGGTACCACTTGTCTCAAAATTATTTAATTTTCAAGGGCTTTAAAGATTTCACCTTCCGCCAGCTCATTACCTTGCTGCCACGTCACTTGCCCGTCAATTGTCACGTCAGTGTGCGTTTTGATTAATGCTGCCTTTATATGCAGCCACTTTCACTGCTACCCGCGCTGCCGTTTGACGCTGTTCCTGTCACTCCTTTATTTTCCATTCAAAATACCACCACTGAAGAGAAGCACAAGCAATGTGTTTAAAAACTTCCCGCTTCACCACTCACTTTTACGGACGTGAGCTGCGTGTCAAGGGGGTATAAAATTGTACTCATTAAATGTTCTTGGTATACATTAACTGATTACCAGTGGGGTTCTTGACCAAAGTTAGGCGTAGGCGAAGTCGTATCCGCGAGGCCCCTTGTATAGACAATGATCATGGGGAAGAAAGGTCTCCACCTCTTTTTCACAATCATATTTCTCCTTTTCATGCTGCGAGGCCCCTTTCACGACACATTACAATTAGGGGCCTAAAAGAACCTTCACATCCTTTCCTCCGCTGTGTTTTTCCATGGCACATTTCATAACTTCACCTTGCCGCGCGGCCCCTCAGGCGCGAAGCCGTAAATGACCGCCTACACTGCCTACGCCTACAGATACAGGAGTGGTAGATCAGTTTCATACAGTGACTGGTATAAAGTTTGCTAGCATATTGGAGTTTATTTTTAAGAGAAATTTCGAATTATTTTTTCTGGCAATAACCTCTGCACACTGATCTTGATGTATTGCCAATGTTATTACCTGCGCGAAACAACAGTTACATTTCATTGGCGAAAACGGGTTTGTGCACAAGCAAATCGAGTGTGAACGCGCCTGGCGCCAAACAGACTATCCGCATTATCGGAAAGAATTTGTCGACGGCGTCCTGGTTTTCTGTTCGAAGTACGGTAGCTAATGAGCGTCACAGTCAGACCGCGGACGGAGGGTACGGGATGCCGGTGTTTGTATTTTGCCACGGCTTTTAAGTGCGCATGTTCGTCCACCCATCCATTTGTTTACTGCGCGAGGTCGTAAAAGTCCGAAGAATGCTTCTTGCCACTGCGGATCTAAATGTAGGTTATTTATGCCTCTGCATGACTGATAACATAAAATTCGATTTTAATATGTCAATGGTATGTCCGGTATTTTTAAAATACATGCATTTCAAAATTGACAAATCTGGCAACAAAGCCGATATTGTTCATAATATGTACATGCCCAAATACCTTCCAGATTTTCTGAGTGTAGCTTTAGCGATTTTAAAGATATTTAAGAGTTGTGGTACTTTTTACTTATTGTGTATTTTATTTTTGTAGATTGTCCGACCAGTAAAATGGGAACAACTTTTTACATGTGATGTATGAAAGAAGCCCAGATGCTCACTTTCCTAGAACATTTGAATGCGGCCCTGGACAATCTTTAAAAAGCCATTCTAAAACAAGTAAATGCCAAGGCTTGGAACAACTGTTTTAGCATAGAAACTTAACGGTCCATATGCAAGTTGTTTAACCCATGAAAAATAATTGTTGGTGCAAGAATAATTTTTGTATTTTCTCTTGTTGCTGCCGAAATTTCCCATATAGTTAAAATTGTAAACCTGTAAATTTAGATAAGTGGTAATTTTTTTTACTCTAAGTATTAAAGTGTGTATTTTTTTTATATGAAAATAAAATATATATATACCAAGCCTTTTTTGTTTTAATTTTATCCTAGATAGCTTTCATCCACACAAATACCAGGAGGTAAATATCTAATAATGCTCCTAATATTTTATTCTTGACAAAATGGCGAAGGATTTTTTTTTAAATATCAGGAATAGACATTTACCTCCTCGCATTTCTGCGATCCTGTTAAATAACCCAATATTACTAAATTTAACCTAAATATGGTTAATTTTGTTAAGACTTTGTATTAGGAGTACAGAAAAGCAAGGAGGTAGAGATCTGCTCCTGATACTTTATTCTTGATAAAATGGCGAAGGTGACATAAATATTATTTAGTATCAGGAGTAAAAATTTACCTCCTCGCATTTCTGCGATCCTGATACAAAACCCATTTTTACCAAGTTTAACACATAATTTTGGCTAATTTTGTAAAATAAGAATTTTGTATTAGGAGTACAGAAATGCAAGGAGGTAAATATTTGCTCATGCTCCTGATACTTTATTCTTGGCAAAATGGCGAATGTACTTTAAAACTCTATCAGGAGTAATTTACCTCCTTGCATTTCTGTACTCCTAATACAAAATCTTTATTTTACCAAAAAAATTATGCCAAAACTTGGTAAAAATGGGTTTTGTATTAGGAGTACAGAAATGCAAGGAGGTAAATTACTCCTGATAGAGTTTTAAAGTACATTCGCCATTTTGTCAAGAATAAAGTATCAGGAGCATGAGCAAAAATTTACCTCCTTGCATTTCTGTACTCCTAATACAAAATCCTTATTTTACAAAAATTAGCCAAAATTATGTGTTAAATTTGGTAAAATGGGTTTTGTATCAGGATCGCAGAAATGCGAGGAGGTAAATTTCTACTCCTGATACTAAATAATATTTTAATTACCTTCGCCATTTTGTCAAGAATAAAGTATCAGGAGCAGGAGTTAGTATTTACCTCCTTGCATTTCTGTACTCCTAGTACCAAATCTTTATTTTACAAAATTAACCAAGGTAAACTTAGTAAAATCGGGTTTTGTAAATCAGGCATCGCAGAAATGCGAGAGGGTATATTTTTACTTTTGATACAATATAATGATTTTTAAATACACTAGCCATTTTGTCAAGAATAAAGAATTTGGAACAACTTTAATAAAACTTCATTCACCATATTGTCAAGAATAACTCATATTATGTAAACTTTTCTTTGAAGTAAAGCAAAAAGGAACTTTGGTGGAAGTAAATAAAAACAAACTGGTTTCAGAATATTGATAAAACTTTATTGATAATAGAGTTAAACATAAATAAATGTACATTATGTATATTTTTAATATCACAATTTTACTTGTAAACTTAGAGGGTTATAATAACTAAGGTTTAAAGCATATAACAATGTATTATTATAGTTGGTGTATTTAAGCCTAAATTTCTATACAACAGCTAAATAACATACCACATAGGCAATGTGAATACCTGCATGTTAACATTTCTGATTGGATTAGTCATATACATCCTTTGTTGTTGGTTTACTGGCCCAGAGGCGTATCCAGAAAAAAATTCTGGGGGGCACAGTAGCCAAAAACTGGAGAGTAACGTTGGCTTATTTTTTAATAAGTAGTAGTTTTGCAAAAAAATAACGAAGGCTGTAGAACACGAAAAAATATTTGTTAAAATTATTTACAAAAATCTGTAGAATTTAGTAGAATACAGAAAAATATTTTAAATAACCATATACATATAGGTTAATCCTAGGCCTAGGCCTCTGGGGGCACGTGCCCGAGTGCCCCCCTGGATACGCCCCCTGTACTGGCCGATAACCCAATACCTATTTGCTTAATTAGTATAAGTTTATGTTGTTCTAACTTTAAAAAGTTAAAACAAAATGATATGGCAAATGCGCCGGTTTATTAGCATTAGTGGTGCCATCTTTTAAAAAATGATCAAAATTGTCTAGAACAGATATATAGAAAGCTATTATATTCTCCATACCTTACTTACAAATTGCTAGATGGCGCAGAAAAACTTTTGAATGAGTACTTATGCTACTCTCTTATAGATGGCGCCACTTTAAAAATACGGTAACCTGACACAGTCATTCAAGTATGTTTATTTGTGGATTCTTAAAAGTACGGTAGACCTTTTATTATGATAGTTAGTACGGTTTTGTGTAAAAATTAAAATGTATATTAAGCCAGCTGTCCATGTGAGCGGTTTTTCCGCTCGCGGATGATAATTCGGCGTTGTAATTGGTTAGAGTCCATTTCTTATATTGTGATAGCAGAAAATGTCACTTTCTGTCCTAAACAGGTCATAAACCAGCCATAAACCATGGGCGTCACGTTTTTTAATACGTAAAATTCACATATTCTGAGAGCTAAAATAGGGTTAAATTATAGCTTATTGAAAATTAAATTTTATAGAATAATTACATTAAAAAACTCAATTTTAAGAAAGAAATGTCAAAGTAATTAATTAATTAAATAATTCTAGTATTTTATAAGCATTTACGAATTAGCCTGGGCGGGGCAAGAAAAAAATTGTGCTTTAAGACACCTACATACTTAATTATCGCTCGTTGTTTAGATCGTATGTATTTCCTCATTAGCAGAAATAAAAAAAGGTAGCATTTAAACAGGTACAGCAGTTTTTGAAGATTATTTTTCGGATATGATTAAGGAAATTCCAGAAAATTCTGTTATCGTTATGGATTATGCCCCTACCACTCTAGACTAGCAGAAAAATTACCTGCGTCTTCTTGGCGTAAAAGGGAAATTAAAAAAATGGCTGAATGAAAAGAGATACCTCACGAAGATAATATGGTAAAAAAAGCTGTTAAAAAAGCAAGAGAAGTCAAACATAAATATAAAAGATATGTTATTGATGAGATGGTTATGGAACGTGGTATCATTGTACTTCGCTTACCACCTTATCATTTTGAACTTAATCCAATTGAGTTAATATGGGCACAGGTGAAAGGGTTGGTAGCGAGGAATAATACCACTTTTAAATTAAAAGATGTAAAGATACTTTTAAAGCAGTCGCTAGAAAATATAACCGAGCAAAGCTGTCACTCACGTTATAGAAGAAGAAAACAAAATGTGGAAGCTTGACAATTTAATGGAAGACACAATAGACCCCATTATAATAAATACCGCAGATCATGACTTTGATAGTGAAGAACTTTATTTTTCTGACTAAAATGTATTGTAGTAGTAAAATTGTAAAAACTAAAATAAATTATATACATATTTTTTTAATCTAAGCTAAGAGACTAATAAATTTAATATTGTATTTTTTTTAATAATTATTTTATCTGTGGATAGGTACCTTTTAACTACTTATTTCAATGCTTTATTTAGAAATATCGCCAAATCATTACAAAATACAATGGTCAACTCTTATTAAATGCATGAATATGAACTTGTAACATCTTATTTGTAAACGTTGTATTGTAAATTAACATAAAAATGTCAAGAAGTTCCAAAATAGACCTGGGCAAAAAATCAAATATCGAAATTTGTAAAAAAATATTTTTCATCGATCATTTATTCATCCCAATATATTTATTTTAAAAATATGTTAAGAATATAATTTACAACTGAAATATTTACGCGATATAAATCAATTAAATTTACTTACAACATTTTCTATGTCTTACTTTTTTCCTAATTTATTTTCATTCTTATTTGTTTCATTTTCTTTAACTTTAAAACTTTTGGACTATGTACAGGTTATTATTAACTTATTATAATACCACTATCTTATATTATTATCCCCATTATAATATCGTAAAACTTGCACCCAACATGCTCCGACACTGGAAGGTTTATTTTCTAAAAATATTCAACTAAACCATTGTTAAAATGTTTATGGCCCTATTGTAATGCATCATTTACAGAGTGTGTCGAACCAAATACCTAAAAACTACCTGTTTATTGGTTCCTTTACATTGAAAAGAGTTTAGAGACTTACCCTGTAATAAAACCTTTTTGAATTTATAATACCTTCTTTAGCTATCACCGAATAAGAAATGGACTATAGTGCAAATTTAAAATGCTTTTCCCGCCAATCACAACGCTGAATTATCATCCGCCAGCGGAAAACCGCTCTCAAAGACAGCCGGCTTTAAAGTGGTATTTTTGAGACATGATCAGTGAAGGAATTGAGGAAAGTAAAACTGATAACATTCTTTTGAAACTTGCATATGTGGCTAAGTTCATTCTAAGTTTTTATTATTATTTTGAATTGTCACTATTTTTAAATAAAACCTATAAACTTAACTGCAACTTTTTGTAAAAAAATGGCAGACATTGTATACAATATAGAGAATCAGCCAAATAGAGTCGTTCATAGGCAATGTGTGGAAAGGAGACAGTCTAACGCCACTGCCAGCATGTAAATATTTCTGATTGGGTGACTAATAGTTTTGCTATGTTATGGTTATTGCATTACTGGCCAATATATTTTACAAATAACTGATACGATATATAAAAACTTGTTTATACATATTATAGTTTGTTTAAAATGAGGTAATATTTTTTAAATTATTAAGAAAACGAGTCCTAGCTCTACTATGGAATATAAAATTTACTTAAGCTTTAACCATAAACTAATAATTTTTAAACAACTAAAACAGAAATGTTTATTAAATTTGGTTTATAGTTTGTTTTCAAAGTGATAAAATGGAATCCAACTTGGAGTCGGATTCAACTAAGAAACAGCCACCAACGTCATCAGTTCGTCGTGTTGTGTCTCACTTTTTTATGACGCCTCTGACTTTTCTTAGTTGAATCCTAGTCTACGTGATCTACGGTAGCCCCACTCACGATTCAGTCGAATATGTTTTTTTCTGTGAATTTAATAAAAACGATTTTCTCTCAATAAAACCAAAAGGTGGATGCGCTGGAATAGCCGTATTTTAAATTTTCAAATAACTGGACTTGATTTTATACCGGGGTATATACGGTCATGCAAAACTGTCACATCTGTCAAAAAAGACCAAAGTTCGCGCGCAAATTTGACCGTGTGTATTAAAAAACTGCCACATCTGGCTTGGCATGCGACTCGATGTCCGAGTTTGATTTTTCGTGGCGCGCGTCGTGCAAACTTGTGCATGTGTAGGACACGTCAGTTAACGTTTCAGTTTAGGAACGTCGTTTACGGGGTTATATTGTTGGTTTTGAGTTAACAAAATGGCTCTTTGGCGCCAGGAAGATGTATTGCTTGATTTTATAGATATGTACCAAGGTTATCCATGCTTCTGGAAAGTTAAAAGTAATGAATACATTGACAAAAATAAAAAAATCTTTTCGCTGAATTACGCTTATGTTCAAGTTGATCACACCACCAGCTGCCAAAACTGACGCTGAACTGACAGGTACATCTGAATCGTGTGTATCAAAAGCTTCATTTGACATTTGCTTTCATGCAAGTGCGTTTCAGGTTTGCATGACCGTGTATACCCCGGTTATGGGGCCATCGCGAAAGTCATCAAACGCATAACGCCAAAAGATAAAATTTGACCAAGTCCAACAAAAGCAAGCACATCAACCGAACTGTAAACACTAAATGCGACGTCATTTATAAATATTAGCGGCATTAAATAAATTAATTATGTATTTAACTTGCAAACGGAAACATTAACAGCTGCGGAAATGGAAGGGAAACCTTATGTCACCGGGAGGACCACAGAATGTTGCCAAGTTTTCCAAATCGCACTGTTTGAGAAATCGATTGTCGCAGTTTTTTGGGGGACACCCTCTATATTTGTCTATAGATGTCGAGTATAAATTTTATTTTTGGTAATTTTCAGAAACCACGGCAACTCTGATTTTAACGAAATTTGTACACGGGGCGTTTGAGTGCTGATCACGAATCTGAAAGATTTTTGGCGGAACGTTTCGTTTTGAGATATTCATCATCAATGTTCAAATTCTGAACTAGGCTAATTTTACTATGTTCCTCCTTCTTTTTGCACACATTTCTGATTTAAAGCTAAGGTGTCAGACAATATTTGATTTCACTTTTAAAACCCCGTTTTCGATCTTTACATTATTTTCCATTAAATTGCATAGCTTTTCTTTGACAATGCGGCAACCATACATACATATAGGGCATCATGGCACACTGGGATTGAAATGATTCAAAGTATAGCTATGCAATTTAGTGCAAAAATAATGTAAACTACGTAAAAACCTAGATGGATAAATATTGTGTGCCACTAGCTTTAAATTAAGAATTGTGTGCAAAGAAGGGGAATATCTTAAGAACAAAACGTGTCCGCCAAAAATTCTTTCAGATTCGTGACTCAGCGCCCCAAAACTCCCGTATACCAAATTTCGTCAAAATCGGAGTTGCCGCAGGTTTCCTAGAAAATTACCATATTTTTTTTTAAATAAGATTTGTAGTACTATGTTGTAAAAGTACCATTTGGAACGACATTATAATAACAAAATAATTTTTTTTAGCTGTAAATTCACCTACATAATTAGGCCGTAAATCTCTTACAAATCACTTTTATTAATACTTATTGATTAACTTAAATGAAACCAAAAACCTGTAAAATCTGGGTAATATAATTAGAGTAAAACGAGTAAAGTTGTCACTATACCATTCATCGTCGTTCAATAGTAAAATCTGATTTCATCGGAAGACCTTCATCGGTCAAACGTGAAGACTACCGAGCGTAACCGATGTATGTACAGGGTATATTTAAAATATTCCATTTTTATGCCAAATCAAATACCACATAAACCTATAAGCTAGTTCTGCAAGTGTCAAGTTATAAATATATAGAACCACTTTACCTTTTAAATTTTTATCATGCAATATAAATAAAAATATATACTTCCAGTGGCGTAGACCTTTTGTATTTTTAAAAACAAAGTTTGGTTTTAAGTAGTAGTTTCAGTTACAGATTTAAAATTGGACCAGTAAAATAAACTTATTATAGTATTAAAAATTGCATTTTCCATAGATGTTATAGTTCAAAATACTGACCTAAAAAAACAAAATTATTGAACCAGTAGCAGATTAAAAAATTTCTGGCCTGGAAAAATTAGTCGCAATCATTTAAGAGGTATTTCCAGGTCGCGAGTTATATTATACAGTGTGTCCACCTTAAATATAAATGTATTAAGAAAATCAAAAGTTCTTAAGGCAAAATTTCAACAGAATAATTAAGTTTACCCTTAAAATATAACCATTCTTTACCTTTATTTGCGTTATTCAATTATTAATATAAATGGTTTTCGCCATTGCAGCCGATAGAATACAAAAACTTAAATAAGATTATTTAGATTAAAACATGATTACTTTTTTATGGCCTACATTCTGGCCAATATCAGTAATAAATGACAAAATACGCAATATCTCAGAAACGGCTTAAAGAAATATAAGGTGTGATACATTTTTGAAAAATTTAATTTAAAATCATTTCAAAACTAAATTTTTTTTATAAAGTTTCATATAAATTTAACAAAAATAAATATACAGTAGGTCTGCCTAAGTTGACGGCATATGGGAAACTTTTTTATTAATAATTTTACGAAAAAAGTTATTTCTTATAAAAAGTTCTGCATGGTCCAAACCTAAAATGCAATCATCAGATATCATATCGTATGTATTTAGAATAGTTTTTTGTGATTCTTAAAGGTTATGAATTATGTGTTTTTGTGTGTTTTATTTGTAAATATTTTTTTCTCTTTGCCAACAAGAACTATTTATTTTCTTAAGACAATAAAGAATATTTTGATTTTGAATTTGAATCAAATTGTGTCAGTCATCTACGAGGTTTGGCCAAAAATGTAATTTTTGCTTAAGAATAAAGTACCTGTATTTTTGCTAATATCGCAAATTGTTATAAAAAAAAGATGTTAAAAAATAAAATTACTTTCAAATATGCAATTTTGTTTATATTCCAAAAAAAAACATTTTCTGCGATAATGGTAAAAATTTAGGTTTGTACATTAGTGCACTACATTCCATGATTATAAATGTCATAGGACAGTTCAAAATAAACTTAACAAAAATTAGGTAATTATTATTAAAACAAGAAGACTGTACAATGTACTAATGTACAAACTTAAATTTTCTCTATTATGGCAGAAAAAAATCTTTTGTTTTTGGAAATAAACAAAATTGCATATTTGAAAGTAATTTTTAATTCTAAACATCTTTTTTACAACAATTTGCGATATTAGCAAAAATACAGGTACTTTACTCTTGAGCAATAATTACATTTTTGGCCAAACCTCGTACATGACTGACACAATTTGATATCTGATGATTGCATTTTAGGTTTTAGACCATGCAGAACTTTTTATAGGGAATAATTTTTTTCGTAAAATTAATAATAAAAAAGTTTCCCATATGACGCCCAACTAACATAGACCCACTGTATAAGTCAAAAATGCGTCACTTAAAAAAATTACCAGCATATCTACAATCTGTAAAAAAGTTGCTGAAAAAAATGTTTTTTAAAATTAAAAAATCTCTTAGAATAAAGGGTTATGAAAAATGAAGAATGAAGAAGACATAAGAAATGAAGAAATACGCTGTAGCGAATAAACGACGCAATATAGCGAGTTGCGTTGCATTAGAAGAGACATTTTTGGAACACAAATAAAAATAATTTTTACCAGTGCCGTCCATGATGAAGGGCTTAAGAAAAATATTTTTAAAACAGAAAGGTACGCCACTGCTTTTTTAAATAAAAATATGTATTTAAATTCTTGTTTAGCTTGGAACAAATTTTATCTCTGTTTTTTTATAGGATTTATGATTCTGCCGTAAATAAATAGAAACCATTTCTCGGCATGGTCATTTCGTATCGCTTATATCTAATTCTACCGTAAAATGCCGAAAAATGGTTTATATTTATTCACGCGAAAACCGTACATCAAATAAAAAAACTTAAGAAAACAAATTTGTTTCAAGCTAAACGGAAACCTAAAAAAAATATTTTTATTTTATAATAATGCAGTAACGTGCCATTTTTTCTTAAAAAAATATTTACCTTGAACTCCTCATGGACGTCACTGGTAATTTTTTCTTGTAAGCCAAAAACTGTCTTCGGATGCATAGGACACGTCTCTTAATTGTTTTATAAGTATCTGAATTGGTAAAATAGTCATAGAAAAAAAATCTTAATAGTTCAAAAACTATGACGTTTTGGACATATATGTTTATATGAAGTTTTTTTAATTTTCATTGTAGAATCATCTCTTAAAGTGTGTCAGGTTGAGTTACTGCACACCTTGTATATAGAAACCAAAATCTCATTTGACCAAAAAGATTTGCCCTTAAAATATTAGTAGTAAAATTTGAAACGCACAACTACTTATCCCAATAGAATTACTCACATATAAAAATCTGTAATACTTAATAATAATTCTTAGACTAAAGGTCAAAGCACACCAGGCGCTCACGGACCGGTCAAATATTTTACATGCTATTTTAATGTCATTCAAGGTCATTTATTTAAAAAGCATGTAAAATATTTGACCGAACCGTGAGCGTACCGAGACTTAAGCGCCTAGTGTGCTTTGCTTTGACCTTAAGGGTACATCGTAAAAACCGAATCCGATTGGACGGATGAATTGAGCCTATAATGTGCCCTTCGTCTTAGAATTTTTATGATGCAGATAATCCGGTTCTAAATTCTTTTATATTTGACAATGATAAGTATATACAATATCAAAGAGAGTAAAAAAAATAAAAATAAACTTCTAACCTTACTTTTGTAAAATTTTTTAAATTAATTTCATTTAATTTCGGAAAATAATAACGCAAACTACTAAAGAAACACTATTACAATATTTTTGCAAATATTTGAGCTTATAATATTTCACATTATTTCGTTCCTACACTTATCAGCTGTTTTACTTAACTGTCATTTTTTAAACCTTTTCCAAAACCGTAAATATCGTACAAACATAACCACCGATCGGACTGAACTCAACTAAATCTCTTGAAAAACAGGATTGCCTTATGGCGCTCAATCCAATCAATTACTCAATCTGAAACTTGTATATCGAAATTTTTGTCGGATTAAGTTTAAGCCAATCAGTTGAATCGGGTTCAGTGTAACGATGTACCCTTAGTCTTTAGTTTCGATACCACAAACACCAACACAGAGAAAACAATCCAATCAAGTTCCGATACACAGTACTTCACGAATCGCCCCGGTACGTTCAGGTTCACAGCAAAAACGAACTTTCACATCGTCCCTCTGCTCGTTGAAATTATACCTGAACAAGGTAACGACTGATAATTTTGTCGTCACGTTATCAAAAACGAGAATATTATGCCGCGCTCGTTACTTTAGTCGTTTCAAGGGTTAGAACCAAAGTGGGTACCCGATTACAGCGTCGGTTGTCACGATTTGAATATCCTTCGTTTGTTGTGTATTTACCTTCATTAGCGTGCTAAACAAGTGTCGCGATTATTCCGCGCAACTAAAAATAAATAAAAATACTTGCGGTCTTTTATTTTTTCGCTAGTTTCGGCCCTTTATGCAACATGATCAGGATTTTCCCTACTTAATATTTTATTTCAGTCTTGTGGAAATAAGTATGCTGGTAAAGCTGATAAAGTTTTTTTCTTTTAATGCGAGTGTTATTCAAAGTGCGTATTACTAGTGGATTAAAATACCTGAACTTTAGTAACGGGGTGATAAAATGAAGGAATCGTGGAACAAGAAGGACGAGCCTAGGATTAGTAAGGGACAACCGGTAAGATGGTTAATTAAGACTTTTAGATCAAATTCAAAAACATCCTAAATTTGTAACCGTTCATGGCAGAACGCACTGTGCAGGGAGTTTATGGGACTCATGGAAAAAATTAATATATTCAAACTAAAGACAGACATACTAAGTATAGTATTTTTGTAAAGCTGTGTGGACGATCTTTCCAATTTTGATACAATATATACATGAGTGATACATTTAAAAAAATCAATACTTTTTGTCTTACCTTGTACATTTTAGTAGAGTAGATAATAAAAATCTGATAACTGATTCGAAAACTACAAAAGTAAATCTGTGTAAATTTGAATCCGGAAGCCCGATACATTATATGAAAAAAAACTATACAGGGTCATCCAAATTAAGTGTCTGTCATTTGTAACTTCGTTATTACTCAAAATATGAAACAGTTTAAATTAGCAAACTAGTAGCTTTTTCACGCTTTTTAAGACTAAAGATTGGAAAAAACAATTGACAATCGAGTTGCTGAGTTACACAGCGAAATACCCCTTTTTGTAAATGGAACACCCTGTATATTTTATTACCATTAGAAAGTTCTTTCAAAATCCTTTAAAAAAGTCCGTATGTAATATATCCAATTTTTCATAGTTTCGGAAATATGGCCATCCTCAGGAGTTTAATAGTAAACTGGATTTTTTATATAAAACACCCTGTATATGGTATCATCATTAAAAAGATATTTTAAAGAGCTTTAAGAAAATACCACATTTGATGTGCCTATTTTTTTAGTTTTGGAAATATAGCCATTTAAATCTGAAAGATAGTAGATATTTTCCCCGTTTTATTTCTGACACTAAAACTTATTGCTTATAGCTTAAAGCTGTGATATAATGAAAATTTAACGTAATTTTTAGATTTGAATGGCCATATTTCCAAAACTATAAGAGATAGACATATCAAATGTGGTATTTTCTTAAAGCTCTTTTAAATATCTATTTATTGGTAATGTAATATACAGGGTGTTTTATTTAAAAATGCCAGTGTACTATAAAATTTCTGAGAATGGCTATATTTCCGAAACCATGAAAAATTGGATATATCACATGTGGACTTTTTTCAAGGATTTTAAAAGACCTTTCTAATGGTGATAAAATATACAGGGTGTTCCATTTAAAAAAGGGTATTTTGCTGTATAACTCAGAAACCCGATTGTCAATTGTTTTTTCTAATCTTCAGTCTTAAAGAGCGTGAAAATGCTACTAGTTTGCTAATTTAAACTATTTCTGTATTTCAAAATAATAACGGACACTTAATTTGAATTACCCTGTATATCTAAACAATTTTTACAATTACCAAGTCCTTGTCATTACTTTTTGATCATCTGACGAAAAATTACAACTGAATTTACAAAAGTTGTGTAAATGATAGTTTGTAAATTTACATTATTTATATGTATGTGATATTAAACTGAACATGTAATCTTATACATATATAAAATTCTCGTGTCGTGTCTGTGATGTTCGTTCCCGTACTCCTCCGAAACGGCTTGACCGATTCTCATGAAATTTTGTGAGCATATTGAAGTAGGTCTGAGAATCGGCCAACATCTATTTTTCATACCCCTTAGTGATAAGGGTTGTCCACCTTAACATTTTTTTAATTTTTAGGCTAGAATTACTTAAAAATTATTTATATGGCAAAACAACGTTTGCCGGGTCAGCTAGTATTGTTTTAAAATTGTTATTTATATTACATATTCACAGCAGATATTTTTTTCCGTTGTCTTCAACTGAAAAAGTCACCTTGGTTTTCTTGGTGAATCCCATATCGTTACTCTTGGTAAATTTTTAGGTTTTTAACAAAAGTCTGGCATGATGCACTTCTTAATAAACTTCCTTCCTACGGTCTTCTAGCTAAACTTTGCTCCTTCGTTCTTTAGTTCATAGTTTTTCTGATACACAGATTAAGATGGGCTACTCTTAGAATGTTATATTATTCTGCAACAAAAAAAAAAACAAATAAGAGTGTTGAATTTACTATACAGGGTGTTTTCTAATTGAATGTCAATATTGAAGAAGGTGATTTTTGGGTTTATTTTAAGAAGAAAACTTCATATGAAAGTATGAGTGTTAAAATTTCCCAAATAAAATCTTTTTTTTAATATCTTAACTATTCTTTACCCAATTTTGTTTTAATTTGGCAATATTATGATTGGCATTAAGGGGGTATTTAAATCACTAACTTAATTACATTTAATAAGTCCAGTGGCGTCTCGAGAGGCAACTGAAGAAATATTTCCAACAAAAAAACGGTACGCCACTGACTGTGTAAATGTGTGTAAAATTTTTGTGCTTTTTTATTATTAAGCTATTAAGATTAAGCAAATAAAAATACTACCTCTAAGTCTCTAATTTTTTTCGTATCTTGTTTAGTTTAAAAGAAAAAAAAATTCACTTAATTGCATATTTTTAGACCATAAAAGAAGCATTGCGGGATCTTTTTCTTTTAAAAATAAGGTTTTATAATTTATAACTAGCAAATATGTAACAAAAACAATAAATACTTATTTAAATAAGGTTTATATCCAGTATACCAGTTTTTACTAAAATAAGTGTTTTCGAAATTTTTTGGTTTTTTGAAAATTTTAACACCTTGTATCTCAAAAATTAAGACGTTTAGGACATACCTTCATATGAAGTTTTCTTCTTAAAATAAACCCAAAAATCACGTCCTTCCATAAAAAATATTCAATTAGAAAACACCCTGTATAATATGCATTATAAATTAATATTTTTTAGGTTTTTAAATTCCTGTTTGGAAAAAAAAGTTAAGTTCCCCAAATTTTTTAAATGGGAACTGATGATGTTTATTCACTTACAGAAACATTCTTAATATAGTGTATGTCCAATTCGGTTTTAGAAAAAAGCAAATTGGGAATTGCATTTTTTAAATTTCTAAACACACTGTATATGTATAATAGATATGTAATAATATTGTTTTTATGGTGATATTATTAAATAAGTAAAAATTCAATAAACGAAACAAACATTAAGTAAGCAAATTCTAAGGTTTCTAAAATCAATTTGGTCTACACTTGATATAATTTTTTGTCTTGGCCTATATTCTATATATGTAAATGATTTTATTATTTAAAATTCATTTTTATTTCAAAGGATCTTCCTAAATTTTAACACATTTATATCTTCTAATTTATGGATTCAATTCTTGAACTAATAATCTTAAACACGGCCAGAAATTTTTCGAAATCTGCTGAAGTCAGAGAAAGCTAAATCTGGCGAAAATTGTATCTTAAATACAATTCATGGTTTTTTTCAGTGATTTTCGAAATATTTTGTTAAGCTGTGTAAGGCTCGTTTTACACATATAATAATTCTAGCAAAATTTATAGCGAACATTGTCACTTGTAATACCACTAGTGCTAAATTTATTTCCGGAAATTTTTTCAAAGCCGCGAATATTTTAAAATATTCGTGGCCTGCAGAAAATTTCCGGAATAATTTAAGTACGTAGTGGTATTCGGTAAGAAAATTTCACACCAAGTTTGTGTTAAATAATATTCTTTTAAATTAATATTTGTAACTTGGACACAAGCTTTAAAATTTTACTATAAAATAAATATTTTCCTTTTTACAAATTGTAGTTGCAAATATATGTAATTTTAGAGCTTATCATTGTTTATTATTTTATATTATATATACCTGATATTACTACAGTTGGTAAAAATAGTTTATTTTAATTTTTTTAGACCCATACCTTGCCTTCGTTTGCTCTTCACTTATGTATAGTACTTCAGTCTTATGATATTATTTTACTATCTGTAGTTGTGTAAAATTGTCATTGAGGGTCTTAAAACCTTACATTATTTTATATAATGTTATGTCTGAAATACTACAACTGGTACAATAGTATATTACATTACAAGTGTGGAAAATGACTAATTTCACACGAGTGGGAATATTGTAGCACGAGGCGTTAGCCGAGTGCGAACAAACCCACGAGTGTAAGAAAGTCATTTTCACACGAGTACTGTACACTATTTTTCCTACGACCACAAATTATTCACCAAAAAAAAATAAATTAAAGTTTGACTGTTCAGAAAAAATAAAAAACAATTGAGAACTTTGCAACACTAGGGTGATATTTACTTTGCAACACTAGTGTGATATATACTTTTCCTCACTGCTATATTATACTGTTTTGACAATATTTTTACTTTGAAAATCACCTACCTAGAAGCATTATATAACTTTTATCATTTTGGAATTTAAAAAGGCCCTCACTTAATAAAAATTGTATGGTTTTGTTAGGTAATAAGGGTAATAGTTTAATACGGTTTTCTGCTATTATAAGGGTTTTTAAAAATTATCGATTCTTACATATTTTAGACACTCTTCTAAATAAAACGTAAGTGGCGCAATCCAAAATATTCCGTTTTTTAAAATATCAGTAAATAAACTTACGGGACCGGGGAGTGAAAAGGGGTGCTGGGTGGGGTAAAACTGGTAAAACGAGTTAATGAAACTGAACATCACATGTAAAATTAAGTAAAAATAACAGTTTTGTCCTCATATTTTTAAGAAAAAATATAAAAAATATGAAAATTGTAAATGCATAACGTAAAGTCCTAAAAGTAAGAAAAAACGACTACCAAACGTCAGTTACCATGCAAAATATGGAAAGCATTTATGGAAAGAGTTTGGCAACGTCGGAAGGGTCTGATTCTATTTATGAATGGATAAAAGAAAGTGGATTCATAAAGTGTGTATTAGCCTTAGGTTTAATTAGGGATTAAAAAAAATTTTAACTAGTTGTTTGAGTACACGAAGAAAGAGAGAAAGGAATTTGATCTATAGGCTTTTTTTCTCTGGCGCTTTAGGTCGAACGGTCAAGCGGCAAGGCGGCCTCTATAAAGTGCGTGCTCAAAGGTAGAAGGGAGATTTTTAATTTGATCTACTTATCTGACAACACTGTTCCAGTCAGTGAAAGTTGTTTTTTGTGGTTATGTCTATTTTTGTTTATGTTTTTATTTTTTCATAAATTTTATTATTACTCTTTTTAATATTGGAAGAAAGCTTATACTGTGTAGTAACTTAACGTCAATAATATGATTTTCGCTAATTTGGGTTTACCGTTTAAGGTAAATAAAAGTTTTTTTACTGTCACTACAATAAATATGTCACGTGCAAAACCAATAGCAGTTTTTAGAATGACATCCTAATATGTATCACACGAGTGTTGTAAAGTACTTTGCAACACTAGTGCTGTAAAGTACTTTGCAACACTAGTGTGATATAACGCATTTTCTATGCATGAAATCAGTGTGCTATTTGCTATTTTCACAAGTGGTCGTAGGAAAAAACAATTTTCTTTAATTATGTATGTGAATGACAGACATGACGTTAAAAACAAATTCAATTATTAGGTCAAAAAATTTCCACTATAATTCGCTCCAGGGTACCCCAGGCGGAAAAAAGTTACCGATAAATACTTGTGTTGTCATGGTAATGCAACCAAAATTACACATTAGATTGGTCAAAAAACAGTGGTGTGGTATTTTCACCAAAATTTTCATTATTTTTCTTGTATAATTTTTGGTAATAGTGTATTTACTTTTGTTTAATACTTTCAATAAATTTTACTAGAATTATTGCAAGAATTCTTGTAATGCTCATGCGCACTTTGCATAGAGGGTAGATTGTCTAGATGAGCAAGGTATAATTTATATGGTGAAATTAATATTTATTATTACAAATATAATCTCGGTTTGTTTAAAAAAAATCTTAAAACCTCATACATTTTAAATAAAATTATAAACTACATGCTCACCAGCTTTTGAGGACAAATAAATCGTTTATTAAAAAATACAAAAGGATATATCCCTGTAATACTTTTAAAGACACCTTGTATTCTGGGTTTGATTTGCTTTACTCATTGTAAAAAGAAAATCCCAAAAGTAATCCTAAACTAGATTTTAGGACAGTCGCAAAAGTTAACTAAACCTAAAATAAAATATTGGAAGAACCGAAAATTATTATTAAAAAAAAATACCCAGATATAAATAAAACGGAATCAATGATGAGTAATATTATTCTTACTAATACTTTGAATTATCTATGTAAATAAATCTGAATACACTTGTTGGGGGTTTCCAAGATACGAATATGTTTTGTTTAATTAATTCTTTAATTAATAAAGGAACGTCTTCTATGGCTAAATATACGAGGGAAGCATGATATCTAGTTAGTCGGATTTTGTAACTGTGTTGAGACTCACAAATTTCTCAATGCAGAAATTATATTTTATAAAATTTTAAGACACTCAGTGAGTAACTTTTAGATAAAAATTATTATTTTTTTCATATATTTTACATAAAAAAAGGTATACGTGGAAAAAATTAATTTGAACAGCCTTTTTTGACGTATCTGGATTTAAAAATTTCTGTATGGCCAGGTATAAACTATACAGAGTGTTTCGGGAAAAGATGCTGATCATTAGGAGTGTAAAGTCTTCGGTGATTTTAAGGAGAAAAGGTCAAATAAACTTGTGTTCTTAATGGCCTAACTTTTATGCTACAGGTTGGAAAACTTAAAAAAAAAGCTTTTTCCACACCTGTGAAATTTCTTAACTATTTTTTATCTTTTTGACAGCCCACGAAAGCCTAATCGTGTGCGCACGGTACCAAAGTACCGTGAGTGCTGGAATATTAGATTTTTAACCCATTATTTCCTTGTTCTTTCAACGTTGTCCGAGCACTAAACATGCAGTTTTTGCATTTCACAGCACCCTGCAACCGCGACCGTTATTCTTAAATAACTACTACCTTTTTTTTCTAACTGATACATGGATTTTGACGGTGTATATTACTTAACATTTAACCGATTTTTCTAAAAGGCCTGTCTAAAAATCTAGAAAAAAAAGATATTTTTATACAAATTTTCGGCAATCCACAAAGGCTACTATTGAACTTTAGTACTGAATATCGTTGGTGCCTGGTTTTTAGATGTTTAACCTAATTTCATCCCCACAAACACTTTTGGGTAATTTTGAACCTTTTCAAATATATGAGTTTCAATGCAGGATCTATAAAATCAAACGCAACGGATTTTAATTACTTATAATATATTTAATTTCTTATAATAAATTATTAGTGGAAGGAAACACTTTCTATCGTTTTCCAATGTCTGTGAAAATTCTATACATTTTACTGCAAAATTTGGAATTTAATTATTTACACACATACACATATCGAGCAAAGTAAAAATAAAAGTAGGTTTACCAAGGCCCATTAAACCAGTTTAAATAGGAGACAATAAATGACTATAATAGAGATCTTTCGCAAAACCATATGGTCGACTGATTAAATTAAAGTTGAAGTAAGAAAACACGATAATAGTGATGGCGTAAGCCCTATCTATTTAGCGGCCCAAAATGTGCACCCTCTCACACAGCTTAAAAAATCATTCAGTAAATAAAAACACTGTTTGTTGCAACATCCATCCAATTCACTAGATTTAGCACCCTTTGACTTATAAATCCAAAAAATTCATGCATAGGAAATTCATAAGTTGAAAGCAGGGCCGTTCGTAGGGTATCTGGCGCCCTGGTGCAAAAAATAATTTTCTCTTTTTTTCTTTCTTCCATACTTTTTGGCCATTTTTCCGACTCATGTTTCCAGCGTTGCGGTTTTTGCTACAGTTAGACATTTTGTTATGTTTGAAATTTTTTAAGGGGTAAAGGCCCGGTTACACGGTCTGTGCTTTGCCCAGACCACTTGGTCTGTGGTTCGGTTGACGACTTGGTCTGTGGTTTGGCAGACTACTTACTCTATGGTTTGGCAGACGACTAAGTCTGTGGTTTGCTAGTGGCAGATCACTTGGTCTGTTGTTTGGTAGATCACTTGATCAGCTATGGTCTGCTCTGTTCTGTGATGATTCTTGATAGTGTCCAAACTGTTTAATTGTTTTTATTCAATAAATGGTACCTTATTTATACAATAACTAGTTAGTTCTTTATTTCACATTTTTCCGCCCCATTTTTTTAGCGTTGCACCCTGGTGTCTTGCACCACATGCACCACCCGGTAGGCACGGCCCTGGTTGGAAGATTACATGATCAGCCTTATCTATTTAGCGGCCCAATATGTAATGTGTTTGAGGTTTGAAAAACAGCTCCGGATTGGTCACGAAATGGTCAAAAATGGTCACTAAGTGTGATGAATTGGTCATCCAATACAACAAATATCAAGGTTTTCGAAAAATTTAGCGCCTCAAATCATTCATACATAGCTCAATCAAAAAGGATGCAATTGGTCACGAAAATGGTCAACATTGGTCAGTATGATTAATTAATGGGCCTGCAAGATTAAAGGAGTTCTGTATTAAATGAAGACATTTAAGAACGAGAAAATTTTGAGATCAAAAATAATTCTGAAAGCTAGTAACAATTAGAGAATTGGTCATTTGGTCATGGCATTTAATATTTGGTCAAAGAGACTGGAATAAATATAAAGAGTTTAAAATTTCAAGGTCACAAATTTCTACATAAATATATTTAGCACCTCGATATCAACATTCAGAGCTCATTCAATGCTATATAAATTGGTCACGATTGATCAGTCGGTCTCAGTACCAATGAACCTTGAAATAAAACTTAAGTAGTTTCTAAAAGTCAATACAAAACACGGACGCGCGCACACTATGCAATCGGTCGTACACCAAACGCGGTTGCACAACAAATTTTTGTCCGGCCAAACTTCCATGCGATCCCACCGTGTCGTTCAACTTTTTGAACGACACGCTACAAGTTATGCGATTGTCGTTTCGACAGTCGAACCTACTTGAGTTGTACAACAAGTCTGTGAACCGTTGTAGGCCAAAATCCTCTTAATTAATTGTAGAGTTGGTTTCTACATAGTATAATTTTAAATGCTAGTAATGTAGAATTCAGCTAAGAAAAAGCCCGAGACGTCATAGAAATAAATCAACTATTTCTGTCTAATAGCGTCGTTTAAATAGCATGCGAGCAACAAAAAGAGGAATAATTTGAAAGTGATACAGAGCACGACAAAGTGATGACCGCTTGGCTTATTCGCTAATCGTAGTATACCAACAAGCCAAATATAACCGGCATTCAAAACCAGGGATAATCGTTATGTTTTTTGTAACATATTTATAAAATCAAATTGAAATTGTTATTATTTGTGAAAAAAAACCATTCAGTAAGTCATATTCTATAGACTGCTAGAAGAATTTTAGGCCAAAATTAAAAAAGTAGAGTTCAAACGCTAGTTAAACACCGCTACGTCACACTTTGATAGCATCAAAATGCCCCAAACACACATCTCATCGACTACAGAATACCTTTATCTACAATTTGCGGTAGCTAGTTATTATGTGCTACAATTAGAATGCCTATGGTAAAAAAATATATGGCAAGTCGATGCTTTGGTATGTAAACATTTGGTTGTTGATGACGTAGCTGTGTTGAACTTACGGCGTTCGTACTTTATCAGTTTTTTGCGTTTTTTTAGTTTATCTTTTAATGGAAATAAGTATCGAATTTTGCATCTGGAGGCCTTAATTTACTCTAACTGACTAATAAACACTACATAACGTTACCGTTAAATATAAGCGTATCTAGCAACTTGTCTCTATTAATAATTTTAGGCGTACTGCTGTAATTAACAAACTACGTGTTAAGAAAATGCATTTAGACCGTTTTACACTTTCTTACGATACCTAACGACCCAAATTAGCAAAAGTTAATTAAAAGTAAACGACAGGAAATGCATGGGAGTTGTGAAAAATCTATAACATTGATTTGCGTATTAGTATATGATTAATATTGGGCAAAAAGACAGTTTTAATTACTTTAATTACTAAATTAACAAAACATTTTTGTTACTCGTTTTACCTCATTCAACTCTACAGGGTGTCCCAACTCTATTTATACACCCAAAAACTTAGGTCCTGTATAAGATACAATACAAAATAAACTTAAATTAGAAAATGTTTATTCGGATACACTCTTTTTAGTGAGAGTTCTAGTTATTATACAAGGTGTCTTAAAAGCATGATTGTTATTGGCAAGTAATTTTTTTTTAATGGAACACCCTATATATTTTAACAAATTTTGACCAGCCGCCATCTTGAAATTTTCATCTGTTTTCCTCTAAAATATAGTATTTATTAATCAGTTTTATATTCCAAAACTTTACTCTTTTAAATTGATCTGTTTAAAAAGTAAAGGGGGGTGAAGACATTAAAGACATGCACTGTATATTTTATTAAGTAGCTTAAGTATGTATTTACAAAATAAGGGTTTCCAAGTTATTTTTTTTTTAATTTATTATAGCCTTGACCATAATTTTTAGGCAACTCTATGACAAAATTTTTATTTAAATACTATCTTTGATATGAATTAGTCAGATAGGTGAAGGTTGCTTCCTATTCGGATCTCGTAGTACTATGTCTGTAGTCATGATCTCCGAAAGCTACGTAATAGGTTTAAAAAATTAGACAAAACAAAGTTTTAAACAACTTTCTATAAGTTTCTAGGGGTGTCAACAAAAAAATCGATTTTGTTGAATAAGGTATTTAAGCAAATGCAATAAAGAGTTATTTTAATTAACAATTTTAGTAAATAATAAAATCCCTAGTATCAGTTAGAGATAAGATACAATGTACAAAAGACTGTGCATATTATCGAATGGCGTCTCTTTGGAAAAACTAATATTTTTTATATAATAATATTCAGTTTAGCTTATGTTAGTTTATTTCTGATGGTTAATATTAGAAGTTTGGTAAGTTTTTCTTCATTATTTTATTTAATTTAAGATTTCGTACGAATTCGGCTTCCAAACAACCGATTTTTAAATTTTTTTAAAGCAACTTTTTAGGTAATCAGATGATTTCTGCTGGGATATTTTTAGCATAAACTCTCGACTAAAATAAACAATATTTTTCACATTTTACCAGTGTTATATCATCTTGTTCTTGCAGAGGAAGGTTTTTATTAAAAATTACTAATTACTGACTAAAATATTAGTAATCGATAAATTGTGGTGGTTATTAGCTTAAGGAAAACATTAATGGCTGCTATATCACAGCCAACTTAAATTTTAATAAACATTTGGACTAAAAATCTGTAAAAACGATTTTTTACTAAAAAGTACAAAAGATAGGTTTAACTTATACACCATTTGAAAAGGTATTCCATTTGTCATTATGTGGTGTAAAAATCCAGGGTATTTCATTTAAAACAAGAGAGTTATTGTAGTTTGATTTTTTGAAAAAGTGAAACTATTTTAAGAACACCCTGTACAACATTTGATCTCCATATGACCTACGTATGATATGACAGATTCTTTCTAATCTTGTAACAAATTTTAAAGTTCATAGTGTTAATATTGTTAAAATAACATTAATTTAATTGGACCTTTGCCTTTTGAAAAATAAAACAAATATCATAAAACGGAATCGAATAAGATACTTTCTACTATAAATAAACTTCAATTATTTTTTAAATAGAATCTAAAACTGTCATAAAATATAGGGTGTTCTATTTAAAAAAATACAACTTTGATACGTCACACTTTTTTGAGACACCCTGTATAGGCTAAACTAATTTTATACTGTGGCCTTATTGGACCCCTAAATGTTTTCCAATTCACTTTTTTAAAATCTTAATGGTTATCCCGCTACAGACCGTGTCGAATATGGTGGGCCACCCTGTATTGATATGCTGTTGATATCCTAAAAACAGGCAAAAATTGATCTATGGTGTATTATACATTTTTGATGTAAAATTCAGTAGTGAGACAAAATTTGTTCTAATATACAGGGTGTTCCCTTAAAAAAACACACTTGACAATCAAAATTCTCTTTTGAGACACTTGTATATTGACCAATACTATTTGAACAAAATATTATTTGGCTTTTCTCCAAAATAAAGATATTTATTAAATATTTTAAGAAACTTAAATTTTTTTATACAGACTGTACACGGATAGGGTTAAGAAAGGGACAAATGGACCAAAAATTTCATTTTTCGAAAAAAGTCATACCTCATAAAAAATTTTTGCTTTTTAAAAAATGGGTTTCACGAAGAGAAAATGTTGATATTGTATACAGGGTTTGCAAAAACTTTAAAAACATGATTTTTCTTCAAGTAAACTACCTTAATTTTTCATTTTTAAGCAAAATATCATTTAGAACATTTATTTAGAATAGCATTTTGACTTTATTAATTTTACAGGGATATTAAAAAGATTCACGAAACTGATTTTGAAGTTATCAAAATTAATTATTTTAAATTTTTATGATGAAATGACTTTAAAAAACTTTCTTAATTTGCTTTTCAAACACCTCCTTTCTCCAAATTCCTACACAACACAATTTTTCAGCTGTAAACGAATGTGATCAAGTCGTTTTCAACAAATTATGGAGTTCGATAAAATTTTGTATTATTGTGGTTATCAATAACAAACATTATTTTAAATAAATTTTTCCCAAGGACATTTTGCCTAAAAATAAAAAAATAAAGGTGGAGCAAATTCATATTTTTTAAGTTTTGGCAAACCCTGTATACAAAATCAACATTTTCTCTTCGTGAATCCTATTTTTTTATATGCAAAAATTTTTATGAAGAATGACTTATTTTCAAAAACTGAAATTTTTGGTACATTTGTCCTCTCGTTAACCCCATCCGTGAACAGACTGTATAAAAAAATTAACTTGCTTAAAATATTTATTAAATATCTTTATTTTAGAGAAAACCAAATAATATTTTGCTTAAATTTATATTCCCAGAAAACACACAAATACTGTCAATAACACAAGTTTATCCAAATAAACATTTTTTATTTTAACTTTCTTTTTGTATCTGGTACCAGGAAAAAACTTTTCGGGTATAAATAGAGTTTGAACACCAGGGGGTAGCTACTGCCGTATCAGCCGTAACAATGATACGGGGCCCCGGGCTATAGTGGCCCCCAAATGGGTGTAAGCAAAATTAGAGGTAGAAAACTGTAAAATTGTCGGTTAAATTGGAAAGTTAAGGCCCTTTTTTATGGGAACGAAAAAAGCAATGCTAAAATAAGAAAAACAATGTTTTTCGACCTTTAATTTTTTGGGGCCCCCTAAGTTATTGCGATACAGGGCCCCTCCGAGGCATGCTACGCACCTGTGGAACACCCTGTATGTGTCCCTTATACCATAAAGAGCAAAAAGGTACTTTGTTCATGCTCGTTAAGATTTCTAATAAAACGTTAAATAAATATGTTCCAAACTGAAATATGATAACACTGATAAAATTAAAAATATTTTAACGAAAATAGATAATTAAAACAAACAAAATTTTAATCCCAGTTAATAAAAAAACAATAAGTTTTCTTTAGTTACTTATAAATGGAACAATGGGTGATCACGTAATTAATTTCGAAACATTAATTCGATTCTATATGAATTATGAGATCTTTTAGGAATTCATTGCCAATAACACGTATTTATTGTTATTACATGATGACCTTACGAAGAAGTAATTTTAATTTTTATGTAATAAAACTTTCTTGGAGCTTAGTAAATAAACAATTTGTCAGGGAGGTCGTATATTTAAAAAATAAATTGGTTTTTTGAACCATTTATCTGCTAGTTACCCTAAACTAATCTTACCTAGAAGAAGTCAAAGGAAGCTAGATATGGCGAATATGGTGGATGTCGCAATCATTCGTGCAATATTTTATTGATTTTTGCAATGGATTATTTAAGTTTTCTGAGAGATTGCGTTGTCTCCATAAAAACAGAAATGTCCTGTGTATGCGCTCTTTTTAGACTCGACCTAAAAAAAAACGACTATTTTTTTGAAAACTATATCGAATAATTTGTAAATAAATTCAATACGCATTTTTAAAGGAAATTAAATGAGCTACAAACAAGGTCAAGATCAACAATTAGCGAGTTTTGCATAAAAAAGAATGTTGTCCATAAACTGTTAGTCGCGTTGATAGACCCTTTAATATTAGCTTTGTTCGCGGGTCTAGTAATGAACTGATTCTGAACCAGAACCGAACTGGTTTAGAATTGTTTTAAAGCGCATGTCTAGTTATTTATTAGTTCGGAATTTTTATTTACCGCGAACGATTTTCTATACAGCTGAGGATATATTCTAACCTAGCCTTTTGGTTGGGATTTTTCATGGTTAAGTTGGATACTACACAAAAAAAAATTAAATTTAAACAAAAGGGTAAATTGTTATACTGTCTAAAGCCACTCCAGGTCTCTCGGCGGAAGACGAGGGATTTCCTGCCTCCTCTCGTTTTTAACATAAGTATGTGTATTTAACTAAAAATAAAATTCAAACAATAAAAAATAGTAAAATCTTGTAATATTGTCTATTTTTTAATTAAATCTTTATTTATTTTATTGCATACATACATTAATACGGAATACAATTAAAAACCCTTTGTTTATATACGCTCAGAATCACAAAAATATACAAAAAATATTCAACAGGTATATTAACCTGTATAAAAAGTGGCAGAAACAAACAAACTGTAATACAACGGTTTATTTCTGTACCACAAAAACAGAAAACAGCTGACCATGTCGACAATGCGCAGGAAATTCCGAACTGAACTTTTAGTTCCAACAAAAATCCCAGGACTGCTAATCAGGTTACGACTCGGTAACGAACTGATTCCATTGTAACCCGTGAACACTGAACTGTTATTTAAAAATTCAGGATTTTACTAACCGCGAAAGCTGCTTTTTTCACTGCGCATGCGAATAGTCCCAGAACCGGTTCAGAATCGAACCCGCGAACAAAGCTATTAGTATTAAGGGATCAAACCTTAAAACGCTATTTTTTTGTCACCTTGAATAATATTTTCGATATATTTTTCATAAAAAATGTTGACGGGTCTATTAAAGACTTATAATATTATTAGGCAATAGGTTTAATTATATGATTAAAATGGTATTAATTATTAATTAACTTTAAAAACCTACATAACAAATAACGTTATGGTATGGTTAATTACTTTTACGATGAATTTAGGTCTGAAAGAAGTTACTCTAATTATAAATGTTATGTCAATTAAAAACAATTTATTATGCTTTTTTACATTAACAAGTGTTTGTAATAATCTAACCATGTACATACAAAGTGTTTAATGTTTTCCTAAGATTTAAAAGAAATAAGAACATGTTAGTCAAAGCAGAATTAAACATTAAAAAACATATTAAAATCGTAGCGTCTTTGAAAAATGGGCCACTGTAATTATCCCCTTAATATTTATTCTTTTATACAGGGCGTCCGATAATCCGAAAAATACTTTTTATTACAGCGTATTAGCTGTATAAAAACTGCCACATCTTCTCCCACAAATTTTGGTTGCACCCAAGGTTAGTTTATATTTATAAGGTTGCGACATATCTTCAACTTTTAGGCGGTTCGAGGTCGGAGACGCAAGGAAGGGCACTTCTCGGAGAAAAGTTGGCAAGACTGGGTAAAATCAAAGCTGAATATCAATCCAGTGGCGTCTAGAATTTGCGCATTTCATTTTGCATTGTTTTGGAAGTGATATTTGTTGAAAGATGTGATTCCAAATGTTTTTTATTTAAAGTAAAAGAATTTACAACTTAATAATAATTAAAAACTGTTGTGTAAACGGTTGTTCTACTAATACAATAAACTGTATATCTCCGGCACTGAACGCGTCAAGCAATATGGCCGAATGTCGTGACCTTATATAGACCGACTTTGGGTTGCACCAACCAACCTAAACGAAAATATCTCGAAAACGGTTGCTCAAAGCGATTCTCACAAAGTGTACATTTTTTGTGTAGAAGGCTTAAGAGAGTTAACTGGTTTATTTAGATGGTACATACAGGGTAGCACAAAAAGTTGCGAGGTTTTAGAGAAATTTAAAGTAGGTAGTAAATATTTTTTTATTTTGACTCGCTGTATCTTTTTAATTATTACCGTTTAAATATACATAGGTCTGTATGATAAAATCTTAATATTTTGTCATAACGAATCTGCGATTATTTTGTGTATCGTTAATAAGTGGACACACTGTATTTCATAGTCGAAAAAAAGCGGTTAAGTCTTTTTCTTTATTAAATTCAAATAAAAATAAACGCTGTTATTAGATGAGGCAAAAGAACAAAACCGAAATGCCCACAAAGCATTTACATTATTAAAAAAAGATGTATTAGTTGATTACAAATTCAATTCCCCTTCGAGCTAATCCCATATCATATTAACTAATTCAATACTTTAAGATAAATAAACCTTTTTCCCTTTTCCAACATGGATTTTTGAAAGGCAAGTCTACCGAAACTGCCTTTTTTGAGGCACTTAGCTTTATACCAAAAGGCTTGGATCAGGGACTGTATACAATGGGTATTTTTTATGACTTAAGTAAAGCCTTTGATGTAATTGACAGAAAAATTCTAGAGGAAAAGCTTAATTCTTATGGTATTTATGGTCTTCCTTTGGAGTGGAATAATGTCTTATATAACAGAAAGGACACAATTTATTCAGCTTGTGGCCAGGAAGGGTAAATAAATACGAAAACTTTATTCATAAATCTGACACAATCTTTCTTAAGTTTGGAGTACCCCAGGTTGGAATATTGTCCCCACTTCCTTTCTTAATATTTTGTAACGATCTTTCAAAACATATAACCAAAAACAATGATATGCATACCTATATGCCAGTCTGCGGACAATACGTCTATTGTAGTTAGAGATCACTCATATACAGGGGCGGTTGAAAAAGGTTGTAGAGTTTGAAAAGAGTTTTTACGTGGTGCCAAGAAAACGGTCTCTTGCTCAATTCCATAAAAAACACGATAAAAACCCACGAAGTGCACTTATAAAACCAAATCATAATTCTATTAAAAGACGGAAAATACGTAATTTCTTGGTTTAAACATAGAAAATAATCTCTCGTAGGACTTACATACTGCTTGAGCAAGTAGTTTTGGTACATTAGCGAGTAATAGAATAACAAAACAAGCACTATTAGTCACGCCTGTTTACATGCCGGTATTTAGTTAGATTGTCTCTTTTCCTCACATTGCCTATGTGTTATGTTATTTAGCTTAACCGGTATAGAACAATTGGCTTGCAGTTTGGCAACATCGTGTTTTGTGGTAAATAATCTCAGTAAACAGGTAAACAAACATGAAGTACTACAATACTTTAATGCATGTGTCTAAAGCAGACTGGCATATGGAATAACTGCTTGGGGCTCTTTATCAGGGGTAAAGAGATTATTGGGGCTACAAAAGCGTATGCTTAGATCATTGGAAGGAGTTCCTTTCCTGGAGCATGCTACTCCTCTGTTTAAGAAATATAGAGTTATGACTGTATATTCATTTTATTTCTATAAAATTCTGATTTTTTTATAAAAGATATCAACATTATTTTCCATCAAATTCGCGTTTTAATGTTGGAATGCAAACAAGGTACTCCCGCAATATCAGTGTTATAAAACATAACACTGCATTATTTGAAAAAAGTTCTTTGTGACAGTTAAGGCATTCAACAGGCTACCAGAGAAAATAAAATCTATAAACAATTTTAACCAATTTAAATCCGTAATTAAGAAGGTTTTAATAAAAAATCACTTGTACTGCCATTCGGATTATTTCCAACTAGAATTTTAATTAACCTTTTATTTTTTTTGTTTCTCTGGTGTGTTGATATGTCTGTTTGTTTTTCATAAAGTGTATTTACTGTTTGTCTTTTATAAAGTTTATTAGCTTGTATTCTATATGTTAATTTCAGTTTATGTAGTTATACAGGGTGATTCTACTTGACAAAATAAGGGTGGAACTTCATATAAATGTTTTTAAAATGTAATTCGTTTTTGAGTTACAAGCCGTAAAGCAAGTTCAATTTTTTATTTTGGTTTTTTCGATATATTGCATTTATTTTTAACCAATCCAGTTGATATTTGGCAGTCATCGAGCTTTGCAAATTCTAAAATTTCAAGACAAAAGTACTTTTTTTAAAGCGTTTAAAGCGCTAAAGGGCACTTTACCTAAAACCTAAAATTTATTTACATCATAACTTTTTATTTTGACAGATATCGCAAAGCTGGGGGCGCCATTTTATAGACAATCAAAAACTTAAAAAATAAGGTACTCTTTATCAAAGTCGATAAACCTCACCGTTTAGGCACCAATAGACATCAAAGTTTTTATCAATTTCAATCAAATTACCTACAGACATACAGGGTGTCCAGTAACTCAACCGACAAACTTAACCAAACAATTCTACAACAAAAAATAAAAAAACTTTATATAAACATATATCCTAAACGTCTTGGTTTTTGAACTACGGTGTGTTAAATATTTAAAAAAAAACTTTTTTAATTTTTAACATTTGATTGAAATTGATGAAAACTTTGATTTCTATTGGTGCCTAAACGGTGAGGTTTATCAACTTTAATAAAGTGTACCTTATTTTTTAGGTTTTTAATTGTCTATAAAATGGCGCCCCCAGCTTTGCGATATCTGACAAAATAAAAAAGTTATGATGTTAATAAATTTTAAGGTTTAGGTAAAGTGCCCTCTGGCGGTAAAAAGTCCTTTTTCCTTAAAATTTTAGAATCTGCAAAGCTCGATTTGTGTGCCAAATATTAACTGGATTGGTTAAAAAATAAATGCAATATATCGAAAAAAACTTTTACGGCTTGTAACTCGAAAACGAATGAAATTTTGAAAAAAATGTGTATGAAGCTCTACCCTTATTTTGTCAAGTAGAATCACCCCCTTAAGTCTCGTGATCGTTTTTTGAATCACCCTGTATATTAGTTTTTAAATATTTATTGTTAGGTTAAGGTTTATAATGACGCATGCTTTGTTCCTTTCAGTATTGAAGGATTGAAACAAATAATTAAATAAATAAATATTTACAAAAAAAATTCTATAGTCCCTGGACCAGTAATGAAATGGACTTCATAATAAGAACACTTTTAAAACCTTTTTAGGGGTGTTCCTTTTGACGAGACTACCACGAATATTCATACCGTCATGTAATGTCAAATGTTTTGAGTGTCGGACTTGGCGAACGCGCCCGTTTTTGTCGGACAAGTTTACCACAATGTTTTACATGCAATGTTTAAACATTGTGCCAAAAGTCGTAAGGGTTACAGTCACGACACCCGCCTAGTCCGATACCCGATGTAGATGTACAACAGAAATCCCAATTCCTTTATTTTATAACTTTCTACGTTTCATGGGACAACATTAATCTCAATGTGAATAATTCTTTTTTTTCTGTATGACAAAGTCACGTTTCATGTATTTCAACATTATTAAAGCGGAATTAATATAAAATTTAAATTTTACTTAAACTCATTTTAAAAACGATGTGAGAAACGTGTTACGAGTAATTTAATTTGGTCAATATACCTACTGGTGTCTGACTTAATGCAATTAGCTTCTTGTTTTAGTTTTGATATGATTTATCTTTAGGGTTGCCAGATGTGCTTCAGAAAAAAACCGGACATGAAAAACATTACTTTATTTTTAAATTTGGTAAAAGAGCTATTTATATTTAAAAATAAAAGTTCACCCAAGTCCAACTGCGTTTCGAGGCGTATAGAGTCCGCGCGTTTAGTAAAGAGGCCTCTGACGTCATCATTTTCTGCGCAAAATCTCCTCTTATTCCCTCATCCCGTATTTAAAATGTTTTTTTTTTTAATCATCTTTAAAATGCCTACTTCCTAGGTAACGATACGAAGCCCTTGAAACCGCGATTGAAATAGAACTACAGAAGATTTCGCGTAGATAATGATGACGTCGGTGGCTTCTTTACTAAACGCGCGGACTTTACCTAAATATTATTTTATTTAAACTAAACAAGTTTAAACACAACTTTTTAGCTCTTATTTTTTTTCTAATCTGGTAGCTTTTTGAGAATAATAATAGAGAACTATTGCAAGTTGCCTTATAAAGCTTGGGTATTATTAATACCGGCCTTATTTAAATAGTGCTTGTACTCATAATTTAAAGTTATTGCAAATCATGTTGACAGTGCCATTAACCTAAAAAATAGTGAAAAATTCCTACAAGGTTTTTAGTATTTTTGCCTTAGAAGCTTTTCGATTTTTGTGGTCGGCGGTCCGTTCCGGTTGGACGAACAGTTCCAGTTAAAATAAGACCAAAATAAGGCACATGAAGCCAGGCACTAATCCTTATTAAAGGAGTCCTTCTCCTACCACTCATCTGCGCAAGCTCCAGATGTCAAAATAGGCGCGCGGTATTAGTGCCTGGCCTTATTTCACTGTGCAATAACTCTCTATTATTTTTTTTGGCCTTTTAAAAAATAAATACTTAAGTTTTTTATTTAGTAAATTAAAAGAGTCGGAACATCGCAAAAACATAATGACTCTTAATTATATCAAACAAAGGAACGAAGTAATAATCCAAGAATATAATTTACAAATAATTCAACAGAACTTATCATCGGTTATTAAGCCAGATGAAGATCCATTTATTTCCTTAAGCCATTTGATGATCTCAATAAAACAATAAAAAAATGCTTTTTACAGCTTTTATTATTTTTGTTTTAAAGAAGCATGACTTCCATGGCCATTGATAGGTAATAATAGTAATAATAGAATGATGCGGCATATCATCATTTTAATTTAAAAAGAAAAACACGGAACTAACTGATACACGATGTTGCCTATATAATATTTAATAAATTAAAATAAGATATAACAATTATTTATCTAAGAATTATTAAGTAAGTTAAAGTTCTTAAGAATAAGAATTCGCCTTGACCAGACCTTTAACTGGATGGGATAATCGCATAGGTTGGAAGGGCACTATTTATCGTATAAATCAATGGACTGTAATTTTAAATTTTAAAAACAATTTTTATTTGGAAAAAACTAAATACATACTAATTTAATTTCATACGCAATTGTGTTGATTTGTAATACAATTTTGTACATACATACATACATACATACATACATACATACAACCAAGCTAATAAACCGTGTTAAATACATACATACAACCCAAGCTAATAAAAGCGTGTTAAAAACAAATAAATAATAAACAGCTCAAGTTAAGTAAACCGTTAAATAAAATCTACCTAATTTTTTACATACTTTTAAATCTTAATCTAAACACTTAATATAACTACAATTAATACAACAATTGTTTTTACTTCTTTCATTGAAATTACCTGTTAAATCTTCCTGTTTATCTAAAAACTATCAAGGATGTTCCCACCGTCAGCACCGATCCGTATTGCCTTTTTTGAATAAGTGCCCCTAATTACGTACATTCTTTTCAAAATATTTCCCATTTTATTAGATTTATATATCTACTGTTTAATTGTGTTTGTTTAAAGCGAATAAAGTAGTTATTAGTGAAAGTACAGAGTACATAGAGTATAATAACAAACATGTTTTTAAGGTCGTATAATGTTTGAATTTGTTTTCTGTACGTCTACGCTATAACACTATAAAATACCTTTTTTTATTTAACGAAAAACCTTAATTGAAGATATGTTCTGTAGTTTGGCGGATTCATTTAATGGATGGTATTTATTTGGGTACACGCCAAAATAAAATTAAAAGTACTAAAAATCAAAAAAAATTTAAACAAGTAAAAGATAATTAAAAATCGACGTTTCGGTGGCAAATCTGCCACCGTTGTCAAGATAAATGGAATAAAAATAATAAAAATAAAAATTTACTATTATTTAGGTTTTAAAATTTAAAATTTTTATGTTTTTTTAGGATATTCTGAAAACTTTGACATTAAATGTCAAAATATGTTTGTTTGGTTATAGTGTCATAGTGACATAGATAACTGGTTGCTGGTGTATTGATTGTTTATTTTACAAAAAAGGTGAATAGTTAGTTAATTTTTAGTCTTCCTGAAGATACTTCAGTATCAAGCAAAGGCAACCAAGTGTTATTTAAATTAACTGAAATTGATGCTACACAATTATCTTTATTTAATAATATATACGCACTTTCTTTGATTTTGCGTTTTTTAGAACAAGTTTTCTTTGCTAAAATGCTTGAAGCATCCCAGTTTATTCTATGATTGTTATCAAATGCGTGTTGGCAGATTTTTGATTTATGAAATTCTGTGTTTTTAATATATGTTCTGTGTTCTTTTATGCGTTTGGCTAATGGTCTACAAGTTTCACCTATATAAAACTTATTGCATTCGCAAAGTATTTTTATAAATTACATTTTTTGTATTTTCTTTAATTACCTTTTATTTGTTTAATTTTTTTTTGTTGTTTTAGCACTTCTTTAATTTTATTTTGGCGAAAAACTTTTAGTTTCAAGATACAGGATGTTCAGAAAACATGACCTAAAAATGTTTTTTTGTTTTTAAATGTATTGGAAATTGTAAACGTATATCTACAGTAGACTGATTCAAAATATCAAGCTTTTTTTTTGTAGAGAGTTCAATTTTATACAAGAAAATAATTTGGCCTTAGCCTTTTTGATAAAAACCATTAAAGAGTTATAAAATTCTAAAGCATTAAAAAACAAGCTTTCCCATGTTATTCATATGGAGCAGAATTAAAATGTATAATGCGGCACCTCTTACCATTAATATTAAGAGCTGTGGATTTCACAGGATTTTTTCATCATTTCCAACAATATTTTTGGACTAGCTTTTGCCCGCAGGCTTCGCACGCGTTAAATTTGCAGTATAACAATTCCCTTTCCTATGCCGTGAAGACTTTGAATATTATTATATACATATAAACCTTCCTCTTGAATTACTCATATCTATGGTAAAAGAAACGCATCAAAATCCGTTGAGTAATATCGAATTTTAAATGTAAACTATGCTGCCGGCCACGCTCTGTATGTTGCTGTGTCACACTATAAGTACGCGGATCGACTCATCTGCATGAGTGGACTCTAGCTATTAAAAGAAAACACTTCTGGATCCGTTGGGAATAGTAACGTCAATATCGAATTTTAAATGTAAACTATGTTTTTAAACACCTCCATAATGTTTTTTTGATATTATTCATATATAAACCATTTTGTAATCACTCTATCTATTAATAAAAAACCGCATCAAAATCCATTGAGAATAGTAACGTCAATATCGAATTTTAGTTGTAGTTTATCCAAGATAGCCGACCCGTGCCCACTTCTGTTGAGCGTTAATGTCTGGAACATTTTGTTTAATCATAGTAAAATATAGCCTATAACACTCTAAATAGTGTAGCTTTCTGATTGTGAAAGAATTTTTATGATAGGTTCTGTACAATTCGTTCGAATTGTTTGTTTTGTGTGGCCTGTTATATAAAGTTCTGTTTTGCCCGGTCGCTTTTTGGTGGAATTATACCTCTCTTTTTCTTGTTTCAAAATTCTGTAAATTGTCGCTTCTTCCCACCCCAGTCATCAACGCACATTTTTGAACACAATCGTCCACACCTAAATTAGAGCTTTGATCATTTCTAATATAATCGAATACGTTTTTAACAATCTGCTTTTCGTTTACAGTTAAATGTCCGAAACATGTGCGTTTCTGGCGGAGAAGCCATTTTTTACAATACTGTAATACTTTGAACAATACTCTAACAATTTATAACCACTCAGTTGCACATACGGAAAGATACTAAAATATATATAAAATTTATAATCCTTTATTTAACGCAATTCGGTGTATTTCTACCTGTTCTTTGCACAGAGACTGGTGCGCCCATGGTTTACAACCCTCAACCGTCCCGAGACATTTTTATTACATTCCTTGCAGAAAAATTCCAAACCAAATGATTATTTCAAAAATAATGTTGATTCGAAGAAAAAGCAGCGGCGTACTATTTTTTTCTTGAAAAAATTCAATACAAATTTTGTTTGAAGGCCACTGGTATTTTTTTTAACTTATACAGCAAAAAATGTAATGAAATGGTCAAAAAAGTGTACGAAATTTTGTAATAATATCTGGAGTGGTAGGAAAGTTATGACAAAAGAGCATTTTTTTCTTAAAACTTTAACACACTGTATCTTGGAAACGAAGCATCTTCGGACATAATTTTTCCTGAAATTTTTTCTTATTTTCTTCCATTCTATACAGTGTAAAAAGGAATATATCAACTTAAAAATAATCCTGTATACTGAAGGTCTCTTCTTTGACTAGGTAGAAATAAATGGAATATTTTATTTGACCTTTATTTCTTTTTGAACCTATTGAGGTACTAACAACCAAGAAACATAAAGCGTTAATTACAGCAGTAAAAATTTATAAATATACAATCTTTATTAAAACAACAAAAAAACCGCCACTATACAGGGTGAGCTAGGTTTTATGTGACAAACATTATTTATAATCGAAATAATGCATTTTTATGAAAAAGAATAGAAATATGACTGAAAACGCAGAGTTTTTAAATAAAAAGGGTACCGTGTGTATCGGTCAGTCAGACCTTCGAGCCTACCTCACTAGAAGAGAGTTCGCGAGTAAGTGCGACCGTGTGTATACTGAATTGACGGCGCGGCGGGCTGACGGCGCGTTCCTGTACAAAATTAGTGTATTCCTTTTACCTTGTAGGACCGTTCTCTGAACTGTCAATAGTGTCAAAAACGGTTCTAAAACATAAAAAAATGGCAAAAAATTGTAAAAGGAACACTTATGGTGTCGTTCCGGTCGGTTCTGGAGTATAAAAGGAATAAAGCCATTTATAGTACCTTAAAGTGGGGTGTCTTCGGACAGCGGGGGTGATTTAGGATATTTTTTGGTGCTCGCATATCATCGGTTATAATCGACTGTCCGATAGGCTGATATAGCATGTTTATATTGGTTTTAAGGAGCGGGTAGTCGATTATGGCCGACGATATGCGAGCAAAACCAAATGTCCGAAATCACCCCTGCTGTCCGAAGACACGCCACTTTACGGTATCAGTCTTACTCGTAGACTTGCCTTCATGCCTACATTCAGGTAGGCTCAAAGGCATGCCTTACCGTGTGCATGTGCATGCCTGTTAAATGGGCAAACCTGAAGAGGCAAGACTGCGAATAAATAGGCGTACACACACAAACACGATGATACATGCCTTCAAACCTACCTGAAGGTAGGCTTGAAATTTGCGAATAAGACTAATGATACTACACACGGTCACACACACTCACGACCTCCCTTCAGTTCAGGTAGGCTTAAAGGCTTGACTATATATGCCTATTAAAAAAAAAAGTTTTTAAGATAGAAATCTAAGTAAGTTTTTATTGTTATAGGTCGCCAGAAAATGGAGCATAACCGATCCGATCTACAAACCAAGACTACTCACACACTCACCATCTTTAAGAGCTATAAGGAACTACAACGACCTCCCGATCGATAACAGACATTCGGGAGGTATCGACAACCCTGGGTTCGAATCCGAGTATAAGTACGAATATTATATCAATCCGGAAAACAGGTAAGAAGGGAGATGAAAAAATACTTTATTTGAAACCTCCTAATGCAAAACCAAATAGTTTTAAAGTCTGCAATCTCTAATATTATAATCATTTAAAATCAAAATGGTGATACTTTAATTCTTTCTCAAAAATTCGATCGAATGAAACAAAAAAACGGCTCAAGGGATTGAATCGAAACATTGTGAAGTTTTTTAGGCATATTGAACTGTAAAATGCGCCTGATACTGATGGTTAAAGAGAAAAAGGTCCTTTTTGTTCAAACTGTATATCTCAGCGAGAAGTGGTCTTATCGCACTTTTGAAAAAAGAAAATTAAAGCTGAATGAACAAGTTATCCGATCCATATAGTGGTTAAGTGTTGGAATTTTTTCCAAGTTTTTAGACCAAAAAAAGAACCAAAAAAATTATTTTCGGTATTCATTAGGATTGCGCGGTAGACGTTGCTTGAATTTTTTTTTCTCTGTAGGATCTTAAAACTAGAAATTTCAAGCTTTAAAATGCTTTTTTTTAAATTTCCGTATGATAATTTTTAAGCGAAATATAGCCACTTGAAAAACGTAAAAATTTGGATTTTTTTGTATCCTTTATTTTTTTCGGCTAGTGTATTTAAGATTGAATTTCTTTGTCCGGTTTTTTGTCAAGGAGTGGAGTATGGTCAACTACTAGATTTCACAGTATACGCAACTACATAGCCAGCGAGAAAAAAATTCGCAAAATTTTAAAAAATGAACATATTTGGTGTTGCATCTAAGGGTCCCATCTCTGCACCACAGATGTTTATTTTTTGAAATCTTACACTTCTTTTATTTTTAGCGTTTCCAATGGAACCGATAAAGTTTTTACTGACTACGACTACCCGACCATGAGTACGATCTCGAAAACATCACATTCGGGAGGATCAGAAGTCAACTCGATTTCTGAGCATAACGAAATGGGATCTTCTGTGAAACTTGTCACTGCCAAAGTTGAAATGGTGAGTTCTTAGTGAATAATTCAAAAGTTTTTACTTTTTTTTAATTTAATTTGGTAAGGTCGTATTATATCTTTCCCATTGTACAAATGTAAATTTTGGAATTGATTCGTTAAAAGTTTGTAAGTGTTGTTTGTTTACCTAAAGTCAGATTTAAAAAAGATTATTTAATTGGTGCGCTGCCGCTTTTGACCCCTCCATAACTCAAAACCCATTTAACGAAACACATGAAACTATGTGTATTTATTTATAACGATAAAAACAACTAAGAGCCCAAATTTAATAAAGCTAGTGCCAGTGCTAGTTATAAAGATATGAAGGTCCAAAAGTCGTCAATTTACCACTGACTGACTCACTGACTGACATCAAAAACCGACTTCCAGATGACCTAGAAAAATGAAATTTGGAGTTTAGCTCGGTTATGGTGTGAAAACGTAAAAAAAAATAAATAATAGGGAGGTTAGGGGGTCTTAATACAAAAAAACACGTTTTTTTAAATTGTACCGTTTAAACCGTTGGGTAATGCGCTGTTACTTCTAACGTTTAAGAAAATGTAGACAATAGAAAAAAAGAAAACTATGCATCGAAAACGCACGAAAAAATATTAAATCTAAATACGAGTTTTCTTAACAAAAGTAATGATATTTCACCAAAAACATAAATGTGAAAAACGTGAGCCAAGTTCAATATTAAAATTATGTTTCGCTGTGGGCTTCGCCGCAAAAATAATGGAGATCTAAACGAGTGCCAAGTTTTGTACAAAATCGAAATATGAATGAGATCTTAAAGTAGGTTATAGTTTACTTGGAAAGTTTTTATTAAAATTAAAAAAAATATATAAGTAAGTTGATTAACTTTATAAAATGACTGATGTAATAAAAAGTGGTCAAGTCAAATCTAACCTCCTTTAGGATCTTGTACATATTTAGATTTTGTACAGAACTTGGCACTTATTTAGATCTTCATTCTTTGGGGCGAAGCCCACGGCCAATGTTTTTGATGGGATTTAAGTATTGCCCCACCTCTTTTGTATTTTATTTTTATTAAAAATTATAAAGAATTAAATATTTTACAGAGAGACAATTCTTATTTTTGGAAAGTGTAGGACCAAAATAAACTTATGAACCATCGTTAAAAGTGCTAAAGTAAGATAACATCTGGCCAAAACACTTTTTTTCTTTCGCCCTTTCGGGGTCATCCCACCCAGGTCCGACGACCATCCCCCTAGGTGGTGCACTGCAGCCTGAAGGCTTATTGTACCTTGACCCCTACTCCTTCCCATTCACACACCATTCAAAACACTTAGTATGTAAGGCCAACCAACCTAGATATAAAAAAAAATCTAACATCATAAATCACAGTAAAAATACAGAGTGATATAAAATTCACTACAAATATTTTAAGGATGTATTTTTGAGATTAAAGTAATACTTTTTACAGAATTTTCACACCTTGTATTATTAGTTTTGGAAGAACTGCAATTATGAAAGAGATGTTTGGCAAGACCCCTAAAAGTTTTATTAGGTACTGTGAGCAATTTTTTGCCTGAACCTCTATTTTTCAGAAAGCTGTCTGCACAGTGGTGCCACATTCACTAACAATAGAACAAAAACCTCTAATGTTATACTTAGTCTAGTCGTTGTATAAAATCTGCAAAGCTCTAAAACTCCTTGAATTCGGTATAATTAGGTATTTTTAAGGAATACATTATACAGAGTGTCTCAAAATATGGGAGCAATCAAGACATGAAAATAATATGATAAATTTCTATATATGTCCCTGTGTACAGAGGTATGTGCCCTTAAAGATTGTCGCTAAAAACCGTTTTTCTCAAATAACTTTTATGGTACTCAATTAATTTTATATTACACTTAGTTCTTGAGGCAGAGGGGTTTACTTAGTCGACGTTTTTCTTTCCAGAAGTTACGCATCGTAATTAACAAACATCAATTTTAGGCGTTCACAAAATATTAATAATAATAATTCGACAAACTTTAGGGGTTATTGTACAATAAAAAATAGGAAAAACTTTTTATAAACAATGTCCTAAACGTCTTGGTTTTTGAACAACGGGATGTTAAAAATTTTGTAATAAGTATTATACCAATTTAGGTTAGATGCATCAGAAGATGTTTTTGGCTTACAAGAAAAAAAAATTACCAGTGTCGTCCATGAGGAGTCTAGGGTAAATATTTTTAATAAACAAAATAACACGCCACTGCATTTATCTTAAACAAAAATACTTTTTAAAATACCCATTAGGTTTGGAACTTTGATCTCTTACATTTTTTTATTTGATGCACGGTTTTCGCCTAAATAAATAAAAACTATTTCTCGGCATTGTCATTTCGTATAGATAATATCAAGTTCTACCAGTAAAAGAAACAGTTTCGTTATTTATTCTTTCATTAGATAGGGATTTGACCATGCCGAAAAATGGCTTCAATTTATTTACGCGAAAACCGTGCATCAAATAAAAAAGTAAAGAGATCAAATTCGTTCCAAACCTAATGGGAATTTTAAAAAGTAGTGGCGTACCATTTTTTATTAAAAAATATTTACCTTAAACCTCTTATGGAGGCGTCTCCCAATTTTTTTTTCAGAATATCTGAATTGGTATAAAAGTTTAGGACATTGTTCAGTTTTTTTCTTATTTTTATTTGTAGAATTAGCCCCAGTGGCGTAGCGTACCTTGGACGGGCCCCGTATCACAATGAGTTAGGGGGCCAAAAAAAAATATTTGAATACCAAAATAGTCCTCACTTTTCAAAAACATTGTTTTTCTTATTTTAGCATTGCTTTTTTCCTTTACATTAAAAAAATGCTCCACTTTTCCAATTTAACCAAAAATTTTACAGTTTTATAACACTCTTGTTGCTTGCACACATTTGGGAGCCCCTATAACCCGGGGGTCCCGTATCATTGATACGGCTGATACGGCGGAAGCTACGCCCTCCTTAAAGTTTGTCGGATAAATTGTGCAACACCCTGTATTTTTAGACCCACAAAGAGTTATAATTTAATACATTTAGAACTTTAGTCTTAAGAATGTGGTGTTCAGGTGGAATATATCGAACTCGAACAATATTATATTAAATCATAAAGTAACATACCTACGGATAAGAGAAACCATGGCATGCTAAAATTTTCGTAACGCTTTTGCGGCAGGCTTGGCGGCAGGCTTGTCATTTTTCCAGTTTACACTTTACGTTACGTCGGTCGAAGCCTCGCCTCGTGTAACATCAGCGGTGGGGAGACACGTAAGCTTACTGAAATGACTAACTGGCGGTATTTCAACGAGAAACGAATAAAATTATATTGGGAGTTTTCGCATGACCTGTCCTTAAATCGGCTATTCCATGATAACTCTTATAATTTCCTTACTCTATGATTAAATATATTACAATTCATAATATGGTGTTCCTTTCGAACAAGAAAACCTATAAAATAATTTAAAACATTTTAAGGATTAAACCATTTAGAAGGTATCTACTAGACAATCTATATTGTTTGTACAAATAAAAATACGATTAACCTATTTTGTTTATAATACAATAAAAATATGAATGAGACAAATCTGCAAATATTTATCTAAAAATTTCTACACGTTTATAATGTTTGTATCTCAGCACAAAGTCAACATGCTTTAGATTATTTCGCTAAATGGCAAATATTGCATTACCACTGTAAATGTTTAACATTCTTGAAACAATACTAAGTACATACACCTATAGCTTCTATTCCTTATTATTATTATTATTATTAGGTTTTATTAAAATTATACCTGCAAAAACAAGTAAATGTTGGGATTCAGGGTCGGAGCATAGTTAATTTTATTTCTAGGTTGGTTCAAAATAATTAAGTACAATAAAATACAGGGTGATTCAAAAATCGATAACGAAACTTAAGGGGTGATTCTACTTGACAAAATAAGGGTAGAGCTTCATATATATTTTTCAAAATGTCATTCGTTTTCGAGTTACAAGCCGTCGAAGTTCAATTTTAATTTTGGTTTTTTCGCCATATTGCATTTATTCTTTAACCAATCCAATTGATTTTTGACACACAAATCGATCTTTGCAGATCCTAAAATTTTAAGACAACAGTACTTTTTTAAATATCACCAGAGGGCACTTTACCAAAAACTTAAAATTTATTTACTCATAACTTTTATTTTGACAGATATCGCAAAGCCGGGGGCGCCATTTTATAGACAATCAAAAAGTTAAAAAATAAGATATTTTTTATTAAAGTCGATAAACCTCACTGTTTAGGCACAAATAGACATCAAAGTTTTCATCAATTTCAATTAAATTACCTTCATACATACAGGGTGTCCAGTAACTTAACCGACACACTTAACCAAACGATTCTACAACAAAAAAATTAGAAAAAAATTTCATGTAAACATATGTCCTAAACGTCTTAGTTTTTAAAATACGGTGTGTTAAATATTAAAAAAAAAATAATTTTTAACACCCCGTAGTTCAAAAACTAAGACGTTAAGGACATGTTTATATGAAGTTTTTTTCTTATTTTTGTTGTAGAATCGTTTGGCTAAGTTTGTCGGTTGAGTTACTGGACACCCTTTATGTATGTAGGTAAATTGATTGAAATTGATGAAAACTTTAAGGTCTATTGGAGCCTAAACGGTGAGGTTTATCGACTTTAATAAAGAGTAGCTTATGTTTTAAGTTTTTGCTTGTCTATAAAATGGCGCCCCCAGCTTTGCGATATCTGTCAAAATAAACAAGTTATGATGTAAATAAATTTTAAGTTTTAGGTAAAGTGCCCTCTGGCGGTATTTAAAAAAAGTACTTTTGTCTTAAAATTATAGAATCTGCAAAGCTCGATTTGTGTGCCAAATATCAACTGGATTGGTTAAAAAATAAATGCAATATGGCGAAAAAACCAAAATAAAAATTGAACTTTGACGGCTTGTAACTCGAAAACGAATGACATTTTGAAAAAAATATATATGAAGCTCTACCCTTATTTTGTCAAGTAGAACCACCCCCTTTTTTTTTTTCACCCTTTCGGGGTCATCCCACCCAGGTCCGACGACCGCCCCCTAGGTGGTGCACTGCAGCCTGAAGGCTTATTGTACCTTGACCCCTACTCCTTCTCATTCACACACCATTCATTCCATAACTTGGATGGTTGTTGCTCGGTCCGCATCCCCGAGCAGAACACCGTGTGCCGCTGCCCGAAACACCGCTGTCGCCGGACACCCATCCAAATTATGGGCGCGCATTTCACTGCTTAACTCCGGTGATCGACGCTTGCCGATACAACCGAAGCCGCCACAAGCGCGCCACTAACCACCTCCTTAAATTTCGTGATAGATTTTTGAATTACCCTGTATACCGTAAACCTTATTAATTTTTTGTAGACCTTAAGGAATATATTTTTCCTTACCTATATTGGAGACACTGTATGTATTATAACAGATGTCGATATTCGATAAATTATCTGTTCATCACTTTCTGTTAAGCCAATAGTTTGGGAACACCCTAGATATATTAATGGGAATACCCTCGAAAATGTGTAAAATTTTAATTCTGTTATAATATCTGTATTATATTCTATACTTACGTATCTTCCTTGCAGACTACTTAATTTCTAAAAATGTCCAAGCAATCGCAAATTATGATGTTAATAGTAAAACAGGAAGGTCCATATCTAAAAAATATTAGGTATTAGATAAAAGCTTGCCCAAAAATGTTTAGCAAGATATGCCTAATTTAAATCTAATGTTTATTTTTTGCAGAACTTCCGGTAAAGCAGGAAGTAGTTATTATAATCTAAGCAAATAGAGTGGCAAAATCGAGTCTATACTAAAACATCTTAATTTTTTATAATATTTAATTGTTTTCCCATATAATTGCATAGTGTGCACTCGTAAACATATTTTACATCACCACATTTTCCTCTAGCACCAAAATGTCATGTTTTATATACAAAATGAATTTGATTTAAATCATAAAAAACATACAGCTAAAATATCAATAAACACTTAAAAAAAAACCAGTTTTGCTAATTTTATAGAAACCTGCGGCAACTCCGATTTTGACGAAATTTGGTATACGGGAGTTTTCAGGGGCGCTGATCACGAATCTGGCGGAAACGTTTTGTTCTTGAGATATTCATCATCAGACCTGAAATTTAAACTAATCCTATTTTTACAATATTCCTCTTCTTTTTGCACACAATTCTTAATTTAAAGCCAAAGTGGCACACAATATTTGATTTTTACCTTTTAAAACCCCGTTTTTACGTATTTTACATTATTTTTGCATTAAATTGCATAGCTATACTTTGAATCATTTCAATCCCAGTGTGCCATGAAGCCCTATGTGTATGTATGGTTGCCGCATTATCAAATAAAAGCTACGCAATTTAATGCAAAAATAATGTAAAAAACGTAGACAAACAGGGTTTTAAAAGGTGAAAATCAAATATTGTGTGACACTTTGGCTTTAAATCAAGAATTGTGTGCAAAAAGGAGGGGGAACATAGTAAAATTAGCTTAGTTCAAATTTGAACTTTGATGATGAATATCTCGAGAACGAAACGTTTCCGCCAAAAAATCTTTTAGATTCGTGATCAGCGCCCCAAAAAACCCCGTAAACCAAACTTCGTTAAAATCGGAGTTGCCAGAACTAACAATGTCAATCAATCAAATTACACGTCCCTGTAGTTTTTACTGTAGTCTCTCTTTCAGTTCGGTGAAGGAGAGGAGATTTTATTAAAAGATGTAATAGCAATTTGTAAACTACCCTAGATTTATTATAACATTTGTTTAAAGTTACACCAATAGGTGGCGCTAGTACAACTTTGTCGCACGAACAACGTACGGCAGTGAGAAAACAATGGGCGCATTCAGGGTATCCCAGCGGCTGAGATTGCTTAGTTAGAAGTCACTCTGAATGCAAAGCTGATTTCTGCTTTTTCAATAGCGGCTGAGTATTTTGCTCAGCGTAAAAAATGACCGCTGTCGCTTTTCAAACAGCGGATTTTGATAGTTTGACATTTGATATTTGAAATGGAAGCTTGGTTATAATCGCAATAAATATTTATTTAGCTAATTTATTTAAATATTTTCTTTGTAATAACGTTTAAATCCAAACAATTATGATGGATAAAAAATTTGGTCCGGATACCCATTTTTTGATCGTAAATAATGAAGGAAATCCTATTATAGAAAATAATAAAGTGTTGGTACAAAGTATAAAAGATATGGATAATTTAATATTTAAATGTACTACATATTTCGTATTTTTTATTCAAATTACCATAGTTTATTAACTATGCTCGTAAAATTTTTATATAATTTCTTTGTTTATATTCTTCTGTGTCCCCAAGTAGAGCAAATTTTTGGTCTTACAACTGCGACAAAAACTATCTTAAACAATGAAGATGTTTTAAGTTCTATTGATAATAATAATGTACTAAGTAGGTGAATATAGCAGTTTTATTGTCTATAGTGATATTTTGCATCAATTACTTGGTAGATGCTTACAAAGTTTGTCAAACAGTTATCATTACTTACTATAAATGTATGTATGTAAATACTTAATATACCTATAAATCAAATTTATGTTATGTTTGAATGTTTACATTTGACCAGCTGTCAACCTTTAAGTTAGCAACGCGATAAAAAAAAATAAAAACGCCAACAGCGGTCTCAGCATGCTAAGTTGCCTAACTTAGCCGATGGGACCTCCTGAACGTACCCATTAGGTCTAGGACCTTTCTCTCTTGCGATCCTTGCGACTTGGTTTTTTATGGGACCATCGCGAAAGTGCACATTTTTAAATAATAAAAGAATTTTTAAAATCAACCCAAAATTGATGGACTAATCGCGTAACATACACACAAAAAAACATACGAGGCGCATTATTAATAACTAGGACTAGCAATCAACCAAAAACCTATTAATTGATATTCGAAGAACCGCTTTTCGATTTTGGTCCGATTATCCAAAAACCTGTATTCGAAAACCGATTATCCGAAAAACCGGTATTTGAAAACCGCTTTTTAAAACCGGTTAACCGATCTTCGAAAACCGGTTTTCAAAACCGGTTAACCGGTATTCGAAAACCTGTTTCAAATACCGGTAAACCGGTATTCTAGACCGGTTTTCGGGTTTGGCCAAAACTGCGGTTAACCGAAAAACGGGTTTCGGTTGCCAGCCCTATTAATAACATCCTTCTTTTTGAAGTTTGTTAAAAACATACAGAAATATCCATTTAACATATCAAAAACCACTAAAAGCCCATGAATAAAAGTAAACAAAACCTTTGAAAAACAATTTAAAAAATGTAACACTAATTACTCTGCTTACTTTTAAAGAATTTTTCGCTAATTAAGGATAATGACTGACTATATGGTTTTTGGAATATTTTTGCTGATTGCGGTGATAAGCCATAGTTTACTTAACAGTTACCAGTTTAGTAAAGAAACTTGATTTAAAAAATGGTCCAGAATAATGTGTTTGCCATCAAAAAAACTGGTTGTCATATTTAATATAATTAAGCAAAGCAATTATTAACCCATTTTTGACGAATTCTTTAAATTTTAAATAAAATATATTATTCACAAACAACTATGGCAAATTTTATACCTGCGACTTTAATTGGAGTTGGATCTGGACGGATAGGCCCAATATTAATAAATCGAACCTCGTCAGGTACGTTTAACGTAAAAGGCCAGTTTTCTCTTTGTTCGATCTCCGAAGCGTAAAATGCTACATAACATTCTCCGGGTGGCGGTTGGAGGTGCTGTACGGGCGTTTTAACCTTCGGGGATCGAGTAAGCGCCTTTACACACTAAGCCGGTTTTGACGGACAGAGAGATAAAAAATTATACGAAGCCTTTAAGTTTACTGACTTTTCCCGTTCTGTGCGTATGAAAGGTTTCATTTGACTCCATACACTTCGATAACGTTGGTCCGTCGCCCCTATTTCCGTCTTTCGCTAATATGAAAAGGCAGTAAAGATTTACGGTAAACTGATGGCATCTTTCTTTTAGAGCTAAGTGCTGTGAGCGAAGATTCCTATAGCCTGATGTTTTCTAATTTTTGGTGGTGTGCACGTATTTTCGTAAAGGCCAGAGACGGTGGCGCCCTCCGCTTGAAGCGTCAGTTTTGACGGTGACCGGTTATACGTAACACCAGTAGCAGTTCTTGGTTTGACAGCTGTCAATTTATGCATTGCGTCGATTTTTATTTTGCATATTTTGGAATTCCCGGAAAGCATAGTTCCGGAGGGGGAGAGTTGGCGAATTGGGCCAAAAGGGACCATGGTCAAAAAAAAAAAAGTTTAAGCAAACGAAACTCTATTAAAGACTTAAAATCAATAACTTACTATATTGCAGATTTACCATCAATTTACTACTACACTTCCCATTGCATTTGAAAAAATTAGCCAACTCATTTTTTTTCGGCAATAACTATCCCAATTCGTCATTGCATTGTTATGGGGGTTCGCCCTTCTTGTATGTGTCTTTTAGCGTTTAATAGCATTAGGTTAACTAATAGAAATTTTATTTTTGGTTGTCCTTGCGATTATGTCTTTTGTCATAGCAAGTTGGTGGAAGTGGTTGCCTCTAATCGTAATAATTGCTCCAGAAATTTCTATTTTAAGTAAAATACCGGTTAGCGATTTAACAATACCACTAACACCAAAAATTACACAGCCCTACAAAAAACAAAAACAATTGGTGGTTCAAATGACTAGACCATGGTATCTTTATGTTTTTGTAGTCGCTGAATCCAAATCTGGGGTCGGTTTGACCCCATCAAGTCAGGGTCAAGGTCTTTTCAGACAAAATTTATTAAAAGGGACCACCATCGTGGTATTTTTATGTTTTTGGAATCGCTCAAATCGAATCCGGGGTCAGTTTGATCCCGTCAGGGTCATTTCAAGGTCAAATTATTAAATTTCATTGAAAATAGACCACAATGGTATCTCTATGTTTTCGGGGTCGCTGAATTCGAATCTGTCATCACATTGACCCTATGAGGTCGATATCAAGGTCATAAAAAGGTCAAATCGTCAAGTTATCGTAAATGGACCAAAATCATGATATCTTGAGGTTTTTTGGGTCGCTAAATAGGAATTCGTGAATAAATTGACCCCCCGAATTCGTATTAAGTCACGGTCTATTTTTAATGATTTTTAATTATTTGACCTTGAAATCACCTTGACCATGATCTGATGGGGTCAAACTGAGCCCGGTTTCGGATTCAGCGACTCCAAAAGCATAAAAATACTACGATTGTGATCCATTTTTGATGAATTTTGATCATTTGACCTTGAAATGACCTTGACCATGAACTGATTTGAATTCAGCGACCCCAAAAACATTTAAAAAATTTGTGGGACTGTGTTATTTATGACATAATAAATTTAACAAAATCCAATATAAGCGGCGAATAAAAAACAATTGTAAAATTGTACCACTAATTACTCTACTTACTTTTCAAGAATTTTTCGCTAATTAAGGATAATGACCGACTATACGGTTTTTGGAATATTTTTGTTGATTGCGGCGATAAGCCATGGTTTACTTAACAGTCACCAGTTTAGTAAAGAAAGTTGATTCACAACATGAAATGGTCCAAAATAATGTGTTTGTCGTCAAAAAATTGGTTGCCATAATAAGTATAATTAAGTACGAGTAAAGGAATTATTCAGAATTACTTAGTACTGCATTTGCTGTTTAAAAAATCGATTATTATTTATGGTATATTTTGCTGGGAACTGAATTTTAATTCATAGATTTGTTCATAGTTTAAATAATTATGGACGAGTTTTCTTGCCTTCTTTTAGGTGGTGCAAATTTTGTTAGTAACTAGTTATGCCATCATGTAACAAAAAAGTATAGATGGGTCCACATTTAATTCGTTCTGAAAGTAATCCCGCAAGGTACACAAAAAATTATAAAGTAAATAAACCCTTTTGTAAACGATGATTTATTGCAGCAAAAAATATTCAACCCGACGAGTTTCTACTTCCACGCCACGTGCCACCGATTTTATGGCAAGACAGAGGCGAAATAAGAGGATGTTTTTTAGAACGTGACACGTGTTTTAGCAGTGTTTTTTTATTTATTTGCTCTTGATATATCTAAAGCTTTTGACCAGGTCTGGCATGACGCACTTCTCAATAAACTTCCCTCCTACGGTCTTCCAACTAAACTCTGCTCTTAGCTCTCCAGTTATCTTTCTAATCGACGTATATCAGTCATTGTTGATGGCCACTCTTCAAGGCTTTCAAGAAATTAATGCTGGAGTGCCTCAGGGTTCAGTACTAGCACCAACTTTGTTTTTTCTTCACATCAACGACTTCTTCACATCAACGATCTTTCTTCCATAACCAATCCCATTCATAGTTATGCTGACGATGGTACCCTTCACTCCAGTTTTTAGGTTATTAATCTCGTTCAATTTAATGCATCTAAAACACAATTATGTTCCTTGTCGCGAAAAAAATCATTAAACACTCACCCTTTGCATATAAGTGACCAGGTTTTGTAAAGCGGGGGCACATTCAACCTTGTAGGCGTCACATTTAAGAATAACCTTAACTGGCACAAACACATTGTATCTATAGCCACCGCGGCTTCAAAAAAGCTTTGATTTCTTTTCCTAGCTAAAAAGTATTTTTCTCCTTCCAATTTATACACTTTGTATGTGTCCTAAATTCGACCCTCTCTGGAATATTGTTCTCATGTCTGGGGAAAGGCATCCCCTACAACCCTCAACATTCTTGATGCCATTCAAAGAAGAGCTGTTCGTCTTATTAAAGATCCTTTACTTACTCAAAGACTTCCTTCTCTTGTCCATCGTCGAGCTGTGGGAGATCTATCGCTCTTTTATAGATACTTTTACGGCTTCTGCTCCGACGAATTATCCAGTATAGTCCCTCCTCTTGCAGCTCCTAACAGAGCAACTCGTGGTGCCGCACGTATGCATCCTTATACGGTCCAATTGGACAAGCCCCGAACTTTCCATTTCGTTCGTTCTTTTATCCCTAGAGTTTCTAGACTGTGGAACCTACTGCCAGCGGAGGTCTTTCCTTCTCCCACAAATCTTCAAGTTTTTAAGTCCCGTGTTAACAAACTTCCTCTTACCTTGTTTAAGACACCCACGGTACGTTAGTATTTAGGCTTTCAGTCCAATGATTTAAAAAATAGTTATTTACATTACAAGATGCGAAATTTTACTTTTTGGTGTGAGGTGGTTTTTAAATGGCCGAGGCGAAGCCGAGGCTATTTAAACCTCCGAACACTTGAAAGGCCTTTCGCATCGTGTAATGTATTATATTTTTCTGCTACTGTTCTATGTATCGCATAATTTAATAAACATTAACATCATGTTTTAATAGAAATATCAGAGATTTTGAAATTTTACCTGTTAAAAATTAATCCATAGCAACACATTTATTGTTGACATTGTCTGTCATCAGCACTTGTCAGATATTGAATTATTGTTAATCTAGTATAAATCCATTCCCATTTTAAAATGTTAAATGAATATGAAAATGGCATCCAAAAGGCAGCTGACCTTGCGTGTGCCTCACTTCTGCCAGACAAATCTAAAGAGAGGTACCATCAAACATATAAATCGTTTTCTGAATGGCTTGCTACAAAAAATGTGGGGCGGATTGACGAGAATGTGATGTTGGCGTATTTTCAAGAAAAATCTGAGACTTTATCACCACCAACCCTCTGGTCTGTATATTCCATGCTCAAGTTAACAATTTCCGTAAACAAAAATCAAGATATTTCGGAGTTCAAGAAACTAGTTGCTTTAATTAAAAGGAAAAACGATGGTTATGAGGCAACAAAGTCAAAAAAATTTAAAAAGAAGAAATCATAAAGTTTTTACTTAACGCGCCTGATCAAAGTTACTTAGCAATGAAAGTAATAGCCATTATGGGAGTGGCTGGGGCATGCCGGACAGACGAAATATACAGAATGAAGCTAAGTGATGTAGAAATAAGAAATGACGTAGCTATAGTAAAAATAGTGGAGTCTAAAAATAAAGTTAAAAGAAACTTTGTAGTAACCAACGATGAAGGCTCAGTTCCTTATGTCAGATTTCTACGGGAATATATTAAGCTGAGACCAAGGAGTGCTCTAGATGAGCGCTTATTGTATCGTTATGAAAGAGGTAAATGTGTTAATCAAGTAATTGGAAAGCACACTATTTCAAATGTACCTAAAGAAATTGCGAAGTTTTTGAACCTTGAAGACATCAGTAGATACACTGGCCATTCTTTTAGAATAACGTCAACTACGTTCCTTGCCAATGCTTCGGATGTCGATATTTTGGACTTAAAAAGGCATGGAGGTTGGAAGTCTTCTTCTGTTGCGGAGGGATATATTGCTGAATCCTATAGTAATAAGGTGGAAATTTCAAAGAAGATTTTACACGAAATTCCTACCAATATTTCCTGTAATAAAGTAACAGTGAAAAATATGAATATTAACGTAGTTAAAGGTGATAACGATACCCCAACAACAAATTTAAAAACTGTTAATTCAATTATTATTCCTCCAATTTCTTTTGCTAATTGCTCAAATTGCACAATTACTTTTAATGTCAATACCTAACCTGGTTTTTAAAATATTTTGTCATAAATTAGTTACTTTTTATAAATAAATCCTAATATTTCCCACAAGCATATTTTCAATTTTTTTACTCTTACTTTTTGTTCAGGCGCTGAAAATATTACTTTCGTAGCTAGCAACGCTTAGCAACCAGGTAACACGAAAGTTCTCTTTCGTTATCATTCGCGTTGCTAGGACCAAAAGTTTTCTTATTTATACAGTAGTAGAAAAAAATGTTTGTTAGTCCTAAGAATAAAGTCCAGAATATTATATAAATATAAGTACTAAATATGGTTCATATTCATAATATACCATTCACTTCTCAAGCAAATTCTTCATATTTTTATAGTTTTTCTTTAACCGACCTTACAATGTGTGCTCCCAACCAGAACTTTCAAGTTTATGTTTAATGAATTTATTAAGTTTAATCACAATTTATTAACGGATTTGAACTGAATTAGTTTTCATATTGAAGAGTGTGTCATCTCTTGGACCTTAAAATAAATAATAGTTTAAAAAACTAAAAAAAAACACGCTTTTATATGCAACCGAACTAAAAATTAGAAAATAATTTTTCATTACAAAGAGTTTGTCACTTCAGAGTAAAAGCGTGGGGTGCATTTTACTATTTTTTCATAACTTTTCCCTCATAGATATTTGCAAATAGAATAATTATAACATTTAATATATTAAGCACCCCACGCTTTTATTCTGAAGTGACAAACTCTTTGTAATGAAAAATTATTTTCTAATTTTTAGTTCGGTTGCATATAAAAGCGTGTTTTTTAAGTTTTTAAAACTATTATTTATTTTTCATTTTTTAGTTCGATATATCAATTAGTTTTTAAAAATAAATGCTCCAGTTTATTCACTAAAAATTCCTTCGCCATTTTGTCAAGAGACACAGAGGATCTGTAAAGGAATTTATTTATCCTGGCGGTCCTAATCAGGATAACGGGATACTGTTTTTAAATTATTGCATTGCCATCGGTCTTTGATACGTGTGCAAAGTTTCAAAGAAATTAAATAGCTGGAAGTTGGTAAAAATTAGGCTCCAAGATTCCGTTACATATATAGATAGATAGATAGTTACAACCCAAGCTAATAAAAAGAAATATTTTTTATTTATCAAAATTACCAACTCTTTTGTGGTGGTTACCTTTTTTCTGCTTATGTAATTTAAAATAGACGAAATCTCTGAATATTTACATTTTAATAAATAATAATATTTATTGACAACCATGTATGTAATGCTGACATTTCCGACTATTTAAAATATTTTTCCACGACCGTTAAAAAATGCTGTTTTTTTAACCGTTAACATGAAGTTAAAGTACTCCATTCTGGTACACTACATAAAGTGTTAAAAAAAGTAACTTTTTTACACTTTGAATTAGTGTTTTGTTTTAACGCCTACTACAATAAAGTTAAATATAAATTTATGCAATGTAAAAGTAAACGCGACATCAACTGAACCAAACGGTCAAGTTACCTTTGATTTCGTCATCATTTCTTTTATACCCTGTTTCGTTGCAAGCGATAGTAATAAATCATTTAATTTTATGGCAATTCGCTTTCTGTGTTAGTCCGAGTATAAATATTTTTCTTCAATTCTACCTGTAATGTACTGATAAGGCATCATAATTTTAGGCCGGCAGACTCCGCTCTAATATTCGTCAACCTCTTGGGTCAAATACAAAGGAATAACAGATGTTTACCCGTATTTACGTGGGAATAATGTGATAAAAACCTTGACAGTGGCGGTGCGCTTGAGTTTATTTTTGGGAACTTACCCTTTTAAACACTTTAGGTAAAATGAAAATCTTGTTTCTTTATATGTAAAAAATTATTTTAAAATTTATAGTATATCAATATTGTACAGTTGGTATAATTATAGTTAATAATAACCATTTTATTAAGAAAATAATACACATTAAAAATGCATAGTCAAAAAATAATTATTTAAAATATAATCTATACCTAGTTAAATATGCTACATAATCTACATCTAGTTATTCACATTCTTCCATATCTGACATACTATCACTACTTGAGTCATATATGAGTCTACTTGTATAATAATTAGAGGTTCAACAGTTGTATCTACTATTACATCCAAAGACCACATTTTATTTTCTACTTCTAATACATGTTCGACACATTTTTTCCAGTTTTCTGGGAAAGCATTAGATATGGCAATTTGAAATAGTTTTTTTATATCTACTAGTTTAAACGTAGTATTATTTCTGGCTACTTCACCTTTCACTTTGTGCCCATATAAGTTCTATGGGGTTTAGTTCGCAGTGATAAGGTGGCAGCTCGATATACAGTTATATTTTGTTTCTTAGCTATTTCATCAATTACAAAACGTGTGTACTTAGCTTTATTTGTGGCGACTTCACTTTTTACTGGCTGCAACAACTCTAGTTTAACACTATCTGTAGGATGTTCAATATTTTGCTGCATCAACCAGGATTGAATGTCTTTTTAAGCCAGCTTAAAGAGCATTTTGTACGCGCTTTCTGCCTCCGACTGCCTCTGTTCCAGACCGGAAAACAATTTTTAAATGGGTTGCTAACTTAAGGGCAACTGGTTCTTGACTTTCCTAAATTAAGACAGCGATCCGAGATGAAACTGCTGCTATTCCTCAAGGCATGGTGATAAAAGTGATGCGGAACTTCTAGGAACGCCTTTCGCATGTGTGTCGCTGCTAACGTCCGTCACTTACACGAAATAATTTTGAAAACATAGTTAAAAAAATAATAGTTTAAAAACTAAAAACACGCTTTTATATGCAACCGAACTAAAAATTAGAAAATAATTTTTCATTGCAAAGAGTTTGTCACTTCAGAGTAAAAGCGTAGGGTGCATTTTACTATTTTTCATAACTTTTCCCTCATAGGTATTTGCAAATAGAATAATTATAACATTTAATATATTAAGCACCCCACGCTTTTATTCTGAAGTAACAAACTCTTTGTAATGAAAAATTATTTTCTAATTTTTAGTTTGGTTGCATATAAAAGCGTGTTTTTAGTTTTTTAAACTATTATTTATTTTTCATTTTTTAGTACGATATATCAATTAGTTTTTTAAAAATAAATGCTCCAGTTTATTCACTAAAAAATTCCTTCGCCATTTTGTCAAGAGACACAGAGGATCTGTAAAGGAATTTATTTATCCTGGCGGTCCTAATCAGGATAACGGGATACTGTTTTTAAATTATTGCATTGTCATCGGTCCTTGATACGTGTGCAAAGTTTCAAAGAAATTGAATCGCTGGAAGTTGGTAAAATTAGGCTCAAAGATTCCGTTACATAGATAGATAGATAGATAGATAGATAGATAGATAGATAGATAGATAGTTACAACCCAAGCTAATAAAAGCGTGTTAAAAACCTTAAAGTGTGATCTTTTTGAAAATAATAAAAGTTTAGCTTTATATTTTATAGTAGACTTTTATTTGCTACCGAAATGTGGGAGTCCATTCTGCCGCACTCTGTATAATAGAATACGTTTTTAACAATCTGCTTTTCGTTTACAGTTAAATGGCCAAGACATGCGCGTTTCTGCGGAGAAGCCATTTTTACAATACTGTAATACTTTGAACAATACTCTAACAATTTATAACCACTCAGTTGCACATACGGAAAGATACTAAAATATATATAAAAATTTATAATCCTTATTTAACGCAATTCGGTGTATTTCTACCTGTTCTTTGCACAGAGACTGGTGCGCCTATGGTTTACAACCTTCTAACCATCCCGAGACATTTTTATTGCTATCTCTTGCAAAAAATAGATTATAGTTCATGTGTCACTAGTTTTAAAATTTGACAGTTTGCAAATAATTTTATTGAAATTATTGAAAATTAATAGTAATATTGCATTTAGATGAATAAGAAATTGAAAAGGAATTTATACTGTTTTAGTATTATTTTTAAAATTAAATAATAAATGCATAGTTATAAAGAGGATAATTATTGTCTCTTAAAAAATAAGGAGGTTATGATTTTTTGTTGCAATATAATGACTGTTTTGCAAAAATTAAAATTAATAAGATTAGATATGTACCTAAAACGTGTGTGAACTGGTATTTTGGGAAATTTTTATACGGTCGTGGAAAAAATATAGTATGTAACACACGCCTAACGGCTCGTGCTGTCAAACTTCCCATTCGTAAAAAAGTATCACTTTATGCACTTGTTACATAAATTACTATTGTTGGGTTTTGGATTAACAATTGAAAGTAACTTTAACTGGAATAAACACATTGTATCTATAGCCACGGCAGCTTCAAAAAGCTTGGATTTCTCTTTCGAGCCAAGAAGTATTTCTCCCCTTCTAATTTATACACTTTATATGTGACCCAGATCCGACCTCCCTTGGAATAGTTCTCATATCTGGGGCATGGCGTCCCCACAACCCTAAGCATTCTTGATTCCATTCAAAGAAGAGCTATTCGTCTCATAAATGATTCTTCACTTACAGAAAGGACTTCCTCTCTTGCCCATCGTCGGGCTGTGGGGGATTTATCGCTTTTTTATAGATACTTCCATGGCTTCTGCTCTGAAGAATTGTCCAGTATAGTTCCTCCACTTACGGTTCCCACCAGAGAAACTCGTGGTGCCGCGCGTATGCATCCCTATACGGTCCAACTGGACAGGCCCCGAACTTCCCACTTTGTTCGTTCTTTTATCCCTAGAGCTTTTAGAATGTGGAACCTGCTACCCGCGGAGGTCTTTCCTTCCCCCCATATCTTCAAGTATTTAAGTCCCGTGTCAACAAACTCCCTCTTACCTCGCTTAAGACACCCACGGTACGTTAGTATTTAGGCTTTTAGCCTTCGTGGTTTGTCCAAAGATAAAAAGAAAAAAAAGTAAAAAATTCCAGGAATATTGTGTACAAAGTTGATAAAATAATAACAACTTTATGAAATATTGTATATGTATGTATTTAATGACTAATCGAGGCGATAACAATTTTATTCTGTATTGCAAAAGTATTTTTACTATAATTTAGATCATATGTTTTATCTTTATTAACAACAATGCATATAATCCTTACAATGTAATAAATAATGGAGATAAAAAACGTTTAAACTTAAAATCGTTGTTTTAAATAATTTGCGCCTTTTTAACACGCTTTTATTAACTTGGGTTGTAACTATCTATCTATCTATCTATCTATCTATCTATGTAACGGAATCTTTGAGCCTAATTTTTACCAACTTCCAGCTATTCGATTTCTTTGAAACTTTGCACACGTATTAAGGACCCATGACAATGCAATAATCTGCAAACAGTATCCCGTTATCCTGGTTAGGATCGCCAGAATAAAAAAAAATCCTTTATATTATAAAAACAACACCTGTGTTGCCATCTTTTGGCAACATCCCAAACTTTCTCAGGAACTTTAGCTACTCTTGACAAAATGGCGAAGGAATTTTTAGTGAATAAACTGGAGCATTTTTACATACATACATACATACATGCATATCGAACTAAAAATGAAAAATAAATAATAGTTTAAAAAAACTAAAAAACACGCTTTTATATGCAACCGAACTAAAAATTAGAAAATAATTTTTCATTCAAAAAAATATTGTCACTTCAGTGTAAAAAGCGTGGGGTGCATTTTACTATTTTTTCATAACTTTTCCCTCATAGATATTGGCAAATATAATAATTATAACATTTAATATATTAAGCACCCCACGCTTTTACTCTGAAGTGACAATATTTTTTTAATGAAAAATTATTTTCTAATTTTTTGTTCGGTTGCATATAAAAGCGTGTTTTTTAGTTTTTTAAACTATTTATTTATTTAGCTTGGGTTGTATGTATGTATGTATGTATGTATGTAACGGAATCTTTAAGCTTAATTTTCACCAACTTCCAGCGATTTGATTTCTTTGAAACTTTGCACACGTATCAAGGACCCATGACAATGCAATAATCTGCAAACAGTATCCCGTTATCCTGATTAGGATCGCCAGGATAATTAAATTCCTTTATAGATTTTCTGTAGGAGAGTAACAGAGAGCTAGTGCGCGATCTGCGGATGCGTGCAGTTTCGGACGTACTCTCAGCATAAGGCTGACAGAAACTTGTTCGGAGTAGTTGCGTTCTGAAACCCCATGCAACAGTGAAGCTTTAAATGAAATGATTAGATTACGAAATACACTCCTCAAAAGAATTATCGCATATGCTCGATTTCTTCCATAAGCTTCAATACAAAAATGCTTTCATTTAAATGGCCATATCTCTTTTAATTATTAAGTTGTCAAGACAATTCAAAAAGAAAATGTTAAGGAAAGGTGGAGCTATAACTTTATCGTAACCGTTGTTATTTACTGTTACCAATAAATCCTACGGGGTGATAAAAATTTGTTCTACTGAAAATATAAACACTGAAAAATATTTTTTAAAAGAAATTTTTATTAAAAATAATTTTCCTTTTAATTTTATAAAAAAATGTTTTCTTAAATTTAATAATCAAATCCAAAGACAAAATAAAAATAGACCTATTACTAATTTATTTTTACCATACATTCCCGGCCTATCAAATAAAATTCAACGATAGAAAATAAATTTAATATTCGCACAATCTTTAAAACAGGAAACACTATAAGATATTAATTAACAAAAACAAAACCACACAACATAAATGAAAGTACAAAAAATGTCATCTATAAAATACCTTTTGAATGTGATAAATTTTATATAGGTGAAACTTGCAGGTCATTAGCCAAACGCATCAAAGAACACAAAACATACATAAAAACACAGAATTTCACAAATCTAAAATTTGTCAACACGCATTTGAAAACATTCACAGAATAAACTGGAATGCTTCAATATTTTAGCAAAGGAAACTTGTTCTAAATAAATAATAGTTTAAAAAAACTAAAAAACACGCTTTTATATGCAACCGAACTAAAAATTAGAAAATAATTTTTCATCACAAAGAGTTTGTCACTTCAGAGTAAAAAGCGTGGGGTGCATTTTACTATTTTTTCATAACTTTTTCCTCATAGATATTTGCAAATAGAATAATTATAACATTTAATATATTAAGCACCCCACGCTTTTATTCTGAGTGATAAACTCTTTGTAATGAAAAATTATTTTCTAATTTTTAGTTCGGTTGCATATAAAAGCGTGTTTTTTTAGTTTTTTTAAACTATTATTTATTTTTCATTTTTTAGTTCGATATATCAATTAGTTTTTAAAAATAAATGCTCCAGTTTATTCACTAAAAAATTCCTTCGTCATTTTGTCAAGAGACACAGAGGATCTGTAAAGAAATTTATTTATCCTGGCGGTCCTAATCAGGATAACGGGATACTGTTTTTAAATTATTGCATTGTCATCGGTCCTTGATACGTGTGCAAAGTTTCAAAGAAATTAAATCGCTGGAAGTTGGTAAAAAATTAGGCTCAAAGATTCCGTTACATAGATAGATAGATAGATAGATAGATAGATAGATAGATAGATAGATAGTTACAACCCAAGCTAATAAAAGCGTGTTAAAAACGCAAAATTAATGAAAGTGCATACGTATTATTAAATAAAGATAAATGTGTAGCATCAATATTTATTAATTTAAATAACACATGGTTAACTTTCCTAGAAGTCTCTTCAGGAAAACTCAAAATCAACTAACTTATAACTTTTTTGTATTATAAATAATAAATACACCAGCTACCAGTTATGTACGTCACTATGACGTAATGTCAAAGGTTTTCAGAATTTCCTTAACAAAAACCTAAAAAAATAATTTTTAAACCTAAATAATAGTTAATTTTTAAATTTGGCAGACTTGCCACCTAAACGTCGATTTTTAGTTTTTTTTAAATTTACTTATTTTTAACTTTTGGAATTTTTTGTTTTCTAATATAACTTGGCGTGTATCCAAAAAATCAATTCTTTTCTCTCCCATACATTAGAGACATTTTGCACCTCTTAAAATAACAGACTTTTTGGCCTCATTATGGTTATCGTTATTAAACATAACGATTACAGCAGCAGTTTTAGACAGAGATTTTGCAGCCTCTTTTAAGAAATTTATTTTGCGTCTGCGCTTTCGACACATAACCTTATTTTTGCCTATGGTTCACCGATTTTAAAGTTAACAAAAAATCAGTATTTACTTTTATTCTTCATAAGATATAAATAAATATTTAAATATATGCAAACACTTCTGTTGATTTCGTTTTTAAAGTAGATACAAACAATACAGTATAAGCAAAACACAAAAAGTAAGGTTAGGTTTGGTAGTAGAATAAAAAGCAAGTGTGCCAGATTGTGACATCTAAATTAATTTACTGTAATCCCGTAATATCCGTAAAAGTGCAAGTCCGTTTTAATTTCTTAACACTATTTGATTTTTATTACTGCTATAGATTTTCACTAATTAGAGCCTATGTATAAATGATATATTAATTAATACGGCATTAAACTTTTAACCTTTTAAATAATTGATATTAAAATTTCTACAATCCGGCAACCATGCAGTTTAACAATAACGATAACGATAACGATAAGCTCTTCGGTATTCATCCGTAATTAAAGGAGTCCGGTATGATTAATAACGATAAAGGATCATGTTTGCGTTACTGCGCAGTCTCAGAATAACGTTAACCACAACGGAATTGCAAAATAAGGGGTGCAAAATGTCTCTATTATTTTAAAGGGTTTCCTACGAAAAACAAATAAGGCTTGATCTACACCCATTCACAAAACCCCTAAAATAAAATTGAACATATATGTATACCGCATAACTTAAATTTTCAACAAGCCACTGCCTATTTTTTACAGTCTACTGCCCACATGTTCACTTGAATTTAATTGATAATAAGGAACGTCTAACCAGTTGAAATTTCGCCCTGCATCAAGTCGTACCTATTTGTCGTGTGGTACTGTCGTACCTTCCGTAGGTACTATGCCGGTAAATACCGCCGTTTCCGTTTTCCGAGTTGTTAGTGGTGTTGCGTGAATTTTTATTAATTCTACATAATAAAATAAAAAATAATAAAAGTTTGTACCTAATTTTTTGTTAATAAAGTTAAAAAACGTAAAAAGTGAAAAATAAAAATTATAGTATAGAAGGAACAGTTTAAAAATGTAAATTCGGTGCTCTTTGATAAGAAAAAAATCACAAAAACTTTAAAGCAAATAAATCGGCATGCTTGTCTTCGCGGCCGCCTTTGCTATATTTCTTTTATGATATGCCCGTTGATGCAGCTGGTCATCGCACTATGGGATAGAAATTAATTTTTTTGGTCAAAATTCTGAAACTTACCAATCTAACTTAAAATGAGGTGCTTTTTACTGGAAAAATATTATAAATTATTACAAATGCTTTTGGAAACCTAAAACTTATTATATGTTATTATAAATTTACACCCCCTTAACATTATTATTTTTTATTGTACAAAAATAAACTAAAATGTCAGCTTGTTTGGTTAATTCGGTAGTATTCTAATCAGTAATCCGATGATTATTATCTCATATGATATACAGGGTACGACAATAGTATGATTTTTTAAAATGGAATACCCTGAATATTATATCACCAACCAAAAAATCTTTTAAAATGCTTTAAAAAATACTACATTTGATGTGCCTATCTCAATTAGTTTCGGAAATATGACCATCCAAATCTGAAAAATAATTTTAAATTATTCTTAGAAGCGTAAGAGAAGATACATCTCCCCAACTTTTTTATTTTTTAACGTATAAAATAAATAAAAACACTGTTTTGTTGGGTAGAATCTGTAGAATCCATATCTTTCATCAGAATGCTTTTATCTTTTAGGATATACAGTGTAGGACAAAACATATTAAATTTTAAAATGGAAAACCTTGTAAATTATAAAAAATCTTGTATCTGTCCTTACACTCAGAAGTAGCAAAAAGTAGGAAGGCAATTGTAAGTACAAAACTGATAAAGAAAAAGGTAAAAAAATCTTTGACAAAAGTAGCGAGACTTCGCGAGACTGCATCGGAAACACAACAATAGCTCTTATTATTTAAACTCTTTTATTTTTTTTAGTAAACAAGGCTAATAATAAACTAAGTAGATTAAATGTTGTATATTTATGTTTACTTAAATTACATTTTCAAGTTTCTTATTACCCCAATAGAAGTCGTCATATTCTTTTATAATTTTGTACATGTAGTTTGGAGTATCTACTTTGAAATACACAGCATGAGCAATTAAAATTACAAAATTGCTTTTTGGCCAAAACAATGGATTTCTATCCCATAGTGTATCGGTGCGTCGCTGTAAAGGATAGCGGCGCCTTTGTATAAAATAGTCCGATTGCAGGCGGCCTTTTTTATGTTTTTTCGTATTATTTTTAAAGGGTACCGAATTTGCGCTTTTAAAATGTTCTTACTATATCAAAAATTAAAAGAAAAATAAATTCCAGGCGATTTAAGGTCGGGAAAGGGTAGAGGGGGGTTAAAGTGTAAATTACTCGATTTTGGCAACATGAAAAAAAAGTTAAATGACAAAGTTATAGGCAAGAAAAAGATCTACAACTTTTGTATTTACGCTCTTTTACATAACCTTAAAATTTATGTGAAATATTTAAATCACCAAGTTTATGTTTTTTTTAACAAAAATATTTTTCTTTAGAAAATTTGGTAAAACCAAAAATTTGGTATCCTTGCATGTCCCAAATACACCGTAATTTTTTGGTTTTTAAAATATTAATTTTTTGACATTATTTTGACTTATCAAAAAAGTACCGTTTTTTTTCAAATATCGGTATTTTTCAAAAAATCGGTGGTCGATTTGTTTGTTAAAATCTCTACTTTCTAATGGTGTAAAAACTATACATTACAATGGTAAATGTTCTCAGAAACTGCGAAAAAACTCGGATACAAATTTTTTAAAAATCATTATTAGACAAGGGTCGATAGTTTTTAAACCAAAAAACTATAGAAGGATGAAACCTAATGAAAAATGTAGAGAAAATATTAAAAATAAATAGAAAAATAAATTACAGGCGATCTGAAGTCGGAAATTGGAAGGGGTTGAGTTTTTAAGGGCATAGGGTAAAAACGGTCTTTGTCGATTTCTGGTAAAATTACTAGATCCTATGGAAATTTATTTCCTGAGAAAATTTACCGTGGTAATGTATACTTTTTTAAACCATCAAAAAGTAGAGATTTCAAGAAACAAAAATCTTACCGACTTTTTTAAAATGCCGATTTTTTGACTCGTGAATTTACAATTGAAAATAAGGTACTTTTTTCAATACTAAACTAAGTTAAAAACGTGTAAAAATACATATTTTAATTTCAAAATTACAGTGTCTTTGGGACATACCAAGGAAAGTTGTCACCAAATTTTGTAATTTTTTTTTCTTTTTTTTTTAATAAAAGATAAAAATAGAAAACCAAATACATGTTTTTTTAAAATTTTTACATAAATTTTGAGGTTATGTAAAAAGTGTAAATACAAAAGTTGTAGATCTTTTAAGTGTCTACAACATTTCCATTTAACTTTTTTCGTAAAACTTGTAGTTTCGCCGGAAATCGATAAAAACATTTTTCTCCTTAAACTCCCCTCCCCTTCCCGACCATAGATCGCCTGGAACTTGTTTTTCTTCTTATTTTTGTTATATTTCTTACCTTTTACAATTACTTTTATTCTACTATATATTTTTTTCGTTTTCAAAATTATCCACCCTGGTCTCTAACCATTTAGACAGCCTTTTGTCTATTCTGTATACCGACTAAATTTTAAAATGATTCCAATATTTTCGAAACAAGCAACATGATAAGACATAATCACGATAAATTACAACGTTCTCAAAATTTCGTCTATGTCCAATACCGTCCTCAGTCTTATCTGAGGAGATGTGAGTCATTGGACACTTGGACTTACGTTTTGAAGTGTTTTTTGAAAAGACAAATTGAATGTCCACGGTTTTTTGGTGTAAAAAGTGAGTATATTTGTAGGTGTAAGAGGAATTTAAGTTTAAATATGTTTAAAGTTAAAATATTTTAAATGTCCTGCCCGATCACCAGATCTAAAAGCACAGAAGTGTGACCCGCTAAGCTCACATAAGCCGGCCTATTTTTTAAATGGAATATTTAACACCCCTATTAAATTGGTTTCCTGGTATGCAAAATGAAATTAAATCTCCCCAAGAAAACTTGATGTCGACAAAATACCATTGTTTACAGTTTACCAAAAATAAAAGTAGACTTGTAATTATTTATTAAAAAATAATTAATCAAAAATTACCAGTTGTCTTCATGTTATTTACACCAACTTAGAAAATGTTATTAGAGACATTTTGCACCTCTTAAAATAACAGACTTTTTTAGTCTCCTTATGGTTATCGTTATTAAGCATAACGATTACGGCAGCAGTTTTGAACAGAGATTTTGCTTGCTTTTAAGAAATTTCTCTTGCATCTGCGCCTTCGACACTTAACCTTATTTTTGCCTGTGGTTCACCGATTTTAAAGTTAACGAAAAATAAGTAATTTACAGTACAGTTTTTTTTAATTCGTTTTTTAAAGCTAGATGTAAATAGACAGTATAAGCAAAACACAAAAATTAGGGTTAGGTTTGGTAGTAGAATAAAAAGCATGTGTGCCAAATTGTAACATGTAAATTAATTACTGATTAAAAACATCCTTAAAAGTGCAAGTATGTTTTAATGTCTTTACATTTTTTTATTTTTCTTACTGCTATGGGCTTTGGGTCTATATATCAATAATAATAATTTAATAAATACGGCATTAAAATTTAATTAAAATTTCTACAATCCGACAACCACGCAGCTTAACAATAACAATAACGATAAGCTCTTCGGTATTCATCTGTAATTAAAGGAGTCCGGTATGGTTAATAACGATAACGGATCATGTTTGCGTTACTGCGCTGTCTCAGAATAACGTTAACCACAACGGAATTGCAAAATAAAAGGTGCAAAATGTCTCTATTGAATTTTTACAACAAAGTTTAAAATTGCGCTTCAATTCTGACCACATAAAGAGACAGGGTTTGAGAACTTAATATTAGTGCAAAGGTTTTATCATCAGCAAAATTTAGGATAAAATCTCAGAATAAATAAAACTTCAAGTAAAGAAAAGTTAAACGGGACAACGACAAACAAAAACTTATCAAAACAAAACATAACTTTACCAAAAAAAAAATTATCGGATCCATAGATGCAAGGAAAATAAACTTTTTAATAAGGAGAGCTCGATCCCATTTAAGCCTATGTTCGCTAAATTTTGTGACGGAATCTTTTCCCGTAATTCTTTGTTTACAATCGTACTGAAAGCTTTTTTCGCGGTTTTGGTGTTATTTTTTTGCTTTTTAGTCATTGGACTTTTATATATGTTTAGTTTTTACTGTTTATAGTTAAATTAGGTAGTTATTAGTACTGCAGTTACAGAGAATTTTAAAACCTGTAAACCGGGGTCACTGACCTTTGGATATTTTTTACAGGGAATTTACGTTTAAATCGATATTAAGGGTAAGATACGATTTGTTTTATGTTTTTTTAGTGATTTTATTTTATGGTATGCAAGTATTGGTTTATTTTGTCAGATAAAAAATATTATGGCAAAAAGGTGACGTCACAAACATATATTTTCGGACAAATATAAGAAATCGAGCGCTCCTTATTAAAAGTTTATCTTCCTTGATAGATGTGATAATAGGTATATACACGGGGAAACATGCCTTCGAGCCTACCTTCAAGTGGCAGAAGAATATATTGTTTCCTCCTAAGGCCTAAATATTTTATTTAACCTTTGGTCTTAAAAATATAAGTTATATTTACCACTTTGTATCTTACAGGTGGGAGATAGGTTTATATAAATTTTCTTCTTAAAATCACCTAATGATTTACTCTGTTAAAGATCAGCATCTTATTCTATATAAAACCCTTTGCATGGCCTAGAGCAGGCCATAGAGAAAGTGATTTCTAAAACCCAGATATCTCAAAAGATTGCTCAAATCACTTTTTCTACTAGGGTGTGGAAAGCAGCACTTTTCCGCACGCAATTTAGTTTGGAAAGTGTCACTTTTTCGCACTAGTGCGAAAAAGTAAACCCTGCGAATATCCCATTTAAACAGGTACTTAAACTGTTTTTAATTCTGAAGTTTGACTTAGTATAATTTTATTATTGGCATAGTATTCTTTTATTTGTACAAATTAGGTGTAAAATCAACGAAATATTCACTAAAAATTAATATTGTTATTAAAACATTTTTTGAAAAACCCTGATATATATTAAATTTGCTTGTCAGATTTTTAGTTTTGACAGGTGTCGGTGTCGATATTATAAAAGATCAAAGTCATTAAAAGCCATCGATAATTAAAAGTGTCTTTAGTACATTCTAATCAATATCGTCGATTTTGAATAAAAAACGATTCCCATGGAGTCTTCTGATGAGGAATTAAAAGCAGCTAAAATAGCAAATTTAGATTTGTTGCCTTCCAAGTCGAAGCACAGGTACGAGAAAGAATATACAGCATTTACAAGCTGGTGTGGCGAGAAAAAATCAAAAGTATAAAAGAAGTGTTTATGGAATATTTCGCGGAACTTGCTAAAACATTGTAGCAAAATATGTATTAAGAAAAAAAGAAATTCCAGTGAGTTTGTATCGTCGTCAAACAGATATTTTTTTGCCCAGTAAAGGTATAAAAATAGCGTCTTGGTACTGACCGGGCCTATTCAAGTAGTGGTTCTAATATACGTATTTTTTGGTGCATTTTTATTCTTAACTGTGTTAAGAAGTTTTACCTGTATGTTTTTAGGTAAGCATAATATTTTTTTTGCCAAAGTTATTAATGAAGTTAAGTGTAATTATAATCTTATTTAGTAATGTGTACAATATAGGCTAATTTGTAAATTTATGTTTTTAGAACCACTTGAGGCAAAAATATACGGGCTCAAAGGAAGTGTCTTTGAAATATTTTATTTGAAACCCCCATTTTGTTACATCTGGCACCCAACTAGTGGCAATAAAATTCCAAAGACACATGTCAAACATGAGTCCTACACCGGGATTAGCAAGATCACCTGAAGTTAGTCCCCCATTTACCAGACTTCAACGACGAAATCTTGAAGCGGGTACTGCTGCGGCCACCGAAAGACTACCGCAGATCCATCCTCCTCCTCCAGGAGTGCAGCAGCCAACAACAGAAACCACCCCAAATATGGAAAATTGGCAGTCAACAGGCGCAAGACCACGAACCAGAATCAGCCAGGGGCCCCTCTAACATCCGCCTGCGGAGGCCTACCACCAAGGCCATCAACCCCGGTAACGCCGTTGACTACAAATCAAGGTAGGAACTTTCCATATTTGTCATCCAGTTTTTATCCTGCCATGAACATGCCTTTGCCAACAATGCCGGCAACACCTCCAGGAAATTTAAACAATTTAATTAGTAATTTAGTTCAAAAAACGTGCAAGATGCACTTAAAAACTTAAATATTAATCAAAATAATACACCAAATAACAGTAATTGTAATCAATTTAACAATAATGTAGTTTGTAATAACCCAAACTTGAATAGCGCGTTTAATTTTTCAGCTATACCATATTTTGATAATGAGGGTAGTATACACCCTATTGACTTTACTGGGCAAATTCAAATTTTTTTAGAAGCTACTGGAATACCATTTAGAAATATAAGTTTTATGTTAGCGGATAAATTTAAAGGTAGAGCTAAAATTTGGGGTGATACTTTTGTAACTTCTTTTAGAGATTTTCCTACTTTTAAACACGCTTTTTTAAATTTTTTCTGGGACGATACCGAACAATTACGTGTTAAATTACAAATTGAATCTGGGACTTATGAAAAAGGATCTTATGTCGAGCATTTTGTAAAATTTCTGGGCATGGCAAAGCACATAAATCCTCCTTTACCTGAGGACATTTTTATTAAACTCATTTCCCGACATTTCCCGGCTCACATTTCTACCGTTTTAATAGGTGTAAGAAATTTAAATGAGGCTATTGATCGTTTAAAACAAGCTGACTATGTAAGTCGCAATGTTTTAAACCAAACGAGACACACATCCGACAATACACAAAGATTTTACCATCAAAAACCGGAAAAACAAAAATATTTTTCTAATAAACCAAATACTTTTAAGCCTATTTCAACACTTGATTTTGTAAACTCAGAAGAGCCTAATCAATCGGAAAACGAGCATGCCGATCTTTGAGCCCGGAGATCGGTCATAATTTAACTAAAAGGGCTGCTATTATAAACAACCCTCTTGACGAATTACTCACAGAATGTGAATGTGAAACTTCTGCTGAAAATAAGTGTTCACCAATTATTTCTTTAAATATATTTAATTATAGTTTCCCGGCATTAATAGACACGGGGTCTGAAGTAACTTGCATGTCAGGGGATGTTTATAATCAGCTTATACAATTTCATTGCAAGATACCTTGTTTTCCTGTAACTGGTGTGCGTATTACGGGGGCGTTTCGCACAAAAGAAAGGCGAATAACGCACCAAATGCTAATACCATTTGTTATAGGTAATTTAAAATTTCAACACGAATTTTTACTTATAAGTGACTTAGTTTTTCCTATCATTTTAGGATCAGATTTTCTTTATAGGGCTAAGGCAAACATTTTTTTCTAATGAAAAAATTATTTTTTTTAATGATGAAGCCCATATCGAAATAAAATATACTAATACTTTTCATGAATTTAAAAGTCCTGAAAATTTACAACCGATTCGTACTACGGCAGTAAAACAAAATTCTTTTATAAAAATACATTTTCTAAACATATTTTAAATGTAAATAAAACTAGTTTTTTAGATTGTAAATTTATTGAAAACATTTCTTGCCTCGACCACCAACAAAAAAATAATTTACGCGACCTTCTCGTGTCTTATCAGCACATTTTTTCTGATATACCAGGTAGAACACCTTTGTATACCCATAAAATAATTTTAAATGATTATACACCTTTTAAGGTCAAACAATATCCGATCCCATTTGCACATAGAGATGCGATTTTTGCTGAAATACGAAAAATGGAATCCTGGGGCGTCATCGAACGGGCCGCGACGCCGTACATTAATCCCTTGGTTACCGCTGTAAAGCGTGATGGTACCGTGCGCGTTTGCCTCGACGCTCGTCGTTTAAACTCCGTCATGGAACGGGACCACGAGTTACCACGCCCTATCGATGAAATTATCAAATCTCTATCCGGGGCGCGCTTTAAAACTTGTTTAGATCTTAGCTCAAGTTATTTTCAAATTCCGTTACGAGAGGAAGACAAGAAATACACGGGGTTTTTAGTCGGTACCGAGACATATCAATTTACCGTGTTGCCGTTCGGATTGTGTACCGCGGTTTCCTCTTTTACTCGTTGCCTGTCAAAAATACTTGGTCCGGATTTTGATGCTTTTACTATAGCATACGTGGATGATCTCCTTATTTTTTCGGAAACTTTTTCAGACCATTTAACACATTTAGAAAAAGTGTTTTCTCGTTTAGCTGAGGCCGGTTTTACTTTAAAATTTAAAAATGTAAGTTTTTACCGGACGAACTTCACTACTTGGGATATATTTTGACTTTTGAGGGAATTAAACCCGATCCGGAGCGTGTAGATTCCATAAAAAAATTTCCTGTCCCTACAAATACAAAACAGTTACAAAGTTTTCTCGGGCTTTGCAACTATGATAGAATTTTTGTGAAAATTTTTCGTCAGTAGCCGAACCGCTTACTCGGCTTCTTAGAAAAAATACTAAATGGTCATGGGATTCTGAGCAACAAAAATCTTTTAATCAATTAAAGGAACTTTTAAAAGCGGAAGTTTTCTTATATCATCCTGATCATAATGAAGAGTACTATGTCCAGACGGATAGCAGTGATTATGGACTAGGGGCGCAACTTTTTCAGCGGAAGGACGGGAAACGGCACGTGATTGCTTATGCAAGTAGATTGTTATTAGATAGGGAGAGGGCGTATAATTCTTTTGAAAAGGAAGTACTTGCGGTCGTCTTTGCCCTCTTAAAGTGGAGAAAATATTTGTTGGGCCGTCATTTTTTGTGCTTACCGACGCGCGTGCTCTATTGTATATCAAAACATGTCGCTTACTTACTCCCCGTGTAACAAGATGGGCATTAGCTCTTCAAGAATACGATTTCACTATACGTCATATTAGCGGAAAAGATAATGTAATAAGTGACGTATTATCGCGTTTTCCCGTCCAAAGATTGTCGACGCCATCGGATAGGTGTTTTATTTTGGCCGGTTTAGCCATAAAGCCAACGGATGACTTTAGAAAATTAATAAATAACTTTCCTAAGTTTCAAGCGGACGACAAAATGTTTGGCCCCATAATTAATTCTATTAATCAAGGTCAGGGGGCGATTACCCGAACTTTGTTTTTCATCAAGGTCTTTTATTTTACCAATGTACGGTCGACGATCCATTTGTACTCTGTGTGCCCCCGGCTGTTACTCGCGAATGCGTAAAGGTCTATCACGAAGCGTTTGGTCATTTTGGTACGTATAAGACTTGGATGGCGTTAAAAAATGATTTTTATTGGAAAAATATGTTTAAGACTATAAAGGATGTCTTAAAACATTGCATAATATGCCAAAAGGCTAAAGTCTCTATTTTACCTAAGCCACCTCTTCAATCTATTATCCCAAGTCGTACCAATGAAATAATTTCTTTAGACCTTTATGGCCCATTACCCCGATCCAGAGCCGGGGCTACTTATTTATGCGTGATTATTGACATTTTTTCAAAATACATAACACTTTATCCTCTTAAAAGAGCTTCTTCTCGCGCTATACTTAATCGCTTAGTACTTGATTATTTACCTAAATTTGGTAAAATCGAAAAAATCCTTACCGACCACGGCACCCAGTTTACTGCTAATATTTGGAAAAAACGTTAGCACCGTTAGGGTTAAACATATATTTAGCTCTGTAAGACACCCGCAGTCTAACCCCGTTGAACGGTGTATGAGGGAACTTTCCTGTTTATTTCGAACCTTTTGCTCAGACCAACATACGAGGTGGGCTTACGAAGTCCCTAAATTGTCGGATTTCCTAAACAATGTCACTCACGAAACTACGGGATTTGCTCCAAGAGAATTACATTTTGGGGAAACTACCAGTATCTTGAGTTAAGGATAGTTGCAGTTTCCCTGCTAATCCTAATGCGCCTAGTCAGGAAGTTAAGATTACGTTAGCCCGCGAATCCATGTTAGGCCGCGCTGCCAGGCGAGCTGTAACGAATCCTGGGAGGCCGTATAGGGAATTTAACGTGGGCGACTTAGTGCTTTTGCGTGCTCAGTCGGTGTCCTCCTTACTTAACTCAGAAATTAAAAAATTTATGTTGTTATTTGAAGGTCCTTATAAAATAAAAAGAAAGTGGGTGCAGCCACTTACGTTTTGTGCCACCCCGACTCTGAAAGGGATCGTGGTTTGTTTCATGCAAGTCACATGAAGCTGTTTGTGAGTCCTAAACCTTCTCTGGAAAATGCTAATTAAAGCTTTCGATATACTCCAAGCTTTAATTACGGGGGCGAATGTAGCAAAATATGTATTAAGAAAAAAAGAAATTCCAGTGAGTTTGTATCGTCGTCAAACAGATATTTTTTTGCCCAGTAAAGGTATAAAAATAGCGTCTTGGTACTGACCGGGCCTATTCAAGTAGTGGTTCTAATATACGTATTTTTGGTGCATTTTTATTCTTAACTGTGTTAAGAAGTTTTACCTGTATGTTTTTAGGTAAGCATAATATTTTTTTGCCAAAGTTATTAATGAAGTTAAGTGTAATTATAATCTTATTTAGTAATGTGTACAATATAGGCTAATTTGTAAATTTATGTTTTTAGAACCACTTGAGGCAAAAATATACGGGCTCAAAGGAAGTGTCTTTGAAATATTTTATTTGAAACCCCCATTTTGTTACATCATGTAAGCCCAATACCTTATGGTCAAGGTATTCCATGTTAAAAAGTGTCATTAAGATCGAAAAGTACATGTATTTAAGCAAATATTTCAAAGTTACATCATTTTTGAAGAAGCAAAATGTGGGATTTACACCAAAGAAGGCCTAAATTTTCTTGAGAGATGAAATAGCAAAATTTATTAATGATACTCCAAATGATGTCTATCTAGCGATGAAGGTAGCTACAATTTTCGGACTAGCTGGTGCGTGTAGTCGAGAAGAATTGATGAAAATTAGCATTGATGATATTGACGATAAGGGCAATCTTTTAATTGTAAATATTCCATATAATTGAAAATATAAAATATCTAGCTTTGTATTGAAAGTATTTCAGTTTACGAAAGCCCAAAACACCACACAAAAAGATTTTTTGTTAATTACAAAAAAATGGCTTGTACTGTCCATTGCATAGGAATAAATTCTTTAGACATAGCTTTCGCCGTTCCTCAGCTACAATGTTAGCTAATTCTGGTAAAGGCATAACGAATATTAAAAGACTTGGAGGTTGGAAGTCATCATCTGTTGCAAAAGGCTACCTAGAAAGCTCCACCAGTTTCAAGACGGACTTCATATAAACATATGTCCTAAACGTCTTAGTTTAAGTTAAGTAGTTAAGTTAAAAATTAAAAAAAGTTTTTTTTAACTTTTTAACAAACCGTAGTTCCAAAACTAAGACGTTGAGGACATATGTTTATATGAAGTTTGTTTCTTATTTTCTGTTGTAGAATCGCCCCGTAAAGTTTGTCGGTTGAGTTACTGGACACCCTGTATGTATGTAGGTAATTTGATTAAAATTGATGAAAACTTTGATGTCAATTGGTGCTTAGACGGTGAGGTTTATCGACTTTAATAAGGAGTGCCCCTTTTTTAAGTTTTTGATGGTCTAAAAAATGGCGCCCCCAGCTTTGCGATATCTTTTAAAATAAAAAACTTATGATGTAAATAATATTTAAGTTTTAGGTATAGTGCCCTCTGGCAGTACTTAAAAAACTACTTTTGTTTTAAAATTTTAGAATCTGCAAAGTCGATTTGTGTGCCAAATAAAGAAAATCTTATTGTTCCTCTATTACTCCACTTAAAAAGTATAATATCTTACATTAATTTTTAGTGTTTTTACAACAATTATCTCGTAAGTATGGTTTTTATGTTTCAATTTTTTTATAAAATTACATTAGAAATTTATCAGTACCGTTAATTGTTATGCTTTGCTTTCAATTTTTACAACTTTCCAGTTTTACACTGAGGATCTGTATAATTGCTGCTTTTCTCGTAATTAGTACATCTTCATGACTAACTAACGATTACTAAATGTTAGTTACGGGTTTCATCTGAATATAAATTCATACGTCACAAATACATTTATTTACCCGTTAAGTAAAACATCAAATTAAAATTCTTTTAATAGAGACATTTTGCACCTCTTAAAATAACAGACGTTTTTTGGCCTCCTTATGGTTATCGTTATTTAACATAACGATTACGGCAGCAGTTTAAGACAGAGATTTTGCAACCTCTTTTAAGAAATTTAATTTGCGTCTGCGCTTTTGACACATAACCTTATTTTTGCCTATGGTTCACCGATTTTAAAGTTAACGAAAAATCAGTATTTACTTTTATTCTTCATAAGATCTAAATTGATATTTAAATATATGCAAACACTTCTTCTGTTGATTTCGTTTTTAAAGTAGATGCAAACAATACAGTATAAGCAAAACACAAAAAGTAAGGTTAAGTTTGGTAGTAAAATAAAAAGCAAGAGTGCCAGATTGGAACATCTAAATTCATTACTGATTTAGAATATCCGTAAAAGTGCAAGTCCGTTTTAATTTCTTAACATTATTTGATTTTTATTACTGCTATAGATTTTTCACTAATTAAAGCCTATGTATAAATGATATAATAATTAATACGGCATTAAAATTTTAACCTTTTAAATAATTGATATTAAAATTTCTACAATCCGGCAACCACGCAGTTTAACAATAACGATAACAATAAGCTCTTCGGTATTCATCCGTAATTAAAGGAGTCCGGTATGATTAATAACGATAACGGATCATGTTTGCGTTACTGCGCAGTCTCAGAATAACTTTAACCACAACGGAATTGCAAAATAAGGGGTGCAAAATGTCTCTTTTATTACAAATTAATTAAAAAACATACTCATATGATCACATGAAGTAATATCCATAGCAAAGTTAACATTTTAAAAGCACAAACTACACCCACGTATATTAGTTTTTTTTTAATATAAGAGCAGTTAATAAAATATACAGGGTCATAAAAATTAAGTGCCTCTTTTACAGGATTAGTAGAAAAAACCGGAACGGTGGATTATCTCAGCAATCGTCAAATATAAATAAATCAAATTTTGTGGTAAGGGGTAACTGAACATGAAGAATTAAAAAAAAATGTATTTGCAAGGTGGCCAAGTTTATAGTTTTCTCTGTGGGTTAGGGATTTTAAATTGAATACCCTATTTTTTATTATTGTAATTCATTGCTGATATCAACTTTATTATGACCTGATATTATCGTTTTTTTACTCCTGTCAATTTCTTAACAATTTTTATCTTATTTTCCCTGACAGACTTAACGGGAAAAGGGATTTTTATAAATTGGAGAGCTAATTAGTACTGTTAGATACTTGTATAAATCATAGTATTTTGGTATCCTGTTTTTAACAAAAGTTTAAGTAAATTATATAAATTATAATTAGCGTGGCAACATCGGGACAAGCCTTTAAATAAAATAGCAAACTATTATGCAACTTGATTTTGTGAAAAAAATAAGGGCGACAATTAAAAAAAAACTAACTTTACAGCCATTACTTTTTTTTTAATTCTCTGTATCACTTAAAATATTAGTAGAACAAGCACGTTTAGAAACCCTAAATATTTGTTAAATATTTTAAAAATATTTATATTTTTTTATTTTTAACACCCGTAGTTCAAAACTAAGACGTTTAGAACATGTTTATATGAAGTTTTTCATATTTTTTGTTGTAGAATCGTTTGAGTTACTGGACACCCTGTATGTATGTAGGTAATTAGATTGAAATTATTGAAAACTTTGATGTCTATTGGTGCCTAAACGGTGAGGTTTATCGGCTTTAATAAAGAGTACCTTATTTTTAAGTTTTTGATTGTCTATAAAATGGCGCCCCAGCTTTGCGATATCTGTCAAAATAAAAAGTTACGATGTAAATAAATTTTAAGCTTTAGGTAAAGTGCCCTCTGGCGGTATTTAAAAAAAATACTTTTGTCTTAAAATTTTAAAATCTGCAAAGCTGGATTTATGTGCCAAATATCAACTGGATTGGTTAAAAATAAATGCAATACGGCTTATAACACGAAAACGAATGACATTTTGAAAAAAATTATATGAAGCTCTACTCTTATTTTGTCAAGTAGAATCACTCCCTTAAGTTTCATGATCGATTTTTGAATCACCCTGTATATTATCATTATTATTATAATAATAATAAAAAACTTTTAAGGTAATTATTAATAATCATATATTTATCCTTTATTTTGTAAAAATTTCTAGTTACATCGATTAATTTTAATTAAGATTTAAAAGAAAAAAACTAAAAAATGATAAAGGTAGCTAAATGTGGAACTGGTACCTCAAATATGGAATATGTACTATAAACACCATTAAAACTTAAACTTAACTAACAAGCTACTCTTTAAAAACTTTGTTATAACATAGAAAGCAACAAAAATTATTTGCAAAAATCATGGAGCAAGGCGTCAAAAGGCTAAAAGCCGAAATAGTAATGTACCGTGGGTGTCTTAAGCGAGGTAAGAGGGAGTTTGTTGACACGGGACCACTGATCTCAATGGATTGCCAATGTTATAACCTGCGCGAAACAAAAGTTACATTTCATGGGAAAAAAATCGGTTTGTGCGCAAGCAAGTTGAGGGTAAACGCACCTAGCGCCAAACAAACTATCCGCAATATCGGAAAGAATTTGTCGACGGCGTCCTGGTTTTCTGTTCGAAGTACGGTAGCTAGTGAGCGTCACGGTCAGACCGCGGACGAAGGGTTCGGGATGCCGGTGTTTGTATTTTCCCACGGCTTTTAAGTGCGCATGTTCATCCACCCATTCATTTGTTTACTGCGCGACGTCGTAAAAATCCGAAAAATGGTTCTTGCCACTGCGGATCTAAATGTAGGTGATCTATGCACGGGACCTAAATATTTAAAGATTTGGTGGGAAGAAAAGACCACCGCGGGCAGCTGGTTCCACAATCTAGAAATTCTTCGTTCGTTATATTTCGTTAAATAACTGAAATATAGGTCTTCCTCGGACAATTGGGCCACCCTGTATGTGTAAAAACAGTTTGTACGCACCACAGCTATGTGCAAGAGCGCTCCCAATGGAGTATAAAACAACAGGTCAAAAAGCGGCCTGTCTAGTCCTTGTTGGAATACCCTGTACTTGGCGAGTAGTATCAATTAACTATTTTGGTATCAGCTGCTTTAAATGTTACCACTCCAAACACATCGACTCTTCTTTTCGTAGGGTTGTGCGTCGAGGGTCTGATGTTCGTTCAGCACGGTGATTGGATTTTAACCCCATAGACTTTTAAGAGAAAAAAATCTTTCTGGTTAGTAGTCCCTAATACCCAATATTATTTTATGACAAATTCGTTTTTTTCTTAATTAAACTAAGAAAAAAATCAAGTTATTATAGTTTCTAAATAATATTCTTTTCTTCAATGCCATTTCGATTTGTATCGCTATTTTCCCCGGCAGACTTAACGGGAAAAAGGGATTATTTATAAATTGCTAGAGCTAATTAGTACTGTTAGATACTTGTATAAATCATTATTAACTAAAGGTGGTATTTTGCTAATGCATGTGTAAATGCATACCGTATAGTTCCGGTCGCTGCCTATACGGAAAAATTAATGAAACAATTTTAAAATTTTAATTTTGATTTTGATTGCTTACCTTTCTCCGTGGTCTGCTTTTATATAACACCATGTGTTTTATGTTTTCGTATTCTCTATAAAAGTAATGTGATATATCAATTATGAATAGCTGTAAATATACGAATAAGATTTACATGCAACTATACACGGGTTTATAATATAGTACTATCATTTTTAGAAAAAAATAATAATATCGAATGAAAAAACTTACTGAACAATCAGTTACAGTATCTTTATATATTCCGCCATTGGGTTTACTAAAATGTATGTACAGGGTGTCCGATTTTCGTTGCAATTTTAGGGTATCTTGGTTATTATTAGACATAGAGACTTGCGATTTTCGCGAATTGTTGCTACTTTTTGATAAAAAGAAAGATGACACTAAAATATTTTTATGGCTCTCTTCGTTTTTGATATACAGTGCGAATTTTTCTCCCCATCTTTTTAACCCTTCTCGTATTTCAGTCTTGTAACTTACCACAAAAGTAAAAACTGATAAGCAGATATTTTTACGTAAAATCCAGTTAGATTTTTTTATTTTATAATTTTTGAGATATGAACCAAACATATGATTTTTTTATGGAACACGCTGTACATTTTTTACTTATAAAACAAAGGCAAATGAGAGCTTTTTAAAAATACAGCGTGTTCGGAAAATACGTTGAGAAATTTTAAGGGTTTATTCTGCAATAAAAAAATAATATTAGTGAGTCCAAAATGTCCAAATCGCCCTGGTTACCAAGTTACAGGGGTTAAAAGTTCAATTTTCATTTTGGTTTTTTCGCCATATTGCATTTATTTTTTAACTAATCTAGTTGACATTTGGCACACAAATCGAGCTTTGCAGATTTTAAAATTTTAAGATAAAAGTACTTTTTTAATACCACCAGAGGGCACTTTACCTGAAACTTAAAATTTATTTACATCATAACTTTTTATTTTGACCGATATCGCAAAGCTGGGGCGTCATTTAAAAATTTAAAAAAGGTTTTTTTCCTTTTTTTATATTTAACACACCGTACTTCAAAAACTAAGACGTTTAGGACATATGTTTATATGAAGTTTTTTTCTTATTTTCTGTTGTAGAATCGCCCCGTAAAGTTTGTCGGTTAAATTACTGGACACCCTGTATGTATGTAGGTAATTTGATTGAAATTAATAAAAAATTTAATGTCGATTGGTGCTTAAACGGTGGGGTTTATCGACTTTAATAAAGAGTACCTTATATTTAAAGTTTTTGATTGTCTATAAAATGGCGCCCCCAGCTTTGCGATATCTGTCAAAATAAAAAGGTCTAATGTAAATAAATTTTAGGTTTCAAGTAAAGTACGTAAATATTTAAAAAAAACCTTTTTCTTAAAATTGTAGAATCTGCAAAGCTCGATTAGTGTGCCAAATGTCAACTAGATTGGTTATAAAAATAAATGCAATATGGCAAAAAACAAAAATGAAAATTGAACTTTTAACCCCTGCAACTTGGTATCCAGGGAGATTTCGACATTTTGTTAAATGGCTTACTAACATTGTTTTTCATTGCAGAATGAACCCTTAAAATTTCCTAACGCATTTTCCGAACACCCTGTATATAATACTTAAACGTTATTTTTTGTTTTTAGATCATAAATTGATGTTTTTAATTTTAAAATTGAGTTTTGAATAATTGGCCGTGAGACTTTACAACTAAAGAATAAAGTTAGACCTTAGTTTTTAATTTATTTACATTTTACAGCAACACCTCAGTTTTAACTATTTTATCTCGGTCAGCACCTTTATTCACCTCTCAGTTTCTCAAATTTGTTCACTTATTAATTTATTAAAAACCGATTATTTTGGATGAGCGCCACTGTGTTTATACCCAAAACAGTGTCCAAAATTAGTGGAACAAAATAGTGGAAAACCGTGTATGAAACTGTTATCGACATAATTATTAATATTTAAATTTTGAAGGTATCAGTTTCATACATGCTTTTATACTATTTGGTTTTAAATTAAAGGTTATTCTAAAAATCAGAGATGCATATTGATTTTGAATAATAATAATAAGCTACGGTTTTCTAGTTTTATTGCAAATATCTGCTTTTTTATAAAACCGCACATAAGGTCAAAGGTATTGAAGTCTGGCGGCACTGCTGGACGACAACAGCCCCTCGACGCACAATCCAACAAACATCAATTTTAGGCGAAGGACCAATTCTAAAACGGTATTTGCCAATCGGTTATGTTGACGTTTAAACAATGTATTATATGTCAAAGTTGTCACCAATTATTACCGCGGTTATAATTGGTTTAACGCCTAAAATTGCTGAAAGAGAAGACTCAATATTTCACGGGTGTTAAACAACACTTAGACACTCCGCACATGGATCGGTAAAACAGCGACGAGCTTTCGACAGTACGTATGCATATATTCGTATTTGAAGTGGCGACAGCCGTACAGATACGAACATACGTTTAATGGTCAATTTTTACTATATTCCCAGCCAATAATATCATATGTCGATCGAAGAGCGCCGATGTTCCCTGAACACGACCGCGACGGAGCAAAAACTACCCCTTTGGATTATCTCACCAGGTCAAAGAGTACCATAATAGAGCTCTCACATAAGCCTGAATCCTACTAAACATTATTTTACAGACAAAAAATAAAATATTTTCTTACCCGACAGGTTGACTTGTTTTGCTATTTCATTCCAAGCTCTCTCAGTGTAATCTTTTCGCAAATATTCTTTTAAAGTATAATTATAAAGTAAAAGACGTTTTTCAACCTCGTCCTCGTCAAATCTAATATTAAACAAATAAATCCATCTTTGGTCGAAAAATACTTGATGTAACACTAATTTTCCCGTGTAAAAATCAGACACTATCACAATATTAATCACACACTGTAACAAAATACAAAACAGTTCTGTATTGTATTTGTTTAGTAAAGGACGCGGATTGCTGATATCGGACACGCTAATATGCCAACGTGCTGCCGATGCCTGTAAAGGTCGTGTTCTCGTCGCTGTTATACCGACCCATGTGCGGAGAGCCTTAGAGTCGCCGATAGCTAAATAACTTATTATACATCCTGCAAAGTACAGGGTTATCGAACAAGGTCTAAACAGTCCGCTTTCTAACTTCTAACTAATTTTTAAAAAAATTGACATGGCAATGGTGTATTACGTTTCCAGCTTAACATTCTATAATAAAGATTAAAAAACGATAAAACTGCTAGGAGTCATTTCTGATATTTCGTTGAATGGAATGTCCTATTTTTATGTGATTCCCTGTATTTTTCTAATGTGTTAATATAAGTTGTATGAACAGGTAAATATTTTCTGCACATTTAATTCGGGATAATGTTTTTATGTGTTTTAACGGATTCAGTGAGTAAAGTGATATAAAATGGTTATTTTAGTTTTTTAATAAAAAAGAGGTAGAGTCAAACAAGGGATATGTCTAATCTTTGTTGGATAAACCTTTACTTTGGTAAAGAGTCGACTTTTAATGAAAATCCTAAATATAGAACATGCCTGTGACACAGATATAGATGGGTCCACATTTAATTCATTCTGAAAGTAATACCGCAAAGTACACAAAAAATGATAAAGTAAATAAACCCTTTTGTGAACAATTATTTATTGCAGCAAAATATATTCAACCCGACGAGTTTCTAGTTCCACGCCACGTACCATCACCGATTTTATGACAAGACAGAGGCGAAATAAGAGTATGTTTTTTAAGTACGTGACACGTGTTTTAGCAGTATTATTTTTTATTTATCTAAAAAATAGGAAATCAGGCTCTGTCAGCGCTATGTGTCTTCGAAAAGGTTTGTTTACTTTATCATTTTTTGTGTACTTGGCGGTATTGCTTTCAGAATGAAAAAATGTGGACCCATCTATACATGATGTAAATGCAGTTTTAACCTATAAATTATGGATTAATTTTTTTAATAGCTGATATTACAATAATAATACTCTAGAAACTCAAGGGTAATTAGTCCAATTTAGCCGATGACTCAATAAAAATACATCAATTAAATAGACACCTTGATGTAATGATAAAATGAACACCTACTTCCATTTAAGCGCACTTTGTTACACATGGGGAAATGCGATTAAAAAATATGAAACTCTGTGGTTAAAACGAATTCCTAACATATCAGCGAGTCCTTTTATAATGTAATGAAATAGAATAAACATAATATCTGAAGAATACAAAAACCGGTCAGGAGCATCAGAATTTTTAAAGAAAAATAAAAATCAAACTATATTTAAGTCGTTCCTTTCAAAAACAGCATATCTCTCTCTTTTTTTTCTTGGTTTTGCTCCCTTCAGGTCCAATCCACCACTCTCCCCCTTCCGGACTATGCTTTCCAGGGCTTCATCGGCAGAAAATCTGGATAATCGAGCTTGTAGCTCCCAGAAATTCCAAAAGAAAACAAATAATTCAACAATCGATGCAATGCATAAATTGTGGGCTGTCAAACCAAGATCTGCTACTGGTGTTACGTATAACCTTTACTTTCACTACTGACAGTTCCCATGGCACGCCCATCTATTTCCCGCCATTTGAGAAATACCACGTGTTCACCACCAAACAGGATACCATCAGCTTATAGGAATCTTCGCTCACAGCGCTTAGATCCAGAAGAAAGATGCCGTCAATTTAGCGTGAATCTTTCCTTGATCCCGAAGGTAAAAAACGTTCGTACGACACCTCTAGCCGCCACTCCGGGAAGAACTTTGTAGTCCTCTACCCTCTACGCACGTCCGCACTGTCTGGAGGTCAAACAAAGAGTCCTCAACAAAAACAGCATAAGACAAAAGTGCATGGGCGTAGCCAGGTATCGGCGGAGGGGGGCAGCCGCCACCCTTGCTTTGGACAAGATAAAGTATATTACATAACAAGTGTCGAAAGTGAAATATATTTCACACGAGTGGGAATGACAATACCACGAGTGTGAAAATCACTTTGGCACGAGTCATGTACAATATTTTTCCTACTACCAAAAAATATTTATATGCCAAAAATCCTAAGTTAGTCCTTTTTATATCATTAATTTAAACACAGACAAGATAATCTGACAAAAGCTTAGACGTAAATCAATATCAATGCCATAAAATCCAAATAAAGAAAATACGTTTAGTTGTATGTAGAAGCATGTAAGTATTTAGTATTTTTATTTTAGTTTCCTTGCAAAAGTGTATGCACTGTAATTTTTTAAATTAAGTTTTTCAAATTGCGTAAAACACCTTATCACTAAACAAAACTTACAGTCCCAAATGGATTAAATAAAATTTCAACTCTAATTTTATGGCAATTTCATTTTTATTTTACCAGATATTAGTCTTTTTCTAACAAGGTATGATTTATTTAGAAAAAAGGCATTTTGAGGTTAGGTTAAAATTTAACAAATCGAGATTCCTACTTTGGCATTCGAAACTTTAGACACTTCCATTGTTTAATGGGTTGCCTATTATTATTAAAAGTATTTGCTATAAAATAATGTCTTTAAATATACTAATAAACCCTAAAACATAAAATTAAAATGAATAATTTAAAAAAAGATAATGTATGTTAGCACTGGTAAGTGAAAATCTTTAGTTTGTTAAAAATATACTGTAAATATCTTTTTACGGGAAATTAAGTATCTGTCAAATGTACTTTTCAACAGTAGTGTTGAAAAGTAGATTTCAACACGCGTGTGATATTCGTTTTCTAAAGGATCAAGAAGCGCGTTTTATGTCATTTTCATATGTGGTCGTGGGAAAAATATTTTTTTGTTGATGTTATACTTAATTATACGTAGATTTAAGGACTTCACAACGATCAAGATATTAAAAATTTACAGTGTGTTTCCTAATTGCAGTAATAAAAATTAAAGGCATATTTATGGGCCTATTACTAACTACTTGACCTAAAATTAGTCGTTAAAGCTTATTTAAAACATTTCATTTTTGAAAGCATAAGTATTAAGATATGACATGTGAGGTATGATATATATACAATTAAAGGAAGATATATATATATCGATGATGCCATTTAAAATTCAAAAATATCAGTCATTTCCGGGTAAATTGGTAGTGGTGAAAACAAATCAAGAAATGCACGTGTGCACTAGCGTACCGAGGGGGGATGCGGACCGCTTAGGTCCCTGGTAAGAGGGGGCCCCCAAAAAGTATCCCTCTTTATCAGATCTTTTCTACCTTTTTTGGTTGTCAAAAATGTTTATTTAAAAAAGTAACTACTGTAAAGTAAGGAACCCACTTACAGTTTAACCCGGGTGTCTGTTACCTGACCTTTTTTTTGTGGTTGTCAACAACATTATAAGTTTTCCTTTGCCTGCCTCCCCTAAACAAATTCCTGGCTACGCCCATGCAAAAGTGTACAATTTTTACTAGAAGGAGAATAAGTTTAAAATAAAAAACTATTTTTTTGTACGACCGGGCGTAAAATACAATTTAACGCCCCCATTTAAGGGCGAAAAATAGCACTTTTACGCCCTAGAGCAAAAATTATCAATAATGCACGCATTTATAAATTTATGAAACAATAAAAATTAAATAATGTCCCATAACAGCTTTCAGCCGCGGGCGTAAAAGTCCTATTTTACGTCCTTGGTACAAAAATAACTTAAAACAAGCATTTATTTAATTAAATTTACCACAGCTTTATTTATAAAATCGAAGAAACAAAATGTACTAATATATTAGTACTGTCATGTACAGTAAAAAATGAAAATTGACATTATACAGGGTCACACAAAAGTTTTAAAACTTACTTTTTTAATTGGTCATACCCTTGACCTAATTTTTTTAGGGCAACCCTATGACAATACATTTGTTTAAATACTATCTTTAATATAAAACAGTTATTATCCGGTAAAAAGATGGATGAAGGTCGCTTCCTATTCGGATCTTAGACTATTGCACAATATTCTTAAAGTGTTCTTCATTTAAAAAATTTAGTTAACAAAAGTTTAAAAACTGGACTGGAATTGGAATGGGGCGCCAAAAATTTGGTTTATTTAAATGCATCCAAAACAGAATCATGCTTCTTGTTGCAAAAAGAATCATCAAATACTCATCCTTTACTTATGAGCGGCCAAGTTTTGCAGAGCAAAGGCACCTTTAATCTTTGGGCGTCACATTTGAGAATAATCTTAACTGGCATAAACACATTGTATCTATAGCCACGGCAGCTTCAAAAAGCTTGGATTTCTCTTTCGAGCCAAAAATATTTTTCCCCTTTTAATTTATACACTTTGTATGTGTCCCAAATCCGACCTTACTTGGAATATTGTTTTCTTATCTGGGGCATAACTTCCCCCACAACCCTTAGCATTCTCGATTCCATTCAAAGAAGAGCTGTTCGCCTCATTAATGATCCTTCACTTAGAGAAAGGCTTCCCTTTCTTGCCCATCGTCGGGCTGTAGGGGATTTATTTTTATAGGTACTTCCATGACTTTTGCTCTAAAAAATTGTCCAGTATAATTCCTCCACTCACGGTTCCCAACAGAGAAATTCGTGGTGCCGCACGTATGTATTCCTATACGGTCTAACTGGACATGCCCTGAACTTCCCACTTTGTTCGTTCTTTTACCCCTAGAATTCTAGAATGTGGAACCTGCTGCCCGCGGAGGTCTTTCCTTCCCCCAAATCTTCAAATATTTAAGTCCCGTGTCAACAAACTCCCTCTTACCTCGCTTAAGACACCCACGGTACGTTAGTATTTAGGCTTTTAGCCTTCGTGGACTATCCAAAGATTAAAAAAATGCAATCAAACCACCCTCTACTAAATTCTTTTAAGTAAATGCATGCTATTTTTTTCTTCTTTATAAAAATACCAAGTTAGATGTTAAGTTGATTATTTATCAAGAACAAAATACTTTTTAAGTGTCTTAAAAAGTCTCTTAAATTTTGTTGATTTATATTATGATTTTAATCCAAATTTAAATCATGCATCCACAGCACGTGCCATCTTGCAATTTCTACCATGAGAAGCGCTTCATATATCGATATTGTGTTACTTATTAACATATTAATGTCAGTAAACATAACAATAATGTAATCTATTCCATTACGCGGTGGAATAATCAAGCAATTAATAAAATCTCATTTAGCTTACAACCAATAAAATCGGATACCGTTTCTTTTATACGTAGCCATTTAAAATCACATAATAAGCCGTAAAATTTAATTAAAAACTCTTAGAATGGTCCCGGATGACCTGTTTTAAATAATCACTTGTTTTTATACATATTTTTTTTTAATTCTCCTTCATTTAAGTTTATTTTTCTAAAGGGGTGATGTGGAATGGGTGTTAGATCAGGACTAAACGGGGGATTATCTGCAATAAGCTTATGTCGGCTGACTCTTATACCGTGGGTCAAATTTTGTATCTTCCTATACAGAATCAGCCAAGTAAAGTCGTTCATTAGCAATGTGAAAAGTGCAGGGGCGGAAAATTGTGGAATAAAGCGCGGAAACTTAGGAAATCAAGTTCGCTTTTTAGGAAGTAAGGCTTTAAAATTTGGAAAGCAGTATTATTTTAAAGCGAGGACCTTTTTTGCTCTTTACAAATTTTTATACCTCAATACACATTTTCTTCTAGGGGCGGCAAATAATTTTTTGCACCACGGCGCGAGACACCATAGGAACGGCCCTGAGAATAAGAAACAGTCTAACGTGAATACCCGAATCTAAACATTTTCTATACAATTACCACAAGAATATTTATTCTTGTGCAATTACCATAAACTATTTTTATGGACTGACTTTAACAATGATTCTGTTTATACTTCTGCCGAAAAAAATATGCATACAAATATCCATTGTAAAAATTATTAAATATTAAAACTACATTTTTCTACAACCGCTAAAAACAATGATGGATTTTTAATCGTTTTCTTATCGATCTTAGCGACATTATAAAACATTCAATTCTTATTTAAGTTTAGAAATATTTCCATCATAATAGCTTTGTTCGCGGGTCTAGTAATGAACCGATTCTGAACCAGAACCGAACTGGTTTAGAATTGTTTTAAAGCGCATGTCTAGTTATTTATTAGTTCTGAATTTTTATTTACCGCGAACGATTTTCTATACAGCTGAGGATGTATTCTAACCTAGCCATTTGGTTAGGATTTTTCATGGTTAAATTTGATACTACACAAAAAAAATTTAATTTAAACAAAAAGGTAAATTGTTCTACTGTCGAAAGCCACTCGAGGTCTCTCGGCGGAAGATGAGGGATTCCCTGCCTCCTCTCGTTTTTAACATAAGTATGTGTATTTAACTAAAGAAAAAATTGAAACAACAAGAAATGGTAAAACCATGTAATATTGTCTATATTTTTTAATTAAATCTTTATTTATTTTATTGCATACATACATTCATACGGAATACAATTAAAAATCCTTTGTTTATATACGCTCAGAATCACAAAAATATAAAAAAAATATTCAACAGGTATATTAACCCGCATAAAAGTGGCAGAAATAAATAAACTGTAATACAACGGTTTATTTCTGTACCACAAAAGCAGAAAACAGCTGACCATGTCGACAATGCGCATGAAATTCCGAACTGAACTTTTAGTTCCAACAAAAATCCCAGGACTGCTAATCTGGTTACGAACCGGTAACGAACTGATTCCATTGTAACCCGCGAACACAGAACTGTTACTAAAAATTCAGGATTTTACTAACCGCGAACACTGCGCATGCGAATAGTCCCAGAACCGGTTCAGAATCGAACCCGCGAACAAAGCTATTATAATATGTTTACCGGTTTAAAGTACCTGTTTTCTGTTTTCTTCTTTTTATCTGTCTTTGCTGGTCTGGTTGAGGCCAAACCAATCAGAACTATCCTTTTTGTTCCGTGGTTTTAGTTCCAGAGCGGGTTTTGACTTTGTGTACGTCCTTTTTTATTTCTAATCATTTTTAATGTTTCAACGCACCACTCACATTGTAATACTTATTTCTTACACAGTTGAATCCATTGTTAGTTTACATATAACACGTTAATCAACCTAACCTAACTAAATTTGAAAACAAAACAAGTATATTCAATTATTATATTTTACAATAAGACCTGCGCCGTCGCCAAAACACATGACCGCGAGAATAATATGATGCAGTGCGATGTAGGCAACCGCATAAAAACATATTTACCTATTCACTCAATGGGCCATATAAATAAAAAGAAGCAAATGCTTTTGCTTATAAGTAAAAGGTATTGACTATAATATAGAAATGAAAAAGGATTTATTTCAGACGTATGAGCATTTGCTTACAAGTGCGAGTATTTACTTATAGAAAATTGAAGCTACTGAAAAGCAGCATCACGAATGTTTCGGTTATTCGCCTGTCTTAGGTTAAATGGTCCACCCTGTATAATGTATACCTGTTTTTACCAGTGCAAACAAAAACACAATATTACTTTAAAAACTTACTTAAATTCTGATATTTTTCCTACCGGACGAACTAAACTATTCAAAGGACCATATGAATAAAAATATACGATATAGAAAGTCGATCATTTGCTTATACTTATAAGCAATGCTATACTAAAATTTGAAGTAACTGCTTTGAAGTATTTACTTATAGAAAAGTGATGCTGCTATTCACGTTTCTATAAGTAAATACTGCACTTTGAAGCAAATGCTCATACGTTTGAAGTAAATCCTTTTTTTTATCTTTGGACAATCCACGAAGGCTGAAAGCCTAAATACTAACGTACCGTGGGTGTCTTAAGCAGGGTAAGAGGAAGTTTGTTAACACGGGACTTAAAAACTTGAATATTTGGGGGAAGGAAAGACCTCCGCTGGCAGCAGGTTCCACAGTCTAGAAACTCTAGGGATATAAGAACAAACGAAATGGGAAGTTCGGGGCCTGTCCAATTGAACTGTACAGGGATGCATACGCGCGGCACCACAAGTTTCTCTGTTGGGAACTGCAAGAGGAGGGACTATACTGGATAATTCGTCGGAGCAGAAGCCGTAAAAGTATCTATAGAAGAGCGATAGATCTCCCATAGCTCGACGATGGGCAAGAGAAGGAAGTCTTTGAGTAAGTAAAGGATCATTAATAAGACGAACAGCCCTTCTTTGAATGGCATCAAGAATGCTGAGGGTTGTAGGGGATGCCATTTCCCAGACATGAGAACAATATTCCAGAAAGGGTCGAATTTGGGACACATACAAAGTGTATAAATTGGAAGGAGAAAAATACGTTTTGGCTCGGAAAAGAAATCCAAGCTTTTTTGAAGCCGCGGTGGCTATAGATACAATGTGTTTATGCCAGTTACGGTTATTCTCAAATGTGACGCCCACAAGGTTAAATGTGTCCCCGCTCTGCAAAACCTGGCCACTCATAAGCAAAGGATATGTGTTTAATGATTTTTTTCGCGACAAGGAACATGATTGTGTTTTGGATGCATTAAAGTGAACGAGATTTTTGGCGCCCCAATCCAGTATCAAATTGAGATCGTGTGAAAGAGATATCTGCATCGCCGTGCGTTTGCTTTCCAAGTCGGATTGAGAGATTGGTTTGGGAATCTGAAAAGTAGAGTGAAGGGTACTATCGTCAGCATAGCTATGAATGGGATTGGTTGTGGAAGAAAGAAGATCGTTGATGTGAAGAAGAAACAAAGTTGGTGCTAGTACTGAACCCTGAGGCACTTCAGCATTAATTTCGTGAAAGCTTGAAGAGTGGCCATCAACAATGACTGATATACGTCGATTAGAAAGACAACTGGAGAGCCAAGAGCAGAGTTTAGTTGGAAGACCGTAAGAGGGAAGTTTATTAAGAAGTGCGTCATGCCAGACTTTGTCGAAAGCTTTAGATATATCAAGAGCAACGATCTGGGACTCACCTAGAAACTCAAGAGACTTGTTCCAGTTGTGTGAAACGAAGGAAAGAAGATCTGCTGTAGATCTCTTGTGACGAAATCCGTATTGCCTGTCATGTAAAATTTTATGTTTTTCTAAGTACCTAAGAATTTGCGAGTTAAATCATTTTTTATTTCTATATTATAATCATTAGCTTTTACTTATAAGCAAAACCATTTGCTTATTTTTATTCATATGGCCCACTGTATTAAGGATTGCCCCTAGGCATTGACCGTGGTACGATTATACGTCTCTTTTTAACTTTCTAAATTGCGAGTATATGCTTCCTTTTTTGGCTTTCATGCATTTTGTTTGGTCAAGCTAAATTATGACCTAGTAAATTCTATCCGTTCTTGCGAAGAAAGTTTGGCATAATAATAGATTTAAAGGGAGTTTATGCATAACAATAGATTTGTGCTTTTCCTTTGTTACGATTAAATGATATTATTTTTTAATTTTATTATGATAACTACATTTTTTAAACGTCGACGTTTGAAAATTTAGTCGTATTACGAAACAGCTGTTACACATACAAATATAGTGACTCTAAACAAAATATATATTTATTTTATTAAAGGAAATTTATTTTGTTGTTAAAGTTTTTAAAGTCATATTTCTTTGTTACAGTCCTGCAAAACATGGTGCACCCACCTATCCACCATAATCTGCACAATTTCAATGGCGGCTGGTCTAGGCAATCTGTACAGATTGCCGCAGACCATAATGATACGTGGAGGTTTGCCCTTTCTGGTAATTTACGCGATACTATCTGTGATTATTGGTCTTCCTCTCCTCTTTTTGGAGCTGGGGATCGGACAAATGGCCCAGGAGGGCTTTATTAAGAGCTGGAGAGCTGTGCCATTTTTTAAAGGTAAGGAAATACAATACAGTACTTCTATACAGGGTGTTACAGAATAAGATGCTGATCCTTAAGGGTGTTAATCCTTGGGTGAGTTTAAAAAGAAAAGTTTAAATAAAGCTATGTCATAAGCCCCAGTTTTAAAGTTATGATAAGAAAAGGATTTTTTTAACTTTAACACCACGTAGCTTAAAAGTTAAGGGGTTTAGGACATAGATTTATTGGAAGTTTTATTCTTAAAATTACCTAAGGATTAACACGCTTAAGAATCATTATCTTATTCTGTAATACCCTGTATTCTAAATTATTAAAATTTTTGTAAAAGAATTTTGGGCTGATGGATATCAGAAGAAAGATAAAATATTTTAAGGGTTTGTCTTTTAATTGACATTGTATCGAGTGTAGAATTTCTCGAAAATTAAGGGCAATAAAATCGTAGATAATTTCTATTAGGGGTTATGTCACAGCGATCATATTTGCAGCCATATTTGTGACGGCACCTGGTAGCTTTTCGGCCATCTAATTAAATGAGATAAGTGTCAATAATGCCGGAGAACTACAGTTTGTTTTTAGAAAAACTGTTTACACAACACTTGTTTATTAACATTGAGTTGCAACTTCTTTAACTTTAAATAAAAACATTTGGGATCACATTTTTCAACAAATATCACTTTTAAAACCTTTAAAATCGCGTTTTTCACTTTAAAGTGTTCCTAAAAAGTAAAAAATTGAAATTTTAAAAAAACCCTTCAAACTTTAACCAGAAAAAACGATTATCTAACGAACAAATTTAATTTTTTTGATTTCATATGATCCAGCACCAAAATATGATGGGCACGGCAATTCACCTTTTTTCGAGAAGCTTTCATTGCCCTAAATATATTTTTTTAAATTTCTTAACACAGGTTGTACAGGGTGGCGCCTTTTCGTTGACCTTGCAGGGCATAGCGAAAACTAAAGGAGATAGAACAAATCTGATGGCACAATCTCAGTTTCGATGTTTGATACAAATATTGTAATAATATTAATAACTTATGGCTATCTTAATTCCGTTTTTTTTGGGGATACAGAGTGTTTTTCAAATTTTGTTAATTTTGTCAGGCACTTATAACTCAATTGGTAATAGAAATAGAATAAAAATGTAAAAACAGAATAGTGTTAGGCCGTGTTTCCCTTTGAAGTTGATATGGGCCACGAAAAGTAGTTGGTCTACTGTCGCCAGCTTGTTTTCCAACAACTTTAAAAAGTGGCCCGTGGAAACACGGCCTTAGGGATTTTTATGTAGAATTCAGTGGCGTACCTATATTTTTTACACTGACTTTTATTTAAAAGGTATAACACAAAGTCGAGTTTTATTAAATGGGGCACATATATATATATATATATATATATATATATATATATATATATATATATATATATATATATATATATATATATATACAGTGGTGGCCAACTAATTAGAAACGATTCATATAAAAATAAAATTTTAAAATTTTAGGCTATTTAAAATAAATTAGGTTTAAACTCTACAAGATTTTATCAACCATCTGAAGGTTAATACATAGCGAGTTCGAAGTTAAATATTTTGTGGTACTGATAAGAAATTTTTTAAATATAAAAAAAAAAAAAATGCAGACGGCCACATATTTAGAAACGGCTATAAATAAACTATGCAGTGTCTCTCAAACCTCAGTGGTGAAAAGAGTTTTTTGTTATCAAGGCCGCAAACTTTCGTTTTATTATTTAAAATGGGTAGAAACAAAAATTGTGATCCTACTACACGTAAAATAATTTTTGGACTAAGGCAGAGAGGTTGGAGTTACAGTAAAATAGCTGATCATCTAGACTGTTCAAAAAAAAGTTTTCTACGCACTAAAACATACCTATAAAAGATTATGGCACACACGAAAATGTTCCGCGAAAGAAAAGAGCTCGAAAAACAAGCAAGAAAAGGGATAAACTGATCATTAGGAGGGTTAAGAAGGAACCATTTCTCACTTCTCAACAAATAAAAAAGAACTTCCATCAGACGTAAGAATATCTACACGCACTATTAGACGACGCCTTAATGAGGCTGAGTTGTTTGGCCGAGTATCCAGGAAAAACCACTTTTAACAAAGAAAAATCGACGGGCAAGGTTAAAATTTGCTAGGAATCATATTGGTTGGACCATTAATGACTGGAAAAAGGTACTTTGGTCCGACGAAACTAAAATAAATAGGATTGGCTGTGATGGACGGATATTTGTTAGAAGGCCAAGAAACTTAGAAAACGATCCCCGATATACAACAAGCACGGTAAAACATGGTGGAGGAAATATAAAGCTGTGGGGATGCTATTCCTGGCGAGGTGTTGGTCCCTTAATCAAAATTGATGGCATCCTTGACCAAGATAAATATAAATCAATTTTAGAAGACATCATGCTTCCTTTTGCTGATGATAATTTGCCTGTGACTTGGGTCTTTCAACAAGATAACGACCCAAATCACACAGCTAAGTCAGTAAAAAAATGGTTTCAGGATAATCTTGTAGATGTGATTGAGTGGCCTTCATCTAGCCCTGATCTAAATCCTATAGAAAACCTTTGGAGTGATCTAAAGAGGCTACTAAAAAACAAAAAAATTCAAAATTTAAAAGATCTTGAGGAAGAAGCACAGACTGCGTGGAAATCAATTACTTTGGAACGATGCCAACATCTAATAGAGTCCATGCCTAGGAGATGCAGGGCTGTGATCGCTAGCAAAGGGTTTGCTACCAAGTACTAGGTTCCTGGATTAATTTAAGACTAAGAGTGCTTTTATTTTTGTTTTATTAATTAATAAAATAAAATTTATTTTTTTCGTTTCTAATTAGGTGTCCATTTCCACATTACAAATAAAAATTATATCTTTTTTAAAAACACAATGTTAACAAGAATTTTATTATTTATTTGTAGTTTTATACTTAACTGTTAGACATTACATATGGGTAAAAAATAAAAATAAAAAACTTTCTTTACACAGAGATACTACGATTTTTATTATTTTTGTTTATACGTTTCTAATTAGTTGGCCACCACTGTATATATAATATAAAAATTAAATATATATACATATATTCTGGAAAATATAACCATTAAATCTAAAAATTTGTATTTGTATATATATATATATATATATATATATATATATATATATATATATATATATATATATATATATATATATATATATATATATATATATATATATATATATATATATATATATTATCTTTATACAATCCACGAAGGCCCTAAATACTAACGTAATCCTCCACAGCCCGACGATGGGCAAGAGAGGGATGGAAGATTTGGAAGCTCATATTTTCAAAACTTTTAGAGAAAATAATTTCAAATGTGGTATTTTCTTCAAGGACTTTAAAAGGTCTTTTTACCAGTGATATAATCTACAGGAAGATTTATTTAAAAATGCGATTTTATTATCGGACTCCTGGTGATGACTATAATTCCGAAATTACGAAAAATTAAACATAGCAAATGAGACATTTTTACAGCTTTTAATAAGACCTCTCAATTGCTGATAAAATAGACAGGGTGCTCCAAAAAAACAAACTTTGTGTTATAACTTTAAAATAAAAGGATAAGGAAAAAATATAGGTACGCCACTGAATTCTACGTAAAAATCCTTAAAACTTTTTTATTTACAAAGGTTTTCTTTTTCTAATAACATACGAGTTATAAGTGCTTGGCCAAATTAGCAAAATTTAAAAAACACTCTGAATCTCCAAAAGCCCTGATTTACTTTTACCACTGAATTTGTTTCGAAAATAAAAATCTGCTGTACCCTGCAACGTCAACGAAAAGGCGACACCCTGTACACAATATTCTTCTAATATAACAGTTTAATAAACCATTAAGTTAAATAAATAAATTTTGACTCTGTCAAAAAAAAAGTGTGTACATGACCTATAGTTTTTAAAATATTTAGCTTTTTCCATACTTTTAGCAAAGATTAATAATGTTAAAACATACTTACTCTTTGCTTTTAGGACAGTCTGTAGGTATATGTATTTAGTAGTATTTGGTGTTTTTTAGGAATTGGTTATGTAAAACTACTAGCCGGGTGTTTGTTGTGTATCTACTACCCCCTGTATATGGGGCTTGCCATACTGTATTTTATATGGATCTTGAAGGGTCCGGTACCGTTTAAAGAATGCGCCAGTGGCGTGCTATTGACAAACGTAAGTTAATGATAAAAAATTGATTGAATTATACCTGTATCTTAAAAGAACTTATGCAGTTTATAATACAGGGCGTTTCACAACTTTCGACAAACTTTCAGGGTTAATTCTACATTAAAAATATAAAAAATGTTCTAAACGTCTTAGTTTTCGAAGTACTTCCGAAGTTATTTGAAAAAAACCGGAATTTTTAATTTTGGTTTCTATTGTTTCCTGGCTATATTTGTTAAGATAACTCAAAATGAAAAACACGTTTTTATGGCCACTCTTTCTGCTCTATAATTCAGTGTGATTAAATATTGAATCTGACGTTTCGGCTTCTGGCGACCATCATCAACTTAATTTTTTTAAATACGGACCTGATAATTTTTTCAATTTAATTAAATCCTTTTATCACTCTTAAAACACTATATATCGCCACTTTGATATTTGCCGACGTTTCGTACAGAAAATTCCATCACCAGAATATTACGTATTTATTTCACCATAATACGGCCCTGAACTACATTTTTAGGTAAGAAGGTAAAAAAAAGAATAAACCTATTACTTATTCGTAATCTTTTTATTGCAATTCATTGATATCTAACAGCGGAAATTACTTTATTAACAGAAACTAACCAGCAGGTACGAATTCAAGGGAGAACTTCATTTAATGTATGGAATGGTATGTGGAGGAACAAAATTATTGGACCTTTCGTTTACATTTGTTTACGTTATCCAAATTTGATTAGGAATGATGTCTTAGACGCCCTAGATAATCAACCTTTGGCAGTATTTCAAGAAATATGGTGGCAGCAAGACGGAGCTCCTGCCCACAATGGAAGGGAAGTAGCTCAATTCCTTTACGATATATTCCCTAATAAATGGTTTTGCAAGATGGCCCGCTAGGAGCCCAGACCTTAGTCCCCTAGATTATTTCCTTTGGGGATATCTTAAGACCCGTTTATTTAAAAATGCACCTCACGACCTTTAAGTACTACGACAAAATTTGATAAGGGAAGTCGCTGCCATTCCTGCAAGAACAATTAATCGAGCTATATTAAAAATACAAAGCAAAGCAAGAAAATGCATCAAGGCGGAAGGTTATCTCTTTGAACACTAATACTGATTAAATTTTGTTTATTTTTAATATGGGCATCAAGATAGTTTTACAAATTGTTTATGTAAGCTGATTTTCTACCTTTTTGTATCTTATGTCTAATATTCATGAAATTTTCGGTTAATAAAGTAATTTCCGCTGTTAGATATCAATGAGTTGCAATAAAAAGATTACGAATATGTAATAAGTTTATATTACATATTCGTAATCTTCTTTTTTACCTTCTTACCTAAAAATGTAGTTCAGAGTCGTATTATGGTGAAATAAATATGCTTATTCTGGTGATGGAATTTTCTGTACGAAACGTCGGCAAATATCAAAGTGGCGATATATAGTGTTTTAAGAGTGATAAAAGTATTTAATTAAATTGAAAAAATATCAGGTCCGTATTTAAAAAATTAAGTTGATGATGGTCGCCAGAAACCGAAACGTCAGATTTAATATTTAATCACACTGAATTATAGAGCAGAAAAGTGGCCATGAAAACGTGTTTTTCATTTTAAGTTATCTTAAGAAATATAGCCAGGAAACAATAGAAGCCAAAATTGAAAATTCCGGTTTTTTCGAATATCTTCGGAAGTACTCGGAATTTTTTAAAACGCAAAACGGCATTTTATTGAGCATCAATTTGCGCAACTTTGCCTTCATTTAACCGATCCTGTATCTCTTACGGTTTCCGAAATCCCAATGATGAGCGTCGAATTCGAGCCACCCTGTACAGGGTGTTAAAATTAAAAAAATATATTTTTTTAACACCCTGTAGTTCGAAAACCAAGACGTTTGGGACAAATTTTTATATGAAGTTTTTCATGTTTTTTTAAGTAGAATTTAGAAATAAAAAAAGGTAATTTTTTTACTCAAGAATTTGATAGTATCGATACGAAATGACCATGCCGAGAATTGTTTTTTATTTATTTAGACAAAAACCGTACATCAAATAAAAAAAATCAAGAAGTCAAATTTGTTCCAAATCTAATGAGAAATTAAAAAAATTATTTTAGAAAAATGCAGTGGAGTACCATTTTTTTATTAAAAAATACTAACCTAAAACCCCTCATGGACGACACTAGTAATAATTTTTTTTTGTATGCCAAAAAATGTGTTTTGGTGCATAGAAGAAGTCCCCGAATTTTTTTTTTTTTTAATATCTCAATTGGGATAAAAGTTTTTATAAAAAAAAACAATTATTTTTAAAAAATTTAACACCCTGTAGTTCGATAACTAAGACGTTTAGAACATTGTTTATATGAAGTTTTTTTCATATTTTTAATGTAGAATTAGCCCTGAAAGTTTGTCGGATAAGTTGTGACACACACACCCTATATAATAACTGTTAAGTTGGAGCGCGATCAATAGAACTTTTTTATGAAAAAAATATCCTTTAGAAAGTTATCGTTGAACTAGAAGGGCGTTGGTTTTATATGTCATCAAGGAGTTTTTTTTTAATGTTAGTAAGTTCCAATACATTTATATTTCTTTAAATTTTAGGATGGTTATACTCCAGCTGCCAAAAACGGTCAAGACTGTATAAGGTAATGAAAAATTAAATTAGAGTATAAAGATTTTTCAAATTTTATTTCGGTATAAGTCATTATTTTTATGTATTATTATGTTTATTCTTTAAATTCGTTTAACACATTTAAAAATATTTTCTAAAAATATTATACAAGGTGTTTAACTACTTTACGAAACTTCAAGGGTTGATTCCTTATGTCGTTGTATGAAAAAAGTTCTTTGCTTTGTTTCTGAGATACAGAACGTTAAATTTTGAAAAAAGTCGGTATTTTATGTCGTTTTCTTCGTGTGTGTCGTCGTTTTCAAGAAAAAAAATTGAAGCCACTTTTCTCATACTTCAGTGCTTGCTAAAATCAGGACCCCTCCTAAATTTTGAATTATTTGTTATTTAATCATGAAAATTTAAGGGCGTTAGTAAGGTACCATAAATCAAATTGTAGGCAAGAAATGACACATATAAATATGAAACTAAGAGGTGGGCGCTATTTTGAAAAAAAAATTAAATGGAAAGAGGGGTCATGTGGCACATTTAAAGCTACTGACGAGTACTTTAAAATCTTAGAAAATAAAGTCAATATCTTTAACTACTACAAAATGGCGGTACTTTAAAACTTACCTGAATACCTGGTTTGGTTAACGATATTTTTATTTTGCTAATTTACTTTAACCTCGTAATTTTTTTATTTTTAGTTTTTATTTTATGTTGTCCATGAACACTTTTTAGAATGGAAAGTGGCTTTATTTTTTTTTCATAAAAACAAAGGCAGATTCAAAAAAATAGAAGACACTTAAAAGTTGTATTGATAGTTGTTTAATCGGAAAAACCTTCAAAAGTCAGTGGCGTACTTTTTAATCACAATAATATTGGCTGTAGTGCCCACTGAAACGCCACTGGACCCAATGATGTCAATCTAGATCTAGACCAAAAACCGCCTTATTACTTCAAATAACTGTACCAAATTTCAACTAATGCAATATACTTCGCATGAAGTATATTGCAGATAATTATTTATAAAATATCTACTTTTTTAAACTTTAACGCTATGTATTTAAAGATACTGAGCTCGTGTACATTGTTATACCGAATCCGATTCAACCGATCGGATAGAACTTATGAACGTGTTCTAATTGGTGGATTTCGAATGTTTTGTTCGAAACTGACCAATTAGAACACGTTGCTAAGTTTTGTCCGATTCTGGCTTTATTCTAGGAACATTTTTCATCATTTACGGGTTAAGGGGGTTAGTTACCTTCTTTATTCCCCCTCCCCCTCCTATCTACGCCAGTGACATCGGGAATCACCCTTTAAAGTTTCGTACCATAGAAGTTAAAAAATATTCTGCATATCAATTATGTATTTTTATTTTTAAACATATAATACTGATAATGTACTGATACTAATAATGTATTTTCAGGGGGACTTTTATTAAATCACCCTTTGACGACCCCTATTATTTCGGAATATACGCTGCACTGCTTCTATTTATATGGATAGTCATAATCGTATTGTAAGTATAAACCGGTGGTTCAATAGGTTCTGTAGTGATTTTATGGTTTAAAATAAAATTTTTAATTTAATATAATCTTACTAAACTTTAATACAATTGTACCATTGTACCAGTAATCTTATCTATAGATTTCTATAAGCCATTTTGTGAGATGTGAGAAAACCTTAGAAGTAAGGGGGACACTAAATCTGGCAAAAAGGGTGGGTTTTGCAACAAAAAATACCTAAATTTATTTAAACAGCATCTTTTTCCTAACGACATGCATAAGTGCTTCCATGTACCCATATGAAAATAACATATTTTTTTTAATTTCAGGTCAATACGTAGAACAAAAAGTTACATTAGATCGCTACTAATCCTATTTTTTCCAACGATGGCATGCTATATAGCTTTGACAACCAAAACGATTCTTTTGGAGGCAGAGTTAGGTGTTTTGTATAAGTTTTTTGAAGATGTGGACTGGAGTGTTTTGAAAAATGCAGAGGTAATGTCACTTGGTATTTATGTTCTTTAGAATAGGTAAAATATTTTTTTGGCCTAAAAGTCCTAAGCCTCTTCAATTTCTTCTAAAAAGTATCCATAGACAACATATGTAAGGAGTGATTCATTTAGAGGTACTTTTTCTAGTACGTATGTTTGGATAGATGAGAGGGTCAAAATTTTAAAATATTATGGTATTTGTGTTTGACAATTTATCCTGGAAAGACTTAGCCCCCGGCACAACGTCTAAAACTGTATGTATTATGAAAATCATCGTTTTCCGAGAAATGTGTTTCGTGCGCTTCGGGCAACTTATGGTCTACACTATTGGCTGTACCATCACAAAAATTTAGACTCCAATTTCCATTATTGGATAATTCTTGACCAAATGAGGTACATCCGGTACGTAGTGCAGAAAATATAGCGGCAGTAGTTGCGAGTGTACGTTGTGATTCTAACGAATTGATTTGGCGCTCGGAAATTGGAACTTAAGAACAGATCATGTTAGGCGTAGTTAAGGCCAACATTTGAAAGGCATAACCTTTAAAAATAAATGCAAGATATACTTCTTCCGTATGATACTAAATATTACTTATTAAAGTAATTTTTTTTATTTTTTATCACCCCTAATAAAAAGCAAAACTAAAAATAAAACAATTACGCAGGCCCCACAAATAAAAAGTTGGTGGTCCGAAGGACTAGACCATGGTATCTTTAAGTTTTTGAGGTCGCTGAATCCAAATCTGGTGTCGGTTTGATCCCATCAGGTCATGGTCAAGGTCATTTTAAGGTCCAATCATCAAAATTCATTGAAAATAGACCACAAACGTGGTACACTTATAGCTTTTGAAGTCGCTTAATCCGAATCCGGAAAGGTCCATTTGACTACGGATTCGGATTTAGCGACCCAAAAATCCCCAAGATATTATGATTTTGGTGCTTTTACAATAACTTCTAATGATTTGACCTTGATATAACCTTGATCTCAACCTCAAAGGGCCCTATTTGACCACGGATTCGAATTTAGCGACCCCGAAAACATAAATTTACCATGATTGTGGTCTATTTTCACTAAAATTTAATAATTTGACCTTGAAATGATCCTGACTATGACGTGATGGGATCAAACTGACCACGGATTCGGATTTAGCGATTACAAAAACATAAAAATACCACGATTGCGGTCTCTTTTCAATGAATTTTGATGATCTGACCCTGGAAAGACCTTGATCCTGACCTGATGGGGTCAAACCGACCTCAGATTCGGATTCAGCGACCCCAAAAACATAAAAAGTCAGTGGCGTACCTATTTTTTCAATAATATTGGCTGTAGTGCCCACTAAAATGCCACTGGATTCAATTGTCTTAATTCAGGTAAAGCTTCACATGTGCCTTATTATATTGACTAATTGTACCAAATTTGATCCAAATCGGTTAAGGGGTTTAAAGATATTTAAAAATACCAAATTTTTTTAAACATTTTTAACGCCTTGTATCTACAAAATAAAGCAAGTCCGGACACATGTTTATAGAATCTTTTTATCATAAAAACACATAATAAGTGACCCCTTCAAGTTTCGTACCGTGGTTCGGAAACACCCTGTATTTAAAGACTGCGTTATTTAAAACTTGTTCAAAAATAGTACAGATCCAAAATAGGAACGCCACTGTCTTTTACCTTCTATAACGTCACACTACACGAAATAAACAATAATTGAATATTGTAATAAAAACGATAGCATAACTGCATGTTGTCGTGATGCGTCTAACAAAAAGAGATATTAATTTTATTTCCGCAATTTTTTAATAATAATTGGCTTCTTTGTTTATAACTGGTGACCTAATATTATTTACTATCCATTTTAAAATACATTAAATTTACTTATAATTATTAATATTGTTTTTTTTTAGATTTGGTATTACGCGACCATTCAAGTATTTTTTTCAACAAATGTTGGTTTTGGATCGTTCATCACCAATGCTGGAATTATTTATAACAAAGTGAATCCGTTTTGGTAAGATAATCCATTTTTAATAGTATCATTTAATAAATTTTGATATTTTAAATAGAATACCCGGTTTATTTAAAAAGATATGCATTCTACAAATTATTTGTAATATAAAATCTATTATCCATAACACCGGTCAAAAAAATGTGTTTCTGTTCTTATGCGGAAATTCTGATTCTAGTCATTAAGAAATACTTAAATTTTTATTTTTAGTTCTTAAAATTTGCTTTTTTTTTTACTTACGTTGGTAAGTATGTTTAATATAAGAGACCTCATACGGACATAAAAGAAATACAATTTAGAAAAATATATACGTATATGGTACGCCATTGCTTTTTCCAAAGCCAAAAATTATTTTTTGTAATACCACATTTATTTTGCAAAAAATTTGACCTCTTGACTTTTTTCTCTGATGCACAGTGGCGTAAATAAAAACTAAAAATAGGGCACCAGAATACTAGTTCCAAATAATTTCGTCTAAATAACACAACACATAGGCAATGTGAGAAAAAGAGAGAATCTAACTAAATACCGACATGTAAACATTAACACACTAATAGTGCTTGTTTTGTTATTACATTACTAGCCGATATACCAAAACTGCTTGCTCATATAGTATAACCCAAATGCCTAAAAACGGTTATTATTTTTTTACGCGAAAATGGTGCTTTGAAGAAAAAAAAGTCAGGAGGCAAATTGCTGGGAAAATAAATGGAGATTTTAAAAATATTTTTTATTAAAAAAAACCAGTGCCATACTTATATATATTATGTTTTTAAATAACTCCAGTATACATCCCGTTCGGACGCCACTGGCAGAAATACTACTATGTAAAGTGTGTAGACTTAGTCTTCTCAGTAAATCAGAGCGGTGGTAATTCTCCATCCTTACCCCAGACTTGTATGCGGCAAACCGCAAAAAATGTTCTGGACCCTCTTCAGCGTATCAGAATGAACAGCATAATGTGGTGACCATACCACAGTAGAATATTCCAAAATTGGCCTAACCAATGAGCAGTACAAAAGTCTGGCGGTGGCAAGTCAGAATTCAGAGCAGCTTCTATGGACAAAACCAAGCATTCTCATACCCCTAAGACTAACCTTATTAATGTACTCCGCAAAGCTAAGATTTTCCGTAAACCAAACACCAAGATCTTTTATTTTGTTTACATAGCCCAAGCTTTTATTATCTATGACGTAAGATGATTAAATTTCTTCGTACCCCTAAAAAAACTAATATAATTACATTTTCCAATATTAAGTAGAAGATTATTGTCAGTGACCATTCCCATAGAGCATCCAAGTCTCTCTGCACTGCATCCCACTGACACTCAATCCTTCTGTATATTTTTAAATCATCCGCGAAAAAGACACACCTTAGAATGGTGCAGCTCATTTTATGATTAGTCTGGAAAGTGTCACTTTTCCGCACAAGTGCTAAAGATAATCACTTTTCCGCACAAGTGCGGAAAAGTAAACCCTAGCGAATTTCCCACTTCAACAGGTACTTAAAATGTTTTTAATTCTGAAGTTTGACTTAGTACAATTTTATTATTGGCATAGTATTCTTTTATTTGTACAACTTAGGTGTAAAATCAACGAAATATCAACTAAAAATTAATATTGTTTTAAAAACATTGTTTCAAAATCCTGGTATATATTAAATTTGCTTGTCAGACTTTTAGTTTTGACAGGTGCCGGTGTCCATAATATACAAGATCAAAGTTATTAAAAGTCATTGATAATTAAAAGCGTCTTTAGTACATTCTGATCAGTATCGTCGATTTTGAATAAAAAACGTTTCCCATGGAGTCTTCTGACGAGGAATTACCTGAATCCATTCTAAAAGCAACCGAAATAGCAAATTTAGATTAGTTGCCGTCCAAGTGGAAGCACAGGTACGAGAAAGAATATACAGCATTTACAAGCTGGTGCGGCGACAAAAAATCAAAAGTATGAAAGAAAAAGTTTTTATGGCATATTTCGCGGAACTTGCTAAAACATGTATTCCCAATACCTTATAGTCAAGGTGTTCCATGTTAAAAAGTGTCATTAAGATCGAAAAGAACATGGATTTAAGCAAATATTTCAAAGTTACATCATTTTTGAAGAACCAAAACGTGGGATTTAGACCCAAGAAAGCCAACATTTTCTCGAAAGATGAAATAGCAAAATTTATTAATGATGCTCCAAATGATGTCTATCTAGCGATGAAGGTAGCTACAATTTTCGGACTAGCTGGTGCGTGTCGTCGAAAAGAATTGATGAAAATTACCATTGATGATATTGACGATAAGGGGAATCTTTTAATTGTAAATATTCCAAACTCCAAAAACCATTTTAGCCGAAGTTTTGGTATTTCCGAAAAAATTAAAAATGGAAAATATCTAGCTTTGTATAGAAAGTATTTCAGTTTACGAAAGCCCGAAACACCACACAATTTTCAAGAAAATCCGAAGCGGTTTTGAAATTATGAGAAAACGATTTCTGTCCTAATTTGGAAAACTGATTTAATTTCTACAAAAGCAACTAAAATTTATTATGGAGAAGTCAGAGACAAAAATCGTGTTGACCAGTGAATCTATCTTTTTGGTTTTAAAAAAATGTTAATTTAAAATGTCCAAACGACTACAAAACATGCAGTTACATAAAAACAAATAGATATTTAAAAAACCTAATGTGTTCGAGAGATATTTATATTAAGAGGTTTAAAACATAGCCGCCATATAGGAATAACTCGATAATTTCTGGATTCAAAGTAACTTTTACCTTATTCTATTCTCTTTTCTGAATACATACCGCTTAAAAAAAGCGTGATTAGTTCATTAGTTAATATCAAGTAAAATACGAGTTAGTACCAACAAAATTGGTTCTTAACATTGTTTTAATTATTTTTTAGGACCGCTTTGGGTTATATAATAACCAACCTAATCTTTGGAACAGGATCCATAATATTCTCCAGCATTCTAACTCGGCATCTAAACGCTTCAACTCCAAATACAGGAGACGTGGCGGAAGTACAGCTTTTCGCATTAATTTACGATGCAATGCTCAGCAGAAATAACGACGATTTCAAGTACTGGATGATTGCGACGTATTTGTTCTATGTTTTTTCTGGCTTTATAAGCATGGTAAGTGCCGCAACTTACAAGTCTATTATGTAAACGTTGTTTAGATGTATTTTTTTTTATTTATTATTAAATAATTGGGCAAGGTTAAGTTTAAGTCGTTCGATAAGAAACAGACGATTCTATGGTTCGAAATAGTATGTTTTACTCTACGAATTTACAAATCCCATCCCTGAACATAAACCTGAAAGACCGTTTAAATTAGGGCTGGCAACCGAAACCGGTTTTTCGGTTAACCGGTTTTCGGTTACCGCGGTTTTGGCCAAAACCGAAAACCGGTATTCAAAAACCGGTTTTCGAATACCGGTTAACCGGTTTTCGAATATCGGCTAACCGGTTTTAAATAAGCGGTTTCCAAATACCGGTTTTTTTAGATAACACTGGGGAACAAATTTCAACTTTCCTTTTGTTTCCTGAACAAACCCAAGTTTTTTAGATTCAACTACACCCAAGTAACTAAAAAATATCTATTAAAGATTTTAGTTGGCTAGCAAAAAAAAAATCAGCATTATTTTTTACAAAATTTTAATTCATAGGTATATACAGTGAACATACAAAATACAAATAACAATAATATTGTTGATTCAACAAAAGCAATTTAATAGCACATTTTTACCATTAAATTAAAAGTTTAGTCATTCAGTTTACGCTTCTTAGCCTGCCTTTTGTAAGCAGCCTCTGGGTTATCCCTCGTAATAGACCAGCAGTAGTCGGCTAACATCTCACAGTTCCATTTTCCCTGATACCTTCTTTCCATGTTTGAAATATCCTGGTGGAACCTCTCACCGTGTTCGTCACTTACAGCTCCACAATTCTCCGGAAAGTAATCCAGATGAGAATCCAAGAAATGAATTTTCAAGGACATATTGCACCCTAGGTTTTGGTAACAAGAAAGAAGTTGGGCAACCAGGTCTTTATAGTTTTCAGCTTTTATGTTTCCCAGAAAATTCGTTGCAACCATTTTAAAGGCATTCCAAGCGTCTTTTTCCTTGCCTTCAAGTACGGAATTGAATTGCTCATCTGCGAAGAGTTTCCTAATCTGGGGACCCACAAATATTCCCTCCTTAATTTTAGCATCACTGATTGAAGGGAACTTTTCTTTTAAATAACTAAAAGCACGACCTTCCTTGTTCATGCCCTTTACAAAATTTTTCATGAGTCCCAATTTTATATGAAGTGGTAAATTTTTTCTGCGGGAACTAATGGCGCGCTGGTTACATTTTTCTTTCCTGGCTCAAGAGACACTCCCGGAGGCCAAACTTTCCTTCTGTAGTGATCCGATCGTGCTCGACTGTCCCATTCGCAGAGGAAGCAACAGTATTTGGTATAACCTAGCTGCATTCCAAGCAAAATCGCCACAACTTTCAAATCCCCACAAATTTGCCATTTATATTTTTCGTACTGTATAGTCTCCAGTAACAGTTTTAAATTACTATAAGTTTCTTTCATGTGGACTGCGTGACCAATTGGTACCGAAGGCAACTTGTTTTCATTATGGAGTAACACAGCTTTAAAACTTACTTTTGAGGAATCAATGAAAAGTCTTCAGTCTTTAGATTCATAGTCCACATTTAAAGCTGTCATTAGTCCCTCAATGTCCCTACAGGCTACCAAATTGTTTTCCATATTAAAAAATGGTGTTAAGTTTTTCTGGCGGCTTCGGTACACTGAAACTTTTACTTCATCTTGAAGTAAATTCTATTGTTGTAATCGTGAGGCTAGCTCTGCTTTTTTCTTGGGTAATTCCAAATCCCTTATAAGGTCACTTAATTCACTTTGGCTTATTTTGTGGGGTTGTTTAGTGGGAAGTTCACAGACAAAATCTGAATCTTGCGAAGTGGATGGACCGGCGACATTTTCCGGCACACTACCGTTTGATTCCGTTTCATCGTCATCAGAGTCAAGCGTATATTCCTGAGGTGGATTTGGCACAGGCAACTCGTCATTATGGGGCACGGGGCGTATGGCGGATTGTAAATTTGGATACTTTATCGCAGACTTTTTCTCTTCGGAAAGGCCTTTACTGATGGAAGGTGTCAAACAAAAGTAGCAGTCGGTAATGTGGTCTTTCGGTCCACGCCAAATCATAGGAATAGCGAAAGGCATCTTATGCTTTTTTCCACTTAGCCAGCCTCGCATGTTGGACGCACATTTATTGCAGCAGATATGGGGAGCCCAATTTTTATCCTGGTCTCCAACTTTGCAGCCAAAATACAAGTGGTAAGCCTTCTTTATTAAAGGGCTAAGAGTACGTTTTGTTTCACAAAAGTCACTTCACCACATATATAACAAAAATGGTCCGGCTAATTTACACAAACTCGCGACATGTTACTCAAAAACTTTTTAATTTCTCAAATACGAAAACTTCTCGATCAACTGGTGGTTGAAACTCAACTAACACTATAGGATTTATATTACATGTATTCATAACCCTTATAAAGTACACCTGATGTAATAAAACCAGGTACTTCTAATTTTATGGTCCCATTGTCCCATACATTAAGGGTAGGTAGATAAAATTATATTTAGCAGGTATCTATAAAACCAGAGCCAACTGCCAGATAGATTTATTAATTAATATAATAAAGTAAATAAGATTTTGGTATTTTGGTCTCGGAAACATTTTTGCTGTTCCCCAGTGTAATCGGACCAAAATCGAAAAGCAGTTCTTCGAATCAATTAATAGGTTTTTGGTTGATTGCGGTTTGTATCTAAATAAGAAAAACCGTTCATTTTGTAAAATCGGATATTGGTTGACAGATTATACAGGGTGGTTCATTTAACCTTAGACAGGCAAATAACCAGAAAACGGCGCATTTTAGAAGAAAATGTTTCTAGTAAGAATTGTTTTGGACAAATTTAATGGTATTATTAGTTTGTGAGCTTGACTAAAATTTTAAGGTCATATTCATATCAACTTTGTTTTTTCAAAAGGGAACTCCAATTTTTGATTTAGAATCTTAATCTACATACAAAAATGAGCAACTTTTATATAAAACTTTTTTAAATTCGATTTCAATTTTAAAAGATATGTAACAAAATAAATTTTAAGAACCCATTTTTTAATATAGTACAAAAATATTTATTTTTATTAAAATGTATTTTTAACATTATTAAACATGTTTAAATATGCTGGTTGAAAATAGTCATATATAAACCAGTCGTTTAAACTTCGGTTTTCGGTTTTAAAGACAGTTTTCGGTTTTAAAAACCGATTTCGGTGTATCGGTTTTGAAAACCGTTTTCGGTTTTAAAAACCGGTTTTTAAATATTCGGTTAACCGGTTTTGTTTTTTTCCGGTTTTTGCCAGCCCTAGTTTAAATACGCTATCACTCCTGCTATTATCTGTAAGTTTTATAAAAATAATTTTATATAAGAGAGTTAAATCTGGTAAACAGAAAGGATGTTTCAACAAATTGTGCTTTAATTTACTGATTTTTGCGATGATTTTTTTGATCTAGAAATTCAGTTTGGAGTGAAATTTTTACACAATATTCTTAAAATGTTCTCCATTAATATTATTAATGGAAAACATTTTATTAATTTTATAAAATAAAATTAATTGTGTAAAAAAATTAATACCCCACCCTTCCACATGAAACTTTGGACACGTTCGTAATAAAGAACTACTATTTCTAGAAAAATAAATGGCATATCTAACAGCGCTATCTCTATGAAAACGAAATAACTTATCGAACAACTTGCAGGGGATTCTTATCCGCTGTCTCGAGACGTAACCCAAAAATACCAATCCATAGAACCCCACAAGTGAGATTTCAGTGTACCCTAAAAAATTTAGTACCTACCGCGACCAACAGATGGCGAAAGTAGTACGATGTCGCTTTGCTAAAACGATTACCATCAGAAATTGATAGAACTCGGCCCGATCAGTTAGAGTGAGGATAAACGCAAAATTTAATAAAAATAAAATCCCCGAAAAATGGACCCAGTATCCCATAAGATTATTAAATTTATTATTCCAGAATAAGATATATCGATGCGTTTTTACAAAATATCGTAAGCGACATTCGCCAATTTTACGGAAACGATTTTTTCTTCCCATCGCGTTATTTTTAAAGAAAACCCAGATCTGAATGTTTTTATTTTAGATTTCTTCTTAATTTGAATTACAAAACAAACATATTTAACATTTAATGTCAAAAATTTCAGAATCTCCTAAAAAAGCTAAAAATTTTAAAATTCTAAACCTAAATAATAGTTAATTTTTAAATTTTTTATTTTTATTTAATTTATCTTGACAACGGTGGCAGACTTGCCACCAAAACGTCGATTTTTAGTTCTCTATTTACTTGCTTTATTTTTTTGGTTTTTGGTACTATTAATTTATTTTTGGCGTGTACCCAAATAACTACCATTAATTAAATGAACCGCCGAACCAATATAGAACATATCTTCATCTGAAATAAAACCAATGAAAAAAACGTTTCCCGTAAAACTGACGAATGTCGCTTACGATGTTTTGTCAAAAACCCATCGATATATCCTATTCTAAAAACATAAATTTAATAATCTTATGGATACTACCATTTATCGGGGATTTTATTTTTATTAAATTTTGCGTATATCCACTCTCTAACGGATCGGGCCGACTGCTCGTCAGCGACTGCTATCAATTTCTGATGGTAATCGTATTAGCAAAGCGACATGGTACTACTTTCGCCATCTGTTGGTCGCGGTAGGTACTAAAAATTTTTAGGGTACGCTGAAATCTCACTTGTGGGGTTCTATGGATTGGTATTCTTTGACGTAAGGTATAAAGTCGCTATCGAATGGTGATTCTTAACTTATTTGAAACTCGATTCCGAGTCGATATCTCTCGAGTTCCATAACTAGGCACTATTCTTATTAAATAAGTCTTTATCCTAATAATTATTTACTTTAAAACCTATGAGAAAATAAGGCCGATAGGTTTTGAAAGGAATATTAACATAATTACCTGATTAGTTATTAAATTTCATGAAAAATATTAGGCATCATTGTCTGACAACCTAAATAACACAAAGCAGGATAATAGTCAGTGTTTCGAGAAACTTTATATATAGCCATAAAGCGTAAGTTCTTCTTTATTTAGACTTGAACTGCAGATAAAACAAAACTGACTTCGCACGTTTTGCTTCATTGCTAATTTTTTAACGAAATCCATGATGGCAACCACTTAAACGCTTAACACTAGCTGTAGACTAACTATTTTTTTATTTTTTATTACATTCATCGCATAAATCATAAAAATTGAACATTAACTGCAACAACAGAAAGCAAAACTTGATTATTAAATGTCATTATGTTCTAAATTTGCAACTGCAACCTTGCCAAGTCGCTTAGTTTTAGTTTTTAATCATGTCAAATTCTCATTTTTTTAGGCCACTCTTTCATACACCCTTCTTAAGGCAATCTATGGGCACGATGGGATCAGACTAAAATGGTGGCAGACAAGCGTTGTATTTAGTTTTTCTGGATTTGTTCTAAGTTTCCTCGTTCTCCTGAGATATGATTTTGACTTGGTACATCTTCTGGACCATTACATTGTTGGAAATTTAATTTTGATATGTGTCATCATTGAAGTTTTAGCGTTAATAGCTTTTTATGGTAAGTTTTTGATAATACAGGTCCATCAAATGTAACGACATCTAAATACTTACTACTTTTGTATATGGGTCAATAAACTTTTATTTGTCCAGCGCGAGATCACTCGCGACTGAAAAAACAGAAAATATATATGAATTCAGGCGTTTTATTAACCACTATTATATTAATTTCAATCAAAGACAATTATAGTTTCACTATAGACACCCAGAACAATGCTAAATTTTTGGTCATCAGCTTGGACGCTCGCTTCGTGGAATTTAAGAAGCGGGTATCCATCGAGTACACACGTAAACAGTACGTATAATTTGCCGCTTCATAAATTCAGCCAAGCCAGCGTCCAAACTGATCCCAAAAATTTTAGCGTTGTTCTGGGAGTCTATAGTGACACTATAAATTGTCTTTGTTTCAATTAAAACAAATCCGTAATTATTGTTATAATTCCTGCAATTTATTCCTTTTTAATAGTTCTTCAAATAATTCAAAGGGACATGTTTTATAAAGTTACTCTTTGTCCCCAGGCAACAATAGTATCAATAACTTCATATTTCTAAAAACCGATTCTATTTAATTAACTGCAATTTTAAATATTAAATATTGTATGGGTATACCACTAATTATTAATAGCAAATGTCATGTTTTTTATTTTAATTTTCTATATACAGGGTGTCCAAAAATATGTGGACAGGCTCTCGGATTCATATAGAACATATAAAAATAATGTTTACTAGTCTGTTTTCCATAAATAACTTTATAATATTTGGTATAATAAAAAAATTAATATGATAAATACCAATTAGGACTACTAAAAATGGTATCCTTGTAAAACATTTGCCTTTATTAGTTCGCCAGGGGCGAACTAACCCTTACATAATAGTACTGAATATTTTTACACCCTGTATAATAAAGAAATAAAAATATCATTTTTTAATAGCTTAAACCCTTGGCTAAAAAAAAGGAACTTCTGTCCGATATCGGTAAACTGAAGCATTTTTGATTGAAAGATACAATCATTTTGTTTACATAGGGTTGCATTGAAAGATATGCTCTATATTGGTTAGGCGGATTCATTTATTGGGTGGTCTTTTTGTTGGGTCCTGGTCCCGGGGTATACGAGCTGACCCTGTTCAGCCCTATTGACCCCTATGAACTGGCCGGTCGCCTGAAACAAAATAAAGAAAAACCCCCAAAAACCCAAAAAATTCTAATTAAAAAATGACGTTTCGGTAGCAAGTCTGCCACCGTTGTCAAGTTAAAATTAAGGTTAAAAGTTAAATAAAAAAATTAACTAATATTTAAATTACAATTGATTAAAATTTTATGCTTTTTTAACACGCTTTTATTAACTTGGGTTGTAACTACCTATCTATCCATCTGGCTATCTATGTAACAGAATCTTTGAGCCTAATTTTAACCAACTTCCAGCTATTCGATTTCTTTGAAACTTTGCACACTTATTAATGACCCATGACAATGCAATAATCTGCAAACAGTATCCCGTTATCTTGTTTTTGATCGCCAGGAAAAAAATTCCATTATATTATAAAAACAACACCTGGGTTGCCATCTGTTGGGCAACATTCCAAACTTTGCTACTCAATTGCGAAAACATTTTTTAGTGGGTTGCCATCTGTTGGCAAATATTTCAAACTTTGCTACTCTTTGCCATCTGTTGGCAACATTCCAAACTTTGCTACTCAATTGCGAAGAAATTTTTAGTGGGTTGCCATCTGTTGGCAACATTTCAAACTTTGCTACTCTTGTTCACTAAAAAATTTTTTTCGCCATTTTGTCAAGAGTAGCAAAGTTAATTGATATAACGAACTAAAAATGAAAAAATAATTAATAGTTTAAAAAACTAAAAACACGCTTTATATGCAAACCGAACTAAAATTAGAAAATAATTTTTCATTAAAAATATTGTCATTTCATAGTAAACAGCGTGGGGTGCTTAATATATTAAATGTTATAATTATTATATTTGCCAATATCTATGATGGAAAAGTTATGAAAAATAGTAAAAATGCACCCCACGCTTTTTACTATGAAATGACAATATTTTTTTAATGAAAAATTATTTTCTAATTTTTTAGTTCGGTTGCATATACAAGCGTGTTTTTTTAGTTTTTTTAAACTATTAATTATTAGTATTGCAAACTGAAAATAGTTTGACGTTTGTGTCATGATGACATAACTGATGTATTTATTATTTGTAAGACAAAAAGGTGATGAGCTAGTATTTTTAGTCTTCCTGAAGATACTTCAGTATCAAGCAAAGGCAACCAAGTGTTATTTAAATTAACTGAAATTAATGCTACATAATTATCCTTATTTACAGAATATACCGCATTTTTTTTGATTTTGTGTTTTTTAGAACAAGCTTTTGCAAGATTAAAGCATCCTAGTTTATTCTATGACTGCTAAATGCGTGCTTCAGATTTTGATTTATGAAATTCTGTGTTTAATGTATTATCACAGAATTTCATAAATCAAAAAATCTGCCAACACGCATTTAAAAACAATCATAGAATAAACTGGGATGCTTTGAGTATTTTAGCAAAGAAAACTTGTTCTAAAAATCGCAAAATCAAAGAAAGTGCGTATATATTATTAAAGCTGCCACCGAAACGTCGTTTTTAATTAGAATTGTTTGTGTTTTTGGGGTTTCTCTTTATTTTGTTTCAGGCGACCGGCCAGTTCATAGGGGTCAATAGGGCTGAACAGGGTCAGCTCGTATACCTCGGACCAGGACCGAAGCGGTCCCATTCTTTCCAGGAGTGTACCCAACAAAAAGACCATACAGGGCTGCATTTAATAGTTTTGTTTGTCGGTTCGACATATGCTTCCTCCCTCTTATTTTATGCATTATCTTGGTTTTATCGAAGATTATGGGACCCCTCGACAATGCTGCAACATTATTTTTTAATCTCTTGAAAACAAAAAAATATTTTTTATAAGTTTTTTTTTTTGGTACCATTTGCCTCAGAATAAGCTAATGGTTTTAGACGTCCCTTATAAGCACAAAAATGTTTTTTTCGAAAAGGGATTAATTTATCGACATCTAACTGAAGTAACTTTTCACTAACTATGGATTTAGACCACGCAGAAATACTTATTTCATTTCTTTATTATACACAGGGTGTAAAACTAATCAACACTATTGTGTAAGGGTTAGTCCGCCCAGGCAAACTAATGACGGCAAATGTTTTACAAGGATACCATTTTAAAGAGTCCTCACTTGTATTTATCATATTAAAAAATTATTATAATAAGTACTATAAAAAGTTATTTAAGAAAAACCCGATATCCAGCGGACGTCCTTTAAGGGCAATATACCTCTGTAAAGAGGGGCTTTACGAAAAAAATATAGGACCTTGTCACATTATTTTTATGTGTTCTATCTGAATCCGAGAGATTCCCCTATATTCTTGGACACCCTGTATATTTTGGTCCCAGAAAATTCTGTCGCACCGTAGGTCCGTTGGACAAACGCAATAATTTTTAAAATCAAAATGTAAATGGTGTAGTTTGTACAGGGTGGGCCAAATTCGACACTTTTAATAAGAAACTCATGTTTCTGTATGTTTTACAAAAAAACTGACCCCCATTTGCGAGGCTCAAATGTTAAGCCAAATTTACTAGTGAAAACCGCAATTTGCTATCTTGCGTCGTTTACTCGATACAGCGTGTTTCTTAATTTCTTGCGTTTTCTTTTATCCTTTATAACTTTTTTATTTTTAAATATTTTTTAATTTTGTAAAAACATTTCTACAACAACTTTTTATGCAGATTGCAGATATGATTTTAGTTTCTTCTAGGGTTGTACATTTTTGACTTGTTTATTTATTTTGGAAATTTTAAATGGAACACCCTGTATATTTTTGAACCATTAAAATGGTTAAATAATTACCGTTTTAAAAATGTGTTACACTTGTATTTCCTTCTCAGCCGTTTCGGAGATATTGCATATTTTGTCATTTATGACTGATATTGGTTAGATAGTAGGCCATGAAAAAAGTAATTATGTTTTACTTTAAACAATCTTGTTATAACTTTTGTTTTTATTGACTGCAATGACGGGAAACCATTTTTATTAATAATTTATTAACGCAAATAGGGGTAAAAAATAATCCTATTTTTTGGTATTTTAAATTATTTTGTTAATATTTTGCCCTAGGAACTTTTTTAATCAGGTTTTATTAAAACGTTAATATTTAATGTAACAAACAACCATTATTTTTTATATTTTAGTAAATTAAAGATAACCATGGAAAACAAATGCCAGCTTTTAGCTAAAAGGGTTAAATTTAGCTTGTGTTTGTTTTTCATGGCCATCTTTTACTTACCTGTATACAAAAAATAATGGTTGTTTTTTACATAAAATATTACGTATTAAGAAAACCTGATCAAAATGTTTCTAGGGCAAAATATTAACAAAATAATTTAAAATACTTATAAAATAGGATTATTTTTACCCTTATTTGCGTTATTAAATTATTAATAAAAATGGTTTTCCGTCATTGCAGTCCATAAAAACAAAAGTTATAACAAGATTGTTTAAAGTAAAACATAATTACTTTTTTCATGGCCTACTATCTAACCAATATCAGTCATAAATGACAAAATATGCAATATCTCAGAAACGGCTGAGAAGAAATATAAAGTGTGACACATTTTTGAAAAGGTAATTTTTTAACCATTTTAATAGTGAAAAAATATACAGGGTGTTCCATTTAAAATTTCCAAAAATAAATAAATAAATCAAAAATGTGCACAACCCTAGAAAAAAACTAAAATCATATCTGCAATCTGCATAAAAGTTGCTGTAGAAATGTTTTTACAGAATTAAAAATATTTAAAAATAAGAAAGTTATAAAGGATTAAAGAAAACGCAAGAAATTAGGAAACACGCTGTAGCGAGTAAACGACGCAAGATAGCGAATTGCGGTTTTACTAGTAAATTTGGCTTGAAATTTGAGCCTCGCAAATGGGGGTCAGTTTGTTTGTAAAACGTACAGAAACATGAGTTTCCAATCAAAAGCTTCAAATTTGGCCCACCCTGTACACTACTAGGTGTAAGACGGTATTTTTGGTAAATGATTGCGACCAATCGTTATTTTTTTCTATAATAACTGCGGCCTCAGTCAAGCAAGTTTCGTAAAAGAGAGTGGTTGACTTTAAAGTGTGTCTCTCGGACTACCAGCAGATTATTTATCACTAGTTATTATTATTTAAAGCAAAATAGATCATTGCTTATAATTCTACTTAACTTTTTTAAATATTTTTTTAGGTACGACCAAAATTCAATCCGATTTTGAATTCATGCTGGGTCACATTCTATCCAAATTCTGGCTGTTTTTGTGGTGGTTTATTCCAGTTCTTTTAACGGTCGTTTTCGTCTGGGGTCTTGCAACCTTACCCTTGGAAGGTATTTACAAGGCAGATCCGGTCTGGCTATACGCCACTGGATGGGCTGTAGTGTTAACAGCTTTTATCTTTATTATTATTATGGGAATTTTCGTGATGAAACAGCAAGATGGATATACAATGATTGACGTAAGTAAAACATAACAGAGATACCTTTTCTTTGATTTATTCAATGTGGTAGAAGACTTAGACTTATAAAATGTTTTTTTGTAGAAATTAAAGGCTTCTCTAGAACCATCTCACAACTGGGGTCCCAAAGACCCCATGCTACGTCACAATTGGGTCCAGTGGAATTCTCAGTCTCAAAGCGGCGAGAGAGATTTCACCTTGAAGCGAAGAGGAACGAAAGATTACACAAAAACAATCAAGAAAAAAGCGAAAAAGAAGCTAGCGAACTAAGCGCCATGAGCATACCCGGAGCTTACTTCAAAAATGAAGCCAACATCACTATTAATAATAATGTCCATGATATCCATGGGAAAATGAGTAATGGAAGTGTTACTAGCATTAATAACAATCGTTTGAGTAATGGGAGTAATAGTTACCAAGAGTTGTATTATGTGAGCAGTGAGATGAGAAGGAATATAGAAAATGGAAGGAGTGTGACAGATCCAGGTAAGGTAAAGTCACCAAGTCCGATAATATTTTAACAAGTCCGTTCTCTTTTATTTCAGACCTTTTTTTTGTAGGGATAAGTTGTTTAATAGACCAGGATTGTTAATTATTGAAACCCAAAAAATATATATACAGAGTGATTCAAAAATCGATCACGAAACTTAAAGGGGTGATTCTACTTGACAAAATAAGGGTAGAGCTTCATGTATTTTTTTTCAAAATGTCATTAGTTTTCGAGTTACAAGCCGTCAAAGTTCAATTTTTATTTTGGTTTTGTCGCCATATTGCATTTATTTTTTAACCAATCGAGTTGATATTTGGCACACAAAATTGAGCTTTGCAGATTCTAAAATTTTAAGGACAAAAGTACTTTTTTCAAATACCGCCAGAGGGCAGTTTACCTAAAACTTAAAATTTATTTACATCATAACTTTTTTATTTTGACAGATATCGCAAAGCTGAGGGCGCCATTTTATAGACAATCCAAAACCTTAAAAATAAGGTATTCTTTATTACAGTCGATAAACCTTACCGTTTAGGCACCAATAGACATCAAAGTTTTTATCAATTTCAATTAAATTACCTACATACATACAGGGTGTTCAGTAACTCAACCGACAAACTTTAAGGGGAGATTCTACAACAGAAAATAAGAAAAAAACTTCTTATAAACATATGTCCTAAACGTCTTAGTTTTTGAACTAAGGTGTGTTAAATACTTAAAAAAATAATAAAATTAAATTTTGATTGAATAATGATTTTAAAAAATCGGATCCGTGTTTTTTGCATTTTCTGAGAACATTGCATTTATGCATGCATGCATGCATTGCATGTATATTTTTTACGCCATTAGAAAATAGGAATTTCAACGAACTAAAAGTCCACCAACTTTTTGAAAATGTCGATATTTTGACACGTGAATTTTTGATGAAAATAAGGGTTTTTTTTCGATATTAGGCCAAAATAATGTGAAAAAATAAAAATTTCAAAGCAAAAAGAATTAAAGTGTATTTGGGATATGCAAAGGTACATTTTTCCCTGATTTTGTAAAAATAATTAATTTTTGTAAAAGATAAAAATAAAAAGCCAAAAGCTGGTTATTTAAATTCTTCATTCAATTCAATCAATTTTGAGGTTATGTAAAGAAAACGTTAATATAAAAGTTGTGGATCTTCTTATTGCCTACAACTTTGCCCATAATCCTTTTTTATAGGATTTATAGTTTTGATGGAAATTGAGAAACCCAGTATTTTATACTTAATGCTTAGTTTATTTTTCCCTTTATTTTTGTTATATTCTCTACCTTTTTTACTAGGTTTCATCCTACTATATATTTTTCATTTTTGCCTCTTTTAAAGGCTTCAGCACTGATCTATAAGAGGGGATAAAGGCATTTTTTTAAAAGATTTTTAAATAGAAGATGCTTCCAAAGAATATTGTATAAAAGTTTAAGATTAATCGAAGTTTAAGTAACCACAAGACTCTTTTGAACGTTTCATTACAACTTTTTAGTGCTTGAACTTTAAAGTGCTTTTCCCATACACTCACGCTTTCAAAGTCGGGGTCATCATAACTTTAAGACACTATTGAACGGTCCTTTCAAAATTTTAACGCTATTTTTTTTTTCATAACACAATATATCAACTTCTTTTCTAGATCCTTCCCTAGAAGATTCCTTAGAAGTAAATCAACACCGCTCTAAACGCCACCACCACCACCATCACCACACCAAAGATAGATTGGGCAATAGAAATACGTTTCCAAGCACCCCCCACCACTCACCTGACTGAAAACGGTATCAGACATAGCTACCCCGAGAATTTGACAACGAAAAAAGCAAGATGTCGCTAATGACGAGAATTCAGAGGGTTATGGTACGTTCAGAAATAAAGGACCTTATATTATAGATGGTGATGTTGACATGTATGTTATAGGAAATATAGTTGGGGAACATGAAGGGATTACAGAACTATAGAGATAAAGTTTTGGTTTTTTGAAAAAGAATCCAAGAAATCTCTGGAGGTGGATTTTTTAGTAAAACCCCAGGGGGGTCCCGTGGACCCCATTTTAAGAAATCCTGTCTTATACCGGTTGTCAACCCATCTAGTAGGCAAGCCATAATCTTCTGGAGTATAAGACATATCAAAATGAGACTTGGTATAAGTAAATGCTATGGAAAAAGGAGAGTTTTTCGCTTCTGGTGCTCGCATATTTATTACTTTTTCGTTACTTCCGGTTTAACCGGAAATGTTCCAATTTTAAGTTTTTAATGGAATACCCTGTATATTTTGACATTTTTGTATTCCTGAGACAATTCTAAATAGTGGTAATTTGTCATTTTGAAAGTCTTTTCGCCACACTTTGACTTAGAATTGTCTCAGGAATTCAAAAATGACAAAATATACAAGGTGTTCCATATAAAAATTCAAAATTGAAGCCATTTCTAGTTAAATCGGAAGAGGCACGAAAATGAAAGATATGCGTAAACTCGTTTCTGCTCATACCATTTACCTATACCAAGTGTCATTTTGACATGTCCAATACTGTAGGAGTTATGGCTTGTTTAATAAAATTGTTGACACCCGGGAGATATTAATTAAAGGAATCTATATTTTTATAAGACCGCCTGTTTTTTTTTATGAATCCCCTAGAAAAAATGTTTTCTTTTTAAATTGTGTGTATTTTAAATGTATGTAAGTAATTTGGTAAAAAAAAACAGAAAGTTTAAAAAGGTTTTATAGCAATAACAAAGAAATATGAACAATAATATTTTTAGTCATTGTTTGTTTGTGTTCTGTAGATTTAGGTTTTAATATATTGTGACTAGTGATATTGTAACATTTTCTTTTGTATATTGTGACCATAGGAAATAAAGTAGAAAATGTATTGTACAGTTTTGTAAATAGTTTAAGACCATCCTGGTTTTTAAAAATAAAAAATAAAGTATTTATTTATTAGTTTGTTTTAAAATTTATTAAAGTCTATATGGACAGTTTTATTTACAAAGATTCGCAGTGAGAGTTGTTTTTAAGCAAGAGAAACTAAATATTTTGAAAGAAAAATATAACAAGCCACTACTTTTTTCCACAACGAGAATTACTATTAAAATTTCTATTCATTTCTAAGCAAATTTTGATATATATTTTTTTTTCATCTGACGCACAGAGCAACGATCTGTGGACAAAACCTAATCTTCGTTTTTTTAGCATTGGTCCCAAATCTGGTAAAAATCATAATAAATTGACCACATAGATTTGTATGTCCACGCATCATTAAAATTTATCGCATTGCACATCTTTTACTCCTGAACGCCGCAACCATGCATTCATATTTCATTTCATTAAGCTATCACAGGTAAAGGCGACTTTGATTTAAGATAAATCTTTAAAATTAATATAAAAAGAGGTACCTGCAATTAATCAAAAACAAGTTTTTCGAAGTAAAAATAAATATTTATGTGCAAATTTAGTGTTACAGCAAAAATTTAATGCGAAAAGAAACAAGAATATAGTGAAAATGAGGTTATTTCGATTTTCAATCTTGATGATGGATATCTTAAAAACGAAACGTTTCCGACTAAGAGTTGCTGCAACACCTTAGACAATTACCAAATTTTTTACCTTATCTGCATACGTAATATTACCAAAAATTCTATGAAAACTTGAAACAAGCTTCACTAAAATTCTTGAAACCATAGGATTACGTTTTGTGCTTTATGGGCTTATAAAGCATAGATAAAATGTGCCGGTAATTTTCTAGAAACCTGCAGAAACTCCGATTTCAACGATTCATCATCAAAATTCAAATTGTAATAAATAAATAAATTTAAACTCAGCTTATTTTCACTATATTCCCCCTTCTTTTTGCACACAATTCTTGATTTAAAGCTAAAGTGTCACACAATACGTTTTTACATTATTTTTGCATTAAATTGCGTAGCTTATCTTTGATAATGCGGCAACCATACATACACATAGCACACAACACACATATGGCACACTGGAATCAAAGTATAGCTATAGCTATGCAATTTAATGCAAAACAGGGTTTTAAAAGGTGAAAATCAAATAATGTGTGCCACTTTGGCTTTAACTGAAGAATTGTGTGCAAAAAGAAGGGGGAATATAGTAAAAATAAAATTAGTTTATATTTCAAGTCTGATGATGAATATCTCAAGAACGAAACGTTTCCACCAAAAATTCTTCAGATTTGTGATCAGCGCCTCAAAAAACCCCCGCATACCAAATTTCGTCAAAATCGGAGTTGCAGCAGGTTTCTAGAAAATTGTTCCCTTTACTAATAAAATAGGTATTAAGAAAACTCACCTGGAAGCTGTTGTGACTTTTTAGAATTCACGATTAATTTGTCGTAATTTATGTATTCCTATATCTTTAAACACAGGTTGCTCATCAAATAAAAACATTTCTTTATATTTTTATACACACCGGCATCAGAGCAAACCGGCATATTACGTTTTAAAATCATTTAGAGGTTATTTTTTTTGTTATTTTTTAAACAGCTGATCGATTGTTATTCAGTTATCGGATATTTACAAAATAGTTTTAACGCCGAAAAAAGGACAAGCGGATCCAATACGATGCCTATGATTAATCAATAAATTTCGCAAAGTTATAAATTTTAAATTTAGTGACACATGAACTAAAAAAAAGTAAAGGCGGAGTTTTTTCGGAAACGTTTCGTTTTCGAGATATCCATAAACGAAGTTAAAGTTCAAATCAAACAAAGGTAATTTTCTAGAAACGTTTTGTTCTTGAGATATTCATCATCAGACTTGAAATTTAAACTAATCCTATTTTTACACTATTCCCCCTTCTTTTTGTACACAATTCTTGATTTAAAGCTAAAGTGGCACACAATATTTGATTTTCACCTTTTAAAACCCCGTTTTTACGTATTTTGCATTAAATTGCATAGCTATACTTTGAATCACTTCAGTCCCAGTGTGCCATGAAGCTCCATGTGTATGTATGGTTGCCGCATTATCAAAGAAAAGCCACGCAATTTAATGCAAAAATAATGTTAAAAACGTAGAAAAACGGGGTTTTAAAAGGTGAAAATCAAATATTTTGTGACACTTTAGCTTTAAATCAAGAATTGTGTGCAAAAAGAAGGAGGAATATTGTAAAAATAGGATTAGTTTAAATTTCAAGTCTGATGATGAATATCTCAAGAACGAAACGTTTCCGCCAAAAAATTCTTCCAGATTCGTGATTAGCGCCCCAAAAACCCCCGTATACCAAATTTCGTTAAAATCGGAGTTGTCGCAGGTTTCTAGAAAATTACCCAAACAAATTTATTTTCACTATATTCCCCCTTCTTTTAACGCAAAATTCTTGACATCATACTGAACTGCCACACGGTAGTAGGTACCTATTTATAAACATCTTTTAGCTTGTTTTTTATTTATTTTATACCACCTTCTTTTCATTAAATTGCAACTTTTTACTCTTAAACGCCGCATATGCATACACATTTATTCCATTAAGCTGCCACAACTGCCTTAATTTAAAGTGATGGCTTTAAATTAATAAAAAATGCATAAAATACTGTGTGCCAATTTAGTGTTATTTTTAAGAGTTTTGTGCAAAAGAATGGGAACTATAGTAAAAATAGGGTTAGTTTGATTTTTAAGTTTGATGATGGATATATCTCAAATACGAAATGTTACCAAAAATCTTTGGCCGCAATTCTCAAGAAACGCACGTGTTGGTCATTGCGCGGTTGTTACAAAAAAAAATCGCGATTAAACATATATAAGTGTAATTTTTAGTATTTTTAGTCCTTACTTTAAAACCATTTCGCGCAGGGCCGTATTAACGGTTTGAGGCGCCCTAGGCTAGAATTCCCGGAGCGCCTATTTTCTACCAAAAAAAAAAAATTAAAAAATAGGTCCTCCAATTACAAAGAAATTTGTCACCAAAAATCCCCACTCAACCTAAACTTTTCTAAACTCCCCTGTCTAGCGCCAATTCCTCCCCTGTCTGGCGCCTATTTTTTCATGGCGCCCTAGGCTGTAGCCTAGTCAGCCTAATGGATAATATGGCCCTGATTTCGCGGGTATTTGCACAAGTTCATCAAAATTATCGATAATTTTTAAATGAAACATGTATATTTAATTGCAAGAGTTTGTTTCCATATTTTTGCGAACGACCCCGACTCCGCATGAGGAATGTTAACAACCAGCAAGTGTACAAATTAAACAAAATAATATAAATAACAGCAACGGTAAAAAAAAGTCAAGTTAATTAAAATTTTATTTATAATAATTACTAGAATACAATAAAAAAACTAAACACTCCTATAATAAAGTAGGTACAAATAACTGGCATAATCAAATTATTAACCATGTAAAAATTAAAAATCAACAAAAGATAAGTACAAAAACTAAGTACAATTAACAACCGAATTTTAATGGAGTTTCCCATTGGCAAAAACTAGTTTGCACTACTTTTACCAATGGAAAACGCTATGAGTCTAAGAAAACTAGATCTTATTCATGCAGCGTCCATCTAAAGAGGTCCAAGCGGTCCAAGATGAAAGGTACTCAAATAAGTACAGATTTTTAATTGCGTTGTTGGTCTTTAATGTATCAAAGTTTATTTATTTAGGTTAAAACTAAGTATTTTTAATTGAGGTATTTCTGAATGGCTTGACTGTCGCGCTCTAACCATTTGACGTTAAGGCGAATGGTTTCAACAGCCTGCTGAACAGTTCTTTCGGTACCTAAAAACATTATAAGTCATTAAATTATGTCGCTTGATAAAAGATGGCGCTATTAAGTACGTCGGTTTATTGTCTAAAATTTGGTGGATTTTTTCTCATGTGGGGGAAAATTTTGTGAGCAACTAATTGTGCCTCAGTATACAACGTGTTACATTTTCTATAAAAAATACTATTTTTATTGACAGACTTTAACAATGATAGGTTTCTACTTCTGCCGAGAAAAATATATATACAAATATCCACTGCAAAAACAATTAATTATTAAAATAACATTTTTCTACAACCGCTAAAAACAATAATATTTTTAAATTGTTTTCTCTTCAATCTTCGCGACTTTATAAAACTAATCAGAACTCGTGATCATCTAACCTTTTTGTTCTGTGGTTTTAGTTTCAGAGCGAGTTTCGGACGTCCCTTTTTTTATTTCTAATCGTTTTCCAATGTTTCAAAAGCACCCCTCACTACTTTACATTGTACTATTTCTTAAACCCATTGTTAGTTTGCATATTACACGTTAATTAACCTAACCTAAGTAAAATTAAAAACAAAGAAGATTATTAATAGGACTGCGCCTTCGATGTGATACATGGCCGCGAAACAACACCATCTTGTGGTGTTGCGTTGAAACGAAAAACAATATGATGCAGTGCTATGCAGGCAACTTCATAAACAACTCATTGTATCAAGGGTTGCCTGCAGGCATTGACCGTGGTACGATTATACGTCTCTGTTTAACTCTCTGAATTGCGGGTATGTGCTTCCTTTTTTGATTTAAATACATTTTGGTCAAGCTAAATTATGACCTAGTGAATTCTCTTCATTCTTGAAAAGGGAGTTTTTTCATAATAATAAATTAGGAGGGAGTTTTAGCATAATAATAAATATGTGCTTTTTCTTTGTTAGGATTAATTGTTGTTATTTTTAATTTTATTATAAAATGGGTGGGACATTGACCAAATGAGCTTACGGACGAACCGCGCCGGAAAAATTGTAGTACTTTTTATGACCACATGGAAACTTTTATGAAGATCTGCCAATTTATACTTATGTGCAAACCTAGTTCATTTTCGGTGAATTATACATACCTGGTGCGCTATGTTCTTGGAAGAAATTCTCCACCTCCTTGGCCTTCTCTTCACTGGTAAAATTCTCCGCAAGGTACTTGACCAATCTGGTCAACAGGAACCCACTGAAAGTCTCCTTGATTTTGCTCCAATTTTCTTTGAAGAACTCCCACGCCAAATCGCGACCTTTTGGCTGGAGGGACGCTGATATGATGACAAACACTTTGTCCTGGGTGCGGACTTCATCCTGGAATTGCAGAAAACGGTTTAGAATATAGGTTAAATTTTAAAATTGATTAAGCATAACACAAGGTACTTACGGACATGGCGAATTCCAGGACTTTTCTTAAGAGTTCCACATCGTTGGCTGAACCTAGAGATCGGCTGATTCTATAATTAAAAAAAAAAAAGAATTTAAGCCTTAATATCTCGTTAACTCTAAATGATTAGAACTTTAAATTTTTACATATCGCTTATCTGCTAAAACGATAATAACATAATTCAAAAATTAATATTATTCAGGCGATGTATTCCTTCAAAATCCTTGTTGTGTTGTAGGAACTCAAAAATCGTAATTTTTGAGCTACGGCGTTGTTCAGCAAATGAACGATATAATATACATATACTAGGGTGGTCCTAATTTGGGATAAATTTTTTTACTATAGTTAAATAATAATACCCCTTGAGTGACGTAAAATGGCGACATGGTTGCCAGCTTGTGATAATTATACAAACATATTACATTCTTATGTTTTTATGATCAAAATGGCAAAAAAATATTGTTTGAAAATACATCGTATAAAAACATGTCATCATTTTTATACCTTTTATTAACAATGAAACGTAACCATGGTTACAACTAGGACAAAATGTTTAATTGTCAATGTCTCGAAGTGAACACTACAAAAGTCCAAACTATAATACTACTCCCAACTCCCAGGTCTTCCATCGCCGTTTTACAGTAAAGTGAAAAAATCTAGAAAATTTTTCTTAGTACTGGATTAAATAAAAGCGCCAAGTGGATAACTCGAGTGTTTTCGGAAACCTTTAAAAGTGATGAAAAAACTTGAATAAACTAAGGTAAATTATTCAAATAAACTATCAAACTTAATTAAATAGCCCTAATTTTATTAAAGTCTTTACACTGAACACTTATTTTTAAAGTCCGTAACAATATTAATACACGAAAAGACAACAACAAAGCAACAGAACATTTGAGTACAAAGTCGAACAAAGTAAGGCAACGTCGCAAGATTAGAAGCAATTCGACCAACCTGACCATAATAAAATTTGAATTAAATGGTTTTTTCGGTGTTAATCGAAGGAAAATTTTTGTTATTAGATGCGTTAAATAACGACGTTAATATGTGTTCAGTACATTAACTAAAAGGCCAAATTTTAATAATTTTTGCCGAAATATTTATTCTGCTAATTTTATGTAATTCAATGTCAGGTACAGCTGATTGATGACGTGCATCGGTAATTGTTTTGAATTCACTATATCAAAAAATTCGTGCCAATTGCTCTTAATTTTGAAATTAACCCGAACCCACGACAGCAAAAGTGTTAAAATAACTTAACATGGAAAAAGTTTTGTTATTACTTTGGAATTTGATGTAATGATGTAAATGTACAGAAGGATTGAGTGTCAGGGGGATGCGGTGATTCTTCAGAGTGACTTGGATGCTCTATGGAAATGGTCACTGAACAATAATCTTCTACTTAACATTGGGAAATGTAATTATATTAGTTTTTTAGGGGTACGAAGAAATTTAATACATCTTACGTCATAGATAATAAAAGCCTGGGCTATGTAAACAAAATTAAAGATCTAGGTGTTTGGTTTGCGGAAAATCTTAGCTTTGCGGAGCACATTAATAAGGTTAGTCTTAGGGGTATGAGAATGCTTGGTTTTGTACATAGATGCTGCTCTGAATTCTCACTTGCCACCGCCAGACTTTTGTACTGCTCCTTGGTTAGGCCAATTTTAGAATATTCTACTGTGGTATGGTCACCACAGTATGCTGTTCATTCTGATATGCTGGAGAGGGTCCAGAACAAATTTTTGCGGTTTGCCGCATACAAGTCTGGAGTAAGGATGGAGAATTACCACCGCTCTGATCTACTGAGAAAGCTAAGACTACACACTTTACAGCATAGACGTCAAGTTTATGATCTCTGTTTTGTGTTTAAGCTATCTAATGGTCTCATTGACTGTCCCGACCTTCTATCACTTGTTCAACTTAATATCCCCTCTCGTAATCTTCGGAATTTTAATTTATATTATATCCGCCCTCATACCACAAACTATGGAATGCACTCACCGATGGATAGAGCTCTTCGTGTGCTGAACACCTTTGGTTCACGAGTGGATGTTTTTAACAGCACATTGTCTCAATTTAAATCTAAGATCAATCATTTGGTTCCTTAATAAATTAATACTTTACTTGTAGCTGTGATCTTTTTGTGATTTGTATATAAATATTTTTGATCTGCCTATATGTACCTGTTATTTGTTAGTTAGTTATCTAATTGTAGCATAATTTAATTTTGTAGTTATTTTTTTCAATAATTGTAATAGTCATTGTAAAAATGGGGAATCCCGTATACTTAATAAATAAATAAATAAATAAATAAAATTATTAAATAACAAAAAAAAATATCGAATATTGATGATTTTGACATCGATAATTCTTAAACTAATTAAGTTAGCAAAAACTTATACAAGACCTTTTTTGTAGTGTGTTAAATTTGCAACAAAAAATATCATGTGTTGATACGATCCACTTATACTTTACAAATTTCAAAGTAATAACAGAACTTTTTCCATGTTAATTTCATTCAACACTTTGGCTGTCGCGAGGGATGGGTTACTTTCAAAAATAAGATCTGCAATTTGGTACTATTTTTTTGGATATATTTGTAACCTATTCAGAACTGTGGTAAAAAGATCAAATATACTCGAAATAAGGAGCACCCTATATACCTTTGTTTGACCTTTAAGAAATCCATTTATTTATTTTTTTGGCAAAATGGCGCCCAACTCTCAGTTTAACATTTGTCATTTCTTGCCTAAAATTCCTTTAGATTGTCTTACTAAAGTCCTCAAATTTTCATGAAAGATACTAAACAATTCCAGAGTTAAGAGGGGGTCCTAACTTTGGACAAGAACTGTATGTATATAGACTTCCATACTTCTCACATAAGTAAAATAACAAACCTGTCTTTTTCTTCGTGTAAATCAGTCGATCTGTACAATTTCAACAATGTATCAAATTCTTCTTGGCCTCCAGCTCTTAACACAGTTTTGTAACAGGCACTTCTCAAGTCAGCTGGTAAAGTCTAAAAAAAAACGGATTCAGAATACAAGTATAAATTTCAATCTGTAACACAAATAACTCCAATTCATCCTCTATATGAAGTTTAAAATTAGATTGAATATAAGTACTCAAAACATAGGAATTATGGAACCATCAAAACTCGCCTGTTTCCCTGACACGTGGTTGTTTAACCTGGTCCTTGCTTCACTGATGGTCCCTTGGTCGTTGAGGATCGCCATACGGCCTAAAATCAGACTTCTCAGCAACGTATCCAGGTGGGTTTCGCCGGGCTGGCTGTTCCAGCCGAGTCGGGTGTAAACCGTACTCAAAAGCTGTTTCTGATACTGCAAAAAAGTATAAATTGTATGATTATTATCTTATAAACTAAGTCCGTTTCCTATTTCGTGATAGCACAGCACACACACACACAACTTTCTTTAGTGTTGTTATAATGTAACCTAAAGAATTGTTTAAGAAAATTTTATTTATTTATTTATTTTTATGTATATATTAATTGTTAACACGTTTTTTGATGTTCTTTTTTACAACGTTTAATGACCAACAGAAAAGCGTGTTTTGACAAATGACGTAATATTTGGAAACTTGAAAAAGGTCAGGACCGAAACGTCCCTGAACAAATTAATAATACATCTTCTATTTTGCCGTCTTCATTCCCACTACCTTCTTTTTCATTGAATTTTGGCTAAGAACGAGAACTTTTATGGATGTACTTTTAAGAATGTAATATTTAATTTTTTGATATTTTTAAATATCCTTGGCGGAAAAAGAATCAATTTTCAATTCGGAAAAGTATCGACTCGCCCTGATTCAAAGTGAAATTTTGACATCTAAAAAAAAAATAAACCCAGATTCTTAAAAACGGAGCACTGTCCCTTTTTTGTGCTATCATCAATAAGAAAACGGAGTATAGAAATACTTTGGTGTCTGTTAAAGATTTTTAATAAATCCGTACATTCTCGTAACCCTCTCTATGCGGAGTGTTGCCCAAAAGCTGCGACAATCTGCTTAAGATATTGTTGATGGAAGACCAAACATTGTAATCGGTCTCGCTATCAAAGGCCCTTAAGAACTTCAGTACTTCCACTGTGCTGGTGTGGCCTGCTTTGACCATCGCAAATAGATCGTCGACCAATCCTAACCTAAAATAAAAATTATATTACTTGTTGATTATAAGGAGTGATCTTACTATAACTAGGAGAATGGACCTAAAAAAATTTATCAACTCACCTATCTAGAGGAGGCAGAGTCTTGTCTCTAATGGCTGGCACAAATTTCTCCAACAATTCCGGTGGGTATCTGGTCCTGTAGAACCCTATGGTTCCCGGGTTTACTTTTACCCAGTCAGTCTCTGTTACATCAGGTACCTGAGAAAAAAATAGCAATAAAATGTCATTTAAAAAGAGGTAAGGCAAATTATTACCAAAATTTCAGCCTTTCTTTCTTTTAAGACCGTCGAAACTACTTCTTTTCCGGATTTTTGAGGTAGATATGGAAATCGGGATCATCCAGAGGTAGTCTTTCGGCGGAGGTGATCCGTCCGCGGTAAATTTTGTTTGGGAGAGAGTAAGAGTAACTCCTTTGCCATCACCTGAAAGTCAAGTTAATTTTTCAAGATAAATTTATATTAAAATAAATCTAAAAGAAACCCATACGAAAATAACAGTAAATTTTCACGAACCTGAAGATTTGGTAGCAACCGACACTTCGGGGAAGCCCATTTGCTTCGTCCAGGTCGACATAACCTCTCCTACAGGCTTCTTGCTGGCCTCTTCGAGTGCTTCCCAGAGATCCTCAGTAAAAGTGTTTTTGTACTGGTGTTTTGTTAAGTATACGTGCATTCCCTTCCTTAAAAGATAAACTGGAGTGTGACTTACGAAAATTGTAATATTGTAAAATACATAAGCTCAAACAAACACACTTTTACGCGGGTTTTAAAGATTTTACCTACCTGACACTGACTCATCACCTGGCCGCAACGTCACTTGCTTACCATTGCAAGGCGCACACTAAAATGGTAAGCAAGTGACATGGCGGCCAGGAGGTAAATCAGATGGAATATTTAAATCCTGCGTAAATGAATACAGAAGCGAGCATTAAAGTAGAGTGGCGGTGGAATAGTGTTTGTCAAGTGTGTGACGTCAGCTGGGTACCACTAGTCTCAAAAATATTTAATTTTTAAGGGCTTAAAGCAGGTTTTACACGGCAAGTCTTTACCCCAATTTATTGTAGCAATTTTCAGAATGACAACTCAAAAGGTGTGGATTATAAACTATAAATAGGTACAATATACATTGTTAGGTTATCGTCCTGACAATTGTTGCAATAAATTGGGCTATAGACTTGCCGAGTAACACTTGCTTTAAAGATTTTACCTGCCACTGGCTCACCACCTCGCCGCCACGTCACTGGCTTATCACTTAAGTGCGCGCCTAGGGAGATATCGTGGTACAAAAATG